>OU611983.1:14308733-14912400 GCA_914767915.1 Agriopis aurantiaria
GTATTTGGTTTGAGGATATGAATGAAATAGTTAAGTTTGTACCACACCACGTAATCTTAGGTCATTTACAACGGGCAGTGCGCATATGTGAGGAACCTCTGATCAGACAAACAAGGGAGATATGGTAAGTAAAGGTAGCTTACCCAGCAGACGACCTTGGGCCTTACGCCTAGCTGTTTGAAGCAATCCAGTTAAGGTGATGGAAAAATATTGCGCGACCGCAAACCTTATCTGGGCACGTTAAGGTTCACGTTCGCGTGATTTTCCAAACTGCGCAGTTTTAACGATAGTTTAAGACCGCGTAACGAGTTGGGCGTAAGGTCCCTTGTCGTCTTTCTTTGCATGTGGACTATGGAGTTCGTTCATTGGTGTCGCTACGAGGTTTTTAGTGTGCGTGAAGTGAAATATTGTGCCGTACCCTACTTACAGTTTTTGTATCGAGCGGTTTAGCGGTAGGTATAATTTTTTTTTATTAAGAATAATGGAGACATTTGAACACAAACTGCACTAAGGGATATCTCGCTTGTTTGTCTGATCGGGCTCTGCTAAGGACACATCCAGTTACCACTTTCACTTCGAAGCTTCGAACTTCTTAGAACACCACTTATTTTTCAACCACTATCAACTGGATGATGATATGGATGGACAAACGCAAACCTAACATGAATACATATGTATAATATAACAAACAATGAAACTTACAGTGAAACAATGTAACATTATTAAAATTAAAAATCTGACTGTCATTTTGTTGATAGGCTACATTTGGCAGTCGGATTTTTAGTTGTTTTAGTAACACTCCGGACATAGAGGAATTTAACGACCCCTCACTCGTCAAAATCGGTCCATTCGTTTGGGATATATAAGGTAATATAAAAACAATTAAATAATTTATATGATTACAAACAAACATAATTTGTATGTTATTTTCATACGCCCGAAAAACATTACCTTCCTTTTTGGGCAGTCGGGTAAAAACTGTCTTATTCCGTATGTCGCTACTCCATCGAATTGCAAGGAGCCCAACGCTACATTTGCTGATTTTCTGTATCCAAAACTAGAAGACTTTTCACTTCTACTTCAACCTCAGACCGTCATCGGTCCTGTAGCAGATATAATCGACCCACTGCCACTTCAGTATGCTTATGCTCTCTGGTTCACAGATAAATGACTCCTATGCGAATTCTCAGAACTAGAGAGAAGTGGAAACCTTAGTGACTATCAATATTGAAGAGGTTACCTTGATGATGTTCTCGGAGCCGTCAGTGATGATGCGGCTCCAGTCGATGGTGTTGACGTAGCAGAGTCTGTCGTTCCGCTCGATTCGGACGCCGCCTTTCTGGACTGCCATCAGCGATCGGAGGCCCAGCGCCTTCACAAACAAAGATTTAAATGTCACTATAGGAACTTATGTGATGATTTTATAAATCCATCTACTTTTGCATGTTTGTTTACAGTGGGTTTTTATGAAGTGGTTTTATAGTGGAGCAATAATTCTACTTCTACCCAGTACTAACAGAAAACCCCCCTTTTTCATTATATAATAGGCTTGCGTTTGACCGCCACCTCGCCTGATGTGCGGTCTACGATGGAGCACGCTTGCCGAGAAGAGACTGATTCACTCGCGATTTAATGACACCCAGATTACAACTATCGGGAACACCCATTCAGACAGTGCATTCCACAAACTAGAAGTTCGCACAATAAAAGTGGAATCAAAGCGCTTCGTACGGGTTTTCGGAAAATTAACCATGAAGCGGTGTCGCCCTTTCGTGCCCATTCTGGCAGTCCGATAGAAAAATGGAAACTCTCCCGAACCCACTCTCCGAAATGTATACGACAAAAAACCTGTAGACTAGCAACTTTGCGCCAATGCTCAAGACTAAGTACCTTAGTCTGAATTAGGGATTAGATGATGAACCTAACGTGTGCCAGCCTTTATTCATAACCAAGCGTAGATGAAAGTTACAGTTGTAGCGATAAGGCCGCCTGTTAAAAGCCTAGATAATATTTTTGTAGTAATGTTTATGTTATCCTTGTTTTGTGGTATTTTAATAAAGAGTTTTGTATTGTATTGTAGCTGAGAATGATTCAGTAAGTAACAAATAAACATCCAGCACAACTTTCAAACGGTTCTTAGGAATTAGTTTTCTTACATGGCTATAGCTAGCTACCTATGACATCATCGTATGTGACATCTCTTCTCTATCTCTATACAGTATTAATTAAAGTCGCTTTCCGCGTCTGACTGTATGGCCGCTTACTCCTCCTAAACCACGCAACGGATTTTGATTCGGTTTTCACCATGAGTTAGATAAATTTTCACGGAAGGTTTATATATATATATATAACTAGAGACCCGCCCCGGCTTCGCAAGTAAATTACACCCGTGCGAAGCCGGGCGGGCGGGTCGCTAGTTGTTGATGAATGGTTACCTTACCAGTGATTTTTTCTCCTTTCACTTGAGTCACTGCCCAAATCGCAAAGTGCGTCTTGCACACCGTGTTGTTGCAAAAAACATGTTTTTCTGTATAGCGGCTTCGAAAAAAGTATAAAGACAAGGCGTGGGAGATCAATTTAGGAAACAACATTGGCCGAGTACTGAATTAGGTCCAAACGTAGGTCAACTACTAATTGACCTTAAATAACGACCGCATTTGCAACCAATTTGTCATACACGGGCGAAATGTGATTTGGAATAATACAAAACATTAGCATAATTTATTGTCTAGTAATTAGGTACTGTTCTAATAGCAACCAATAATAAAAACGATTGTTTTTTAGCAACTCAGTGACGAGACAAGCACGTCGCTCACCTGATGGTAAGCACCACACTTGCCTATAGCAGCCTTCTTTCTTTTTTTCTCCTTTTACACCCGTTCATACACACGACAAACATTATCCGCTAGCTTTCTGGGCAATAGAGTAAAATGAGAACCAGTTTACAAACGGATTTGTCTAAGGCAGGGGTGTCCAACATACGGCCCGCGGGCCACATTGCAGTCCGCCAAGGTTCCTTATCCGGCCCGCGGTCAAAGGTTGGGTAACTTTTAACTTTTTTTTGACGAAATTTTTTAATGAATGACAAGTAATAGTTAGTAAAATAGTGAAACGCCGTTCTTAAAAAATTACGTCGATCGATCACAATACGACTCGGCGAAAACGTGGACGACCATATCGGGAAGTTAATAAATCCGGCCCGACACAAAATTTTGTTGGACACCCCTGGTCTAAGGCCTACTTGCACGAATTTAAATCTCAATTTAACGAAAATCAAATGTCAGATCGTATATATGAAAAGTTTTGATTTAATATGTTGTGCAAGCCAGCCGTAATATTGTTGTAGATTAGGTATGTACCCTGTATTAACACATCGGGAAAAAACTAATAAAAAACCGTAAAACAACGAATCTACCGAAAACGTATCTTTAAAATAATACGCTCCCATAGAAATGCCCGGAATGTACGCGTAATTTTCTTCTTATACATAAAAGACGATGTGTGTATGTATGTATGTATGATCGCTATGGACTCCAAAACAGCTGGACCAATTTTCACGGGACTTTCACTGGCAGATATAGCTGATGATATAAGGAGTAATCCACGCTGGTGAAACCGCGGGGCGCAGCTAGTATGAATATAAATATGTATAAACTTTCAATGCCCCCTTTAATTCTACCGTTTCGCAGAATAATTTCTTAGCGGGCCTTAAGGAATCTACTTTATAGTTGCATAATTTTCAAGACAACATTCAAACTCCCATTTCACCTCCTGAATCTGTACTTATTGTAAACATCTTAATACAGTATATATTTATTTTAAACCATTACTTATAATTATGTATGTCTCTAACAACAAAAACAAACAGCTTTCATATAAACTTTCAACCTATATTTGCTCCCCTTAATTCAGCCCTATCGCAAATCCTTTCTTATTGGACCTCTACATAAGGAATCTACCCGCCAAAGGGGTTTTTTTTTTATGAAGGAAGGAGGACGACAGTGCAGATCCGCCATTATTTTTTTCTTAATCACTTCTCACTATAAGACTTTTGTATATTTGAATTGGGACATATAGACAAACAAAAAAATTCAGATAACATTATGTCCTGAAGTGTCACGTTATGGAGATAATATATATATAAAAATGAATCCCTATTTACCTTGGCCACAACATAACTTAAGAACGAGTACCGATTTTTTTTTTTTTAGTATTCTCATATTTTGTAGAAGGTAAATTTTCTTTCCGTTAAAAGAAAGAAAAATTAATAGAGGAAAGAAAAATTAAGAAAACTGCGTAGAAAATTTTAAAACTTTAGAAAACATATCGATAATTGATCCGGTTTGTGGAGGGAATCATTTGTAATGTGTGTTCTCAAAAATGTATATATTATTATTTTTTCTTCCATAAATAAAAATTTGTCTATTGTCTATTATAATTTTGAGTTACATAAAGTTGTAGGTACTAGTAGAACATAAAGATTGTCAAGTTCCTCTTAATATTTTAAAATACTTTGTGTTTGAAAGCTCTGCGTAGCATTTCTTGGGAGCGAAGCGTTGATCTTGTTAGTTAGTTTTTAAGTTCCCTGGAAAGATGTCGACATGGTGATCATACATTATATTGAAAATATGTTAAATTTGTTGTAATCATACCTCAAGGTGTACGTTGTCAAATATGACGACCGCGAAGTCCTTAAAAAGCTCCATACCCCTCACTACGGTGAGGTTCGGAAACAAATCACCCAGGTTCTTTACGCCTTTTGTCCTGAAACGAACAAAACAAACGTTACAGACAGCCATCGATAAAAATAAAGTAAAATTGTGAGCTTTTGGTGATGACTTGTATGAGATCACACTATTGTAATGCAGAAGGAGCTATATCTTATCTGAAATTCCATAGATGCCACAAGTATGTCACAGTAACTCGAAAAGTTCATTGGCTCCCCAATGAACTTTTCGAGTTACTGTTACTTTTGTTGAGCGCTGGTGGCCGATCGGTAGCATGTGCGCTCAATCCGAGGGCACCTGGTTCGATGCTCGGGACTGCACCAACTTATTCAGTACTTCAACAGTTTCGTTCATCAAAGTTCAAGATCTTGAATTTTTTTTATTTATTTGCTTATCTTAAGTTATAATTAATCTTGTTACCTATAAATGAGAATGTAACCCGTAACCTCCCGTAGATCGGGGAAGCTCATGTTCTCGTAGACCTTGGCCGTGGCGCGCTCCATCAGCACGATGCTGAGCTGGCCTTCGATGATGCGGCATCCCTTCAGCTTTTGGAACTGGTCCGGTGAGTTTCGGATGTCTATCGACGAGCAAACTGAAACAAGGCGAAACCACAGTTTAATATCGATATATAGAGCAATATTTGGAAGGAAAAAAAAGTTTATTTTCTAGTAGAGGTACAAAATACGTTTGGAAAAGTAGAGAAAATGAAGAGAGACTTAAGTTGTGAGGTTTAACTACGAATCTTTCACTATGTAGAGACATAGACTCAATTTAAATACTTCATAATTTGCCAACATTTATTACTTATCCATTTTAAAAGGCGATCCTAGCCTACAAACAGTTATATTAATAAGATAAATTGTTACTTAATCTCGTAGAGCTAAGTTCAACAAAATTTTAACGGCCTGTTATCCGAGTCGCGTAGTCAACAAAACGCTCCCTCGGCCCCCGCCAAGTTAGAGCGACGATGTATTTTGCCGCGCAAGAGTCAGGAGGCCCGCGGGGGGAGTGCAACGACAAAAACGAACATAGGTTCGACCTCGATGACGCCTGGCGTGGGACTGAGCGCGACGCACGCAAATTCTCGCGACCTTTTTATGCTTTTAATTTCACTAAAAAACGAAACTATTCACGATCAAAAATCTAAAATGAATAGGATTGCCTTTCAGTACATGCAATTTCCATGTTGTTACGAGCTTTCATTAGAGCATAAAACGAAAAAAATAATTAAATCGACTTTGTTCCAGATTTTGTTTTGATAGAGGAAATTTTATTCTATAAAATTTTGAACCAATGGATAAACTCAAACACACATGTATCTGTGACATGTATTTTTTTCCGGCTCAAATATTGTAATTCAACTGTATAAAATTGATTTAAAACCGACAAACTTGGTATAAGAGGCCGTTAAATGATTATTATGTCCATAAATAAGTTAAAAAAATACAATCAATCAGTGAATCCACCCAATTGCATCATGTCTGTAAAGTGTGCAAACAAGTAAAACAAGGCTACTTTACCAACCGAAACGAATACGAAGATTCGCTTAGCTTAATCAAATACATAACTAATAAATTTGTTATTGTTATTGCGAACATTTCGATCATTGACCAGCAGAGACCTCCCGCGGTTTCGGTAATTAACTAGGACATGTATTGTGGGTGGATGATTGGATGTTTAAGTACATCACTCAGATATAAAGTGATATAAATAATCTTATTTTTTATAATCTACTATGCTATGATAAGTATAAGGGGTCCGCCTCCAAACCAGCCATAGACAAAAACTAGAAAACTTTTTTCATCAAAATATAAATAATGACATGAATAATAAAAGATAAGCAATTTTTTTATCCCACTCAATAAGTTTAAGTATTCTTATTTTTTTTCAAATATGTACTTAGTTTAAAACGCGGGATCCAGGTAGCTGTGGCGTGAACAAGGGTCTTAATAATACATAATATGTAAAATTACCCGCGCTTCATGATATTACCATATTATATAGGAATATCTATATCTATACTAATATTTTAAAGAGGAAAAATTTGTTTGTTTGTTTGCATTGAATAGGCTCCGAAACTACTGAACCAATTTGAAAAATTCTTTCACTGTTGGGAAGCTACATGCACTATCTCCGGGTAACATAGACTTTATTATATATATATATTTTTTTAAAATAGGGATTCTTTACAAAAACTCCAATAATGTAACCCAAGGTATAAAAAAATAAGATTTACAATTTTGACTTTGCGTGTTTGACAGTTCTAAGACAGGACAACGTCTGTCAGGTCAGCTAGTCTATACTAATATTATAAAGAGGAAAGATTTGATTGTTTGTTTGTTTGTTTGCATTGAATAGGCTCCGAAACTAAAGAACCGATTTGAAAAATTGTTTCACTGTTGGGAAGCTACACTATCCCCGGTGAACATAGGCTATATTATATATTTTTTTTAAATAGGGATCCTTACTAAAACTCCAATAATGTAACCCAAGTTATAAAAAAATAAGATTTACAATTTTGACTTTGCGTGTTTGACAGTTCTAAGACAGGACAACGTCTGTCAGGTCAGCTAGTCTATATATAAGGATAGATAAGGATATTAGGAACGGTTTCGCGTGTAAATAAACACACCAACGCTACGTCGGTCGTGAAATCTTTTATTTATATAAAAACTATCTGTAGTGCAAGTACCGTTCTTTATCGATCGTCAAATTCGATAAAATGCCGGAGTCGATCATGCGAGTACTGATCTAATGGCATTGTATCGAATTTGACGATCGCAACTGTCAAATTTAACGATTGATAAATAGCAGTACTTGCACTGCTAACCCGACAAAGATTGTCCTATCCTATATGAAAATCTTATAGAAAAAAGCACTTTCAGTTATTCCTGAATTTTTCTATTTCCAACGGAGATGATGTAGGTACCTAATTATCTACAATCAATGTTTACACGTGACGCTCGTATCTTTAAAGAATACATCAAAGATATAACACGGTTCATCGTTCGTCAGTTATCATATTTATGGAAGCAATTAGAATTGTGTTTGTTTTGACAGTACTGGTGACGTCAGTCCAATTAAAATTCATTTCAGCTTACGTATTCACACAAATAGCACAGAATACGCAAGTTACGAGTAATTATGATAATCAATACAAGTAATGTCTAGTGCGTTTCAGATAACTCTGCGCGCTCTGGCCTAAATCGAAACTAATTAATAAATTCAAATTGTATTCACAACATCCGCCTATCACGTAATAGATCGATGGTCCAAAATGACAACGTCCACTAGGAGAGCAACTGGCTTAAATCTCTTTATTTTTCAATGTGTAGGATGTCGTATATGCACATTTATAGGCCTGCGATTAGAAATTTTATGGCTAACATTTGTAATAAAACAGATACCAAAATGCTTGGGAAGACAAATCCAACGAACCCAAACTCGACGGGTTACGTCGAGTTTAGGTTCGTTTAAGCCACTTTCTGTCTCCATCATCAGACCAGCTTGATGGTACCATAACATTGCATTGTCACTGAACTTACATAAGTATGCCAAATTTCAGCTCAATCGGTTGAGGATAACTGGTCTAAAATTCAGTTGCAAGATTTATCCCACACTAACAGAGCCAGTTAAGAAAACCTTGTAAATAAATATCTGAAAAATAGACACGTTTGAACACGGCCGATAACTGTACTAAGGCGTATTAACAAAAAAAAAAACGTAAGTGACGATGCAGTCGTCACTTACGTAAATCATCATTGCACGCTTGCCCATGAGGTGCCTATTCACTCTTGTCTTGAAGAGACCCTGGTTGTACCTTATATTAGATAGCCCGTTGGTCCAGTTGGTAGTGAACCTACCTTCTGAGCCTGAGGGCGTGGGTTCGATTCCCACGTAGGACAAACATTTGTGTGATGAACATTTGTGTTTGTTCTATATCTGGTTGTTAATATCTATTTAAGTATGTATTTAAAACTACATATATATGTATGTATATCAGTCTCTGGCAGCCATATCACAAGCTTTGCTTAGTTTGGGGTCAGATGACCGTGTGTGCGAAAATGTCCGAAATATTTATTTATTATTTATAGGGTACACAGAGGCAGGAAGCGCATTTCATTGTTTCATATCTTCCTTGTTTGTCTGATCTGAGACTAGATCCGATGCGCGTCCGCTAGTCATTCACATTCAGCACAAGAACGCAATAAGTTCTGCACAGATAGGTATTATCTTAGACATTTAGATAGTAAACAACAGTTTATTGCATGAGTCATGCGAGTCAATTACGATTGTTTGTTGTGATGGAACCACGCGAAGATCTAGTTTAATACTACTTTACGCCCTGCCGAGGCGCGGTTGGAAGGCAAAAATACAATTAATACTAGAATCGAATGGATTCAATCTAGGAAATGCCACAAGGTGAATCGAATGAAGGAACTTAATATAAAATTGTTAGAGGTATAACTTTGTATTTCGTATGAACTTCACAAATAAATTTCAACCATGAACAAAATAGGTAAATATTTACGTTTGAATTAATCCCTCTTTCTGAATGAGATGTAAGACTTTTTATACCCCGGTCCAACACTTTTCTGGCTTTTTGACATATAAAGGGCCATTAAAATTCTAATTGTTGAGTTTGTATCAGTTTGGATAATTTGAAGTAGAATAAAATAAAATAAAAAAATCGGGACATTTTTGCACACACGGTCATCTGACCCCAAACTAAGCAAAGCTTGTGATATGGCTGCCAGAGACTGATATACATACATATATAGTTTTAAATACATACTTAAATAGAAGGATTTCGTGAAGGAATAGTGACTACTATCGAAACCACAGTTTATCGCTAGTTATATATCGCTAGAACCAAAAATTATCTAACTGATGGTGAAAACCGCATCAAAATCCGGAGGAGTTAGCAGTTATACAGACAGACAGACGCGAAAAGCGACTTTATTTTATACTATGTAGAGAAGAGATAGAGATTATCGATACCACATGAAAACAATAGATGTCCACCAAGTCGGTCGCCTCATCTTGGCCAGATCCAAGTGGAGGCGACTTGTTGATAGCCATCAACGAGGTGGTAACATTTTTATTAACATTATTTTAAAAATGCGAGTTTCGTTTGGGATTTCTTTCGAAGATCAGTAATTTCAACTGACATTTTCGTGCGAAATATCATACGACCGATTCAAAAATCATGCCCTAGTCACTAGGCCATGATTTTTTCTATAATCCACTAGGGCCTAGTGCATTGTAAGCGTTCAATGTACTGAATGGAATTTCCTCTTTATGAGAGTGTCTTGTCGTGGGACTGATAAAAATAGAAGAAAAAAACTCAAGACAAAACAGTGAATTCCTTACTTCTTGTATCAAAATGCGTGAATGCGTTGCTGGAGCGTTTCGCACATAATTTATTTAGCGACAAGATTTAACCTTTAAACTGACCTCATCGATAATAGGCTACCGGACTGTTTTTTTATCTTATAAATAAACCGGCCAAGTGAGAGTCAGGCTCGCGCACTGAGGGTTCCGTACCACCACAAAATACAATAATGATAAATTTTAAAAACCGATTTGTTAGCGATCAGATCAACAGATTATTTATTGACGTTTTAATATTTTATTCCTTACAAGAAACAAAAACAAGAATAATTACTTAAATCAATGAAAAATAAACCGGACAAGTACGAGTAGGACTCGTGCTCTGAGGTCTGAGGGTTCTGTTGGATGAAAACCTCAGAGCGTGAGTCAAAAACAAAGCAACTAACTAAAGTTGAAATATTGAAAGACAAATTGAACTTACTTTGTAGTTGACAAGAAGGTTCTTCCATATAATGTTACAAAGAACTACAAAATGTAAGTTTGTAATTGCAAAACAATATTTTTATATGATACTAGCTGACCTGACAGACGTTGTCCTGTCTTAGAACTGTCAAACACGCAAGTCCAAATTGTAAATCTTTTTTACACCTTGGGTTACATTATTGGAGTTTTAGTAAGGATCCCTATTTTTTTGAAAATATAATATAGCCTATGTCACCCGGGGATATTGTAGCTTCCCAAAAGTGAAAGAATTTTTCAAATCGGTACAGTAGTTTCGGAGCCTATTCAATGCAAACAAACAAACAAACAATCAATCGTGCTTAGTTTGAGGCTCGCCGACAATTCTATTTAGACAATAAATATCTAGTGTTTGCTATTTCTTAGTATAATAAAGGTTATGGTATATTACTTCTGGCAATAAATAAATATTCTATTCTATTCTATTCTAAATCTTTCCTCTTTATAATATTAGTATAGATAATTGCAAAACAATATTTTTATATGATATAACTTCAAATTAACAACGTTCGGATTTATTCCTGACAAGAAGCAAGGTCTTACAGGACATATTATGTCCTGTAAGACCTTGCTTCTTGCCAAACTTAATGATTCTAGGTCAACGGGAAATACCCCTATACCTATAGGGCCTATAGGTTTTGATTCCCTTGTAAAATCGCAAAATATGCGACATAATAGTTCATATCTTTTGATTGCGTTGACTTACAAGTTTTATTTTTTCACAGCCGAAAGCTACCGTAGACCCAAGTATTTAGTATAAGTTTAAACTTGATACCATTACGCGTTCTTGAGAAAAAGGGTCTTGACAGACGGACAGACTAACAACGAAGTGATCCTATAAGGGTTCCGTTTTTTCCTTTTGAGGTACGGAACCCTAAAAAGAAGTGCAATCCAGAACCAAATCATTATACAAATACAGACATAATTTTGCGTTGTTTATTTGATAAGAATTTAATTATGTTTGCACACTGAAGAACGTCATCATATTAGCGACTATGCGCAAGTATGTACCTACCTACTAGCTACCGTCAAACCTGGCAAGTTTGCCAAGGGATGTTAGCTTTACCACTTGCAGTGTGATGACAGAAATCCTGTTATACCCATGAACTTGGTAAGTTATTTTGGTTGTGCGTACACTTGCTCAAAAATAGGTTAAATTAGTGGCAGCACTGTTAGGAACAAAGTACCAAGGCGGCCATCTTTACCTGCCATTGTAGATCTGAAATCACGTCTGTGAACTAACCTCCAAGTCAGTGCTCTGAAACTTTTGTAATTTGTGTGTTAAATACTGAATCTACGTAAGTAAATTTTGTTGAAAACGTTAGTTTAATGATAATGATCCAAATAATTACGTTGCCAATGCTGTAAGTGTTGAGTTTTGTCTCAAAATGTCTTTGGCAAAGCTAGCATACCAGATCCGCCGATATGTGATGGTAGCTTTACCGCGTTTTGGGAGGGTCTAGGGCTGTCACTTACATAACTTTTTTTATGCCATAGGTGGCAAACAAGCAGATGGGCTATCTGATATATTTAAGGATACAGACGAAATAAAAACTAACCAAAGAGATGTGATCGAAGAATTTGAGGAAACAGAATACCTTATTTATGATATGGATGTAATTACAATGAATAATCATTTGGACAAACTTGTAGATAAGGCTGAAAAACGTGAGGTTAAAATAAATAAAAATCAAATAGAAAAAGCCAAAGAAAATATTTATTATACGGATAAAATTGGGATTAGACCAAGAAGACAGAATTATAGAATGTAAGGGAATGAAAAGGATGAGCTTAAATTTTGACGAAATAAATGAAAAACAAGATACTGAAGAAACAACTCAAGAACTCGAGGAAACAGAATGCCTGAAATGGGATATGAACGATAAACTAAATGAAAAAGATAATTCTGAAAGATGTAAACAAACAGACCTGAAATTTGATATGAACGAAATAGAAATAGATAAGACTGAAGGAAGTAAGAAAACAGTAGTTATGAAACCGGACACAACCGAAGTAAAAGTAAATAAAAAAGAAAAGACTGTAGGACATGTAACGATAGTGATCAATAACTCAGATAAGGATGATAATAAGAAACAACAAAAAGTTGAGGAACTACTTACGGTAACAGATAACATAAACTCTAGTATGGATAAAGGAAAAAGTGTCTTAGTCCGATACTATATCAGAAAGAAATGGAAATTTTTCATTGGACTTATAGACAAAACGGAAATCCTCGAACAAGAGACGTATTATTCAATTACGTTCCTAAAAACTGTCAAAACCCCAAGTAAAAAATTTGTAATATCGAAAAATGACCGGGATACCGTACCATCTTCATCCATAGTAAAGCTTGCTAAACTATATCCAGGAAATAGAAACAATGAGTACTTGATTGATGATTGCGATAAACATTACTTCCAGTTAATTTTATTTTATTTTTTTGGTAATAATATAATATACTTAATAGGTAGCTGTAATTACAAATACATATGAAGCATTGGTCAGTTTAATGTATATTTTCAGTTTAAAAGTACCCACCGTGCCTAATGTTATTAAATAATGAAAAAAAGTATTGTTGTTTATATTTTGACAACCCTGACGATATATTTTGACTATGTATGAAAATATCTTTATTGGGTGAACAACTTTGCCATTTTATCTGATATTTAAAGAGTTTAAATATTAGGTGCTTTAACAAATGGTCTTTAGACATCTATTGAATGAGGGCTCGATGGTTTCATCTGTGCTGTATGGAAAAGTCTTAAGTTTTATTGATTGAAGCCTGCTGGTAAAGTTGCTAACTGGTAGCGCCATCTTTGCCATTTTTGTTTTTACACCATTTCTTTTTCCATCCTTCATCATTCTAAGAAATTGTTGACACGAGTATGTTCATTGACAAATAAGTTGTCTAGTGCACAAACTAAAAGATTTCTCACAATTGTTACTAGGGAAAAAATTTACATTGACTGGTCGACTCATGACAAAAGTGGTAAAGTTGCCAGGTTTGACGGTACCTAAATATTCAGAGTCAAAATATTTAAAAAACCTGTTTATATTTCTCACAGTGAATAACAAAGAAACAAATTGTTTCCCTGACCTCTACCACCTCTGCAGTGATCATGAAATATCAGCGGTTTTATTTTTGCCACCAACAGGAATAGCATGATAGATAACGAGTTTGCGAGAGCGGAGGACGCTTTAAAAACAAAAGTGATATGTACCTACGATGAAATCATTCTCATAATTACGTAAAATATTTTACATATTTGGTGTCGTGGTCGAGTTACTAATGGTTGGCAAACTCCGAATCTAATTCCCATAATTAGACCAATAACACGCTCATTTACAAAAATTCAAGACGACCACAAAAATCAAACACGTGTATGAAATTGATGGCAACAAACTCTCGGGTTCGTACCTAACTTACCTACTACTTTTACTACACTGGGCAAAATGAGTGCATTAAGTACCTACCTATTACAATAAAATTGTTATGATAACATTCAGATATAATTACGTACAATCGGCTCGATTTATAAATATTAAAATGATTGTATAAAAGAGCAGGAGTAGCATAACAATGTGCAAGGTCGTTTTACTGCGTAGTTGAGACGAGACGACTGAGCAAGTAATCAACGTGTTGAGACAGACCGTCTCGAACTTGAAGCCGGATCCGCACGCAGCGGCAGCGAGAACGCACCTCTGGGAAGTAAGCAATAAAGGTCGAACGTATTACGCATGTGCAAGAAAAGAAATGCGCGGGAGGAAAACTCAAAATGGCGGCAGAGAAATAGTAAACAACCGCACCGCGTGGTTTAAATGCATTTCAACTCCGCTGTGTACTTACTGAATTTAATGTTTGACGCAAATCTGACGTTAATTACACATTAAACAAATCGAAAACTGTAGTATCTTGCCCATCACTGCCTATTAGACGAGGATTTTAATATGTACGTACTTATGTTTTTCGCTGTTCTGTCATGTGTTCTGTTTACAGCGATGATGTAAAGATAGCAATTTATTATTTTATAGTGCTGGTCTGACTTTTATTGCAAGCAATATCCAATATACCTTAATCCACCAATAATAGTAACACATCATGGATTGGCAAGTACCTATCAATCATCATCTACTGAGGACATTCAGTCAATAGATACGTCGCGACGCGTGACTTGCAGTTGCGTTGTGGTAGGCTAGGGGCGTTGTGTTGTGGCGCTTGCTGGCGTCATGTACAGTTCCGTAGGTACTATACCTACGTAAGTAAGTACCAACTTTACATAAGTCTGCGTCATACAAATACTAGGACTTCATGCGCGCATGCGAAGAGGACCAGGGGCGCAACGCAACGGTAGTTGACAGATAGAGCTTTTATTCGCTGACCATGATTCTCTCAAATTGAATAATATAAACGTAAATGAAATATAAACTATAGTAAATAATATGTGGATAATCTTTGACCAACATTTTCTTTTGGTCGAAGTAGATAATATGATTTTCAGCAACCCGTTTGTTTGTCAGGTTGTCCTTCGACATAAACCTCCCCTAGTTCCTTCCACACTTTTCTGTCTCGAGGTATTCTTCTCCATCCTATTGGCAAATCATCTTCCCATCTCTTAAATTGGCGTCCTCTTAGTCTTTTCCCATTTCTGGGATACCATTCCATAGTAATGTCTTTCGTCCATTTTTCTCTGTACTTATGTCCTCATAATGTGTCCGGTCCAGTTCCAGTTACTCGACTGTACTGTGACTATGACTTATTTGACTCTATTAAGTATGTAAACTTGTTTGATATTAAGACTGAAGGACTCACTATCCATGGTCATGTTTTTTTTTTTTACAAGAAACCCCCACCTACTTAGTGGCTTAGTAGACGATGTACGTAGCCCTAGGTATGTCAGACAGTGCATCGTAATCAATGCAAATGAACTCCGGACGCGCACATCGAGCCTCCCCCCTCGATCTTCCACCACCACCACTCACACCAGCGCGGCAGAGCTGCGGGTATTTATAGCCAAGAATGTTGAAACTTCGCGCACTAGGGATGTCTGGATATCGATAAAAATTGTTATGACAACTAGTTGAAGTCACTCTCGCTAATCTTGTTGTCTGGCCACGAGGCCGAAGGAAAATACTTGCAAAATACTGCAGCGCTGGCCTGGCATAAAATAGAATAACACCGATGGTAATTTGTTAGAACGTCTCTAGCGGCCCTGCCTGCGATATTCAAATCAGTTTTTAGCGTGTTCCGTACCCAAAGGGTAAAAACAGGACCCTATTGCTAAGCCTACAGTGTCTGTCCGTCCTACCTTTAAACGGATGTATCTTTGGAACCGTACAGATAGCAAGTTGAAATTTTCACATATTACGTATATAATGTACGGCGGATTAACTAAGAAATAATAAAAAGACAAAAATAAAAAAAAGGTGAGGTCCCCATACAACGAACGTGGTCTTTAACGTATTTTTGTATTTGCTCTATAGTGTAAAAATTGTAATACCTACGTACAAAGGTCTAACTTGGCACGATTATAGTACAGACTCTAAAGTTTAACAACAAATAATAAATAATGGCCAAGTGCGAGTCAGTGACAAATTTCTGTGCAACATATTCATAGACATAGACATAGACATAATTTATGCAATTTATTCGGCCTTACTAACGACGACCTCATCATTCGTCCCACCGAATAGAAATGCACTATTTTACTAATTTTGAAGTACATCGTTTTTTCTGTATTTGCGCTAAACATCGAGCCCGCAGCTGGCATCACTACTCGTACTGGGAAAATATTATTGAACGCGAGGAGTGGCGCTCCCCGCGTGCGCTTACTACGCCGCTACTACAGCCTCCGCCCTCCCGCACCACCGCACCCTTGGCCCTCGTACCACGACACGAGACACGAGTCACGTGGAACAACGACAGCGCAGCGCAGACGGAATGAACAGAAAGACAAAGTCGAACTGAGCTTCTGATTTGTCTAAGTTGTAGTACTTATACCAATATGTCTTCTGTACTTCAACTCCGAGTAGATGATCAATTTGATAATTATCAATTTAAAAAACCGACTTCAAAATGACTAAATAGTTAAATACACAATTCCGTTTGCTTGGGTGACATGTTTTTGTCCAGTTATATTGTTAAAACCTTACTTACTATTAAACCGATTTTAATATAATTTCTTTGGGACCAAACTGAAAGTCTTATCGAATAAAAAAATAAAATAAAAATAAAATATATATATGTATATATATATAAAAACTATATATATAAAAAATAAATATGTATATGTTGTGTATTGTATGTGTATAATAATATATATGTATATATAAAAATCTTTAAATCTTTAATCTTTATATAAATTATATAATATTCAATAAATAAATACCTATTCCAAAATGGCTGAGGTAACAAACATAAAAAAAAATACAACAGAACCCTTCCATTTTTGAAGCTGGTTAACAAGACAAGGGTGATCGGTGAAAGATGGGTTATTGAGCTGCCAAAATGATGATGTCAATCGCTACAGAGAGCTACAGTGTCTTTCCATAACGGGACTTTAAATGTATCTGGTTGATGGCTTCGACTAAAATAAAATGAATGGACAGGCCCAGTAGAAGCGCATTTTTGAAGATAACAAAATGAGCACCGGCTCTCATTTCGTTTCAGTCGGTCTCTAGCCGTAGGAAGTGCAACACGTGTCTATTGCTACGTGATAACGAAACATCTGACAAAATTATGCATTCATATATGCTTTCCCGAAGTGTAAATACACAAATAAAACCGGGATTTATTTTTTGTAACAAATATACTGTACATTTTTATATTTAGGTGTTGAAGTATATTATGTCCTACGGTTTTGACTCGTTTTTACTGAGCAATTTCAATGGTTAGGGCCCGTCCATTCATTTTATTTTGGTCGAAGTTTGATGGATGTAATTGAGTAAATTTTATTTTATATATTAAGGAACAGTAAACTGGCATATAGCCAGCTTTTGGAGATCGATGGGGGAGGTCTATGTCCAGCAGTGGACGTCCTATGGCTGAAATGATGATGGTGATGATGATGAAACAGCCATAATAAATCTTATCTTTGTCTGGGTGGTATTGAAAACTAAACACGGCCGCTAGATGCCGACGTCGCGGTTATACCTACCATCGCACTGGCCGCCACCGCCTGAAAGCTCATCCACAATATCCACATAATATTGTTAGAATGAGAAACTCTTTATTGTTCACTGTTGATTGTTCATGATAAGAGGACCTATTTACTCGTATAATCAGATGTTGTATTTTCCAAGAAGCGCGAACAATGAATGCGAATGAGACTGATTGTAGGCGTTTCTATGAATTTCAATTGGAACTAGACTGAATAAAACTATAATTATTGTTTTTAATAATTCGCGAGCGCAATTAATTACATTTGTTTACAAGGATCAATGGATGGAAGGCAGGAAGCTCGCAAAATCGACCTTTTATGATATTATACAAATAAAAATAAAATCCACCAGAACCAGAGCCAACATAGCTATTAAAATTTGCAAGTGGCAATGGGCAGACCACATCGCTAGAAAAACCGATAACCGATGGGGAAGAAAAGTTCTTGAGTGGAGACTACGAACCGGAAGACGGCGCAGATAGATCTCCCATTATATGGACCGACGACATCATTAGAGTCGCGGGCATCCAGTAGATGCAGATGACAGGCTGTCGTTCAGTAAGGAGTTTTTTTAATGTGACTTACGCTATTGGCCTTGCGGCCTCTACAGCTTGACTGGACTAGTTGGCGAACGCGTTCGGCCTAACTCGTTTCGATAGTTCAGTGAGGAGTTCTAAGGGAGAGGCCTATGTTCAGCAATGGACGTCTTCTGTCTGATGATGACGATGTTACATGACATATTAAGTTGTACAGACTCCACAATACTCTGATTCATGTCTCGTACTATTAGTTATTCCTAGGGCTGCCATCCGTCCGCGTTTCTCAGATTTGTCCTATTTTGGGAGGACGTCCGGAAGGTATTCTCAAGTGTCGGAGTGAAACTCGGACGCCTCGCGCCCTTCACGTTGACAGTTTCGTTCGTTTTCTATTTCCATCAATTAGTTATATGCACATACGTAATTATATTACTTGGCCACGAACGAACGCAATGACTCTCTGCCCACTGGCGCAAAATGGAAACAAAAATTTCATATTTAACCCCCGACGCAAAGAGGTTATAAGTTAACGTGTGTATCTGTGGCATCGTAGTTCACAAACAGCTGTACTGATTTTGATTAAGTTTTTTTGTTTTGTTTGAATGGTGCTTTGATGTGTTCTTCGCTGATTTAAGAAAATCTGTCCCGCCGTTCTGAGATCAGCTGGTTTATCGCATATAAAAAAAAAAACAATTTATAAACATACTTACTTGGTAATTTTATTCATTGGCGCACGTCTGGGAAACAAATATGAACGTGGTTTTTGAAATATTTTACCGATGACGGCAATTTAGGTGATGGCAGCCCTAGGTCTAAGTATTCCATGTACAGTAATATCATAGTAGTACTATGGTAATATCGTAAAATTATAGACTTGCTCGTTTGGCGATGCGCAACGAGTAAACAAGTTGAGTCATCACATTACATACAAACGCCGTACGGATGTACCCATCGAGGCGTGTAATGCAACCCAATGATGCACAACTCGTCAGTGCAACAATAACAATGTGCCTACGTAGCTTTGTAGTTTTCGGAACCCGTCGTATTTCGTATCGTGTCACAGAATCAATAAAAGTTACAACGCTAATACATTGTGGGCTTGTATGTAGTCTGACAGTTGGAGTCATTGCGATGAATGAATGAATACACCCAAGGCCGAGTAGAGCTGAGAGCATGCAGATGGTACCAGTGCGATTGCGATGAGAAGTATGCAAGATATAGTGTCGCCGCACACTGAAACATCGGTCACTGAAGCGCTGTATGAACGATTTTTTATCGATTTTTAGTATCGTCGCACACTAATTGAGTGGCAGCTTACGAGCCGCAAGTTCAGCGGTCGTATCTTATGGCCGCGTTTTGTCGCCCGCCGCCTGCGCACATACAGCCACAGTCGCCGGTTTCACCCCGTCTTAGTATAATAATCATATTATCTATACTAATATTATAAAGAGCAAAGATTTGATTGTTTGTTTGCATTGAAGAGGCTCCGAAACTACTGAACAGATTTGAATAATTCTTTCACCGTTGGGAAGCTACACTATCCCCGGGTGACATAGGCTAATCTATACCCGTGCGAAGCTGGGGCGGACCGCTAGTATATTATAAATTCAAAAGTGTGTTTGTTTGTTTGTTCCTGTTTCACGCAGCAACAGAGAAACGGATCGACCTGATTTTTTGCATAGGTTACTTTTCAATCTTTTCATCATCATCACCATATTTCATCACTACGCGAGTGACACCGCGGGGCGCAGCTAGTAATCAATAAAGCAATCCAGAACAGCTTGGGGCGTTGGAGTCTATTGAGAAACGTGCCAAGAGGCTCATCAGCAACGAAACCAAAGTTCAGACAGCTACTTAGTCTTGTGCAACATCTCCGATAGTTACAACCTGGGTGTCTTCAAATCAAGAGTGAATCGGTTTTTTTTAGGCAAGCGTGCTCCATCGTAGACTGTATCATCGCTTAACATCAGGCGAGTTGGAAGGCCAAGCGCAAGCCTATTATTTAATATAAGAACTGAAATTTTTGACCACAAACAAATACAACGGACTTTTATAAAATACTGCGCGAAAATGTGGATACGGCCGCGACTGGTGGCTGCGTCTGGAGTGCCTCGGCTTGGCCAACGGTTGGGTCAGCGTGCGGCAGTACATAAAGTACGTGCAAAGCATGCTTTTCAAGGTAAACATCAGTAAATGACATAATGAAGTTTAATTACGAAGTACTTACTACGCATGAAGTCGCAAAGTGTAAACATGCATAATGTATACCTATGTACCATCCACAGGTACCATCGCAGTAGGTATAATGTAGTATTTTCAATATATTTTTAAGTAAACATGAGCGAACATGACATAATGCCATTTAATTACTAACGTGAAGACATAATATTACGAGTACACAGAAACACAACATTGTAAGTATATGCAACAAAGTTCCAATCGCCTGAGCTTTTCCTCACAGAATGTTAATCTCACTGGGGTTAGGGCTGCCACGCGATCTTATTTTAAAGGACCTCCTCTTTTTCAGAGCCAAAAATGTATCTTGTCCTCTATTTTGAAATTGAGAATAGAATAAAGGACAACAAAATATTTTCAGAAAAATGTACTTCCCCGTATTGGGATCTTATCGGACATTAGCTAATTGGCCACGGGTAAATACCTCATCGCTCGGAGAACCGATAACCGATGGGGAAGAAAGGTTCTTGAGTGGAGACCACGAACCGGAAGACGCAGCGTAGGTAGGCCTCCCACTAGATGGACCGACGACATAGTAAGAGTCGCTGGCATCCAGTGGATGCAAAAGGCAGGCTGTCGTTCAGTGTGGAGGTTAAAGGGGGAGGCCTATGTTCAGCAGTGGACGTCTTCTGGCTGATGATGATGATGATGATGATGATGAAATACCTCATGGCAGCGGTTTCGCGCAATGTAGCATTCATTGGAGGGAGATCGACTGAAGTAGGTACGTAGGTACTATAATTGGCTACGACACTTTTTATATCACTACTGATACCATAACACAGCATTTTATTTTCATTATGCCGTTTATTTTCATACTTCTTCTTTAATTAGCCCGTTGGATAGCCCGTTGGTCCAGCAGCAGGCCTAGCACGGGCCGTGGATAAATTGTCTATCCACTGTTTTTATCCTGCGAGAAAGAAACAAACGTATCTATATTCTAGCTTTGTTGCGTCGACGCGTGGATAAAAACGGTGGAAAGACAATTTGTCCACGGCCCGTGCTAGGCCTGCAGTTGGGTAGTGAACCTGCCTTCTGTGCTTTGATTCTGCGCGTGGGTTTGATTCCAACCTAGGACAAACGTCATGTGATGCACATTTGTGTTTGTTCTACATCCGTGTTTAAAATCTATTTAAGTATGTATTTAAAAATATATATGTATGTATATAAACATATGTATGTATGTAGCCATATCACAAGCTTTGCTTAGTTTGGGGTCAGATGACCGTGTGTGCAAAAAATTCTAGAACATTAATTATTAAAAAAAAAAAAAAAAAACAAGTCGACTAAAGCACAAAACGGAACTTGGCAACCCTAGATGTGGCACGGTTTCCTGTTTGTGTCCTTCACAGAAACCAGTTTGATTGATCCTCGTATTGTATTCCCCTCAGTTTATCTCAAAAAATAATGATCTTGCTATAGTGACTGATTTGTTCTTACCATCACATTCTTACATAGCTCATTGTATAAGCTAGCTGAAGTGGCAGTGAACCGGTCATTTGTCGCGAATACCTGTCCGATAACCGTTGGAGAAGACGTGCTCGAGTGGACACCACAAATCGGCAAACGTAGCGTAGCTCTGAGACTCGATGGCGTGACGATATACGTAAATCAGCGCTGGCAGTGGCTGGAAGCGTAAAGCCTAAGATCGGGTGGAGTGGTGTGCATTGGAAGAGGTCTATGCCTAGCAGTGGATTAAGATATAAGATTATGACGACACGGTTACAAACTACGGAACTGAGATTATGCGTGTGGAGTAAGAGATTGTGTATTATTATTGATTGATTTTTTTACTCTTTATTGATCACACAATTAAAGTTGATACAGAAGACAAAAAATTCAAAACTAGTGTAACAACTAGCAGCCTTATCGCTGAAAGCGATCTCTTCCAGGCAACCTTAAACCTTTTCCGTATTGTCCATGGTATTGTGGTACCCTATGTATGTATAGCAGTTTAGAAATACAGGGCGGGTCGACGAACCACACTGTGTGCAGCAAAAAAACATCTCCATTTCACATGTACACCAAAACCCACCCCTAAAATGCAAAATTATATTTTTATATACTTTTAAAATTGAGAACTATATATAAATGTTAAATAAAAAAAATTACGGATGGTCAGACAGACGGAACGAACTTATGAGGGTTCCTTGTAGTAGGTACTACGGAACCCTAAAAACGATAAATTGTTAGTCCATTTCATCGCGATTCTTCCAAGGTAGGACCTATTAGTAGGTGAGTGCCCTTTCATCATAATCAGCCTTTTAACAGTCCACTGCTGAACTTTTAGCCTACCCCCGAAAGGGTGATTGGGCCATATCCACCACGCTGGCCCAGTGCGGGTTGGTGGATTCACATACGCCATTGAATTCATTCTCCGTACGTATGCAGGTTTCCTCACGATGTTTTCCATCACCGAAAAGCCAGTGATATGAAAATCCGTACATAAGCTCCAAAGAGCTCATTGGTACGGGCCCGGGGTTTGAACCCGCGACCTCACGCATTCAAGTCTAGCGGTCTCCCAAATGGGCTTCCATAAGTGCCCGTTTACATTCTTAAAAACCACAAAAAAGTAAATGTAAAAATAACTTCCTAAAGTTATACTTGGAAAGCTGTCGACTTATCGTTATAAACTTCGACTAAAATAAATTATTTTGGTCCAAGGTTATAAATATAAAGAGTTGTTATTACGAGTAAATTTAGGTACAAGAAATGTTTTATTGTCAAGGAAACTCATTTTTCTACTTCCTCATGCTTAATCATATTATTTTCCTTTTATGCTATAAATAGCCATTAAAATTATACATGGTGATTCTCGCGTAACCGTAAGCTCAAAATAGGGACGTTGTACCAGTGTAAAATCTTAGCGTTGTACTGCTCATTATAAACTACTTTTACTGGAAGCAATCCAGGGACCTTACGGACAACTGCTATTGCGGCACCAAACTACCTTCAAATTCAAATTATTTATTTGTCAGAACATGGTTGGTGCACATACATATAAAGTATGGTGTAACAGCGTGCTGCTGCTGGCTGATCCCTTATCGGAGGAGTGCAGAATACTGTGCAAGATCGTGACATTATGTATTAAAAGAAGGATTTAGTTATAAGAATGTGCCAATGATGGTGGCATGGTCATTGTCTGACCAAACCCTCTTTAAAATAAAGATAAAAAAAAAAAAAAAAAAACACAAAGTAGCTTTCATGGTTGTAAGAATGGAGACGTATCTCATGTCCTTGCCTGTTACAGCGTACAAATGTTAGTTTTTTTTATACAATTATATTTTAGTAGGCTTGCGCTATTTATTATTAATACATTATCTAATGTCCTTATCATATAAAAAATCTGAAATTGTATAATAAGTTTTGTCAATTAATTTTTTTGAGTCTATATTTAAAAATGTCATTATTATCTATACCTTTTAAATACTGCGGTAGTCGATTAAACATTTACAATCTCATATTAAACGTACTGTTAGAACTCAGCGTAGTTCTGCAGCGCATTAACTTAAGCTTACTATTATTCCGCTTACTTTTTACTTTTTAAGCTTGCGGCGTTAAATCCGCTCAGTTGGAAAATCACGCGAACGTGAACCTTAACGCGCCCAGATACGGTTTGCGGTCGCGTGATTTTCCAACTGAGCGGATTTAACGTTAGTTTGGTGCCGCAATAACAGTTGTCAGTAAGGCCCCAGGGCTACGTTCAATGGGCGAAGACGTTATGTTTCTTTATTTTTTACACTCGTACCTTTATTATAATATGATGGATCCTTGGTTGTACGTACGGAACGATCCTCATAATCATAATGTAGTATTGTTGTAACTTTTACAAACTGACACTTAAATTGAAAAATAATGAACGATTATTACATCTAGCAGTCCTGAAACAATACATTTGTATGAGTTATGGTCTTGAGTTCATACAAATAAAAGTACTTTAATTTTATACCGAATTTTCTAATTTACGGGGCAACTTTTTAATTTTTATTTCCTTTAAAACTTTTGGATGATTAGGAAAATTTTACAGTAAGTATCTAACTTTTATTATACAGATAATACCGTTTTTGCTCAACCTCGCATAACTTTGCAATGGGAACAAAAACAGGATTTTTAAACGTCAACACGCTTGTCAAATTTTCAGGATACAAAAATGTCAGGTGTTGTGAACGAAATTCGGTCACGGTTGTAGTTGAAACTGACGTAGCCGCAGGTGCACTCAGGGTGCAAACTGCAATGCTATCGAACGCGACCCTGAAATAGCGAAAATTAACACCAGCAAAGCGCGAGTCGGGCTCGGGCAACGAGGGTTCCGCAGTTCCGCACCTAAAAATTTGTTTTCTTTTTCACTTCATGATCTATAAATAAATAAATAAATAAATATTTGGGACATTTTTGCACACACGGTCATCTGGCCCCAAACTAAGCAAAGCTTGTGATATGGCTGCCAGAGACTGATATACATACATACATATTTTTTAAATGCATACTTAAATAGATATTAACAACCAGATATAGAACAAACACAAATGTTCATCACACAAATGTTTGTCCTAGGTGGGAATCGAACCCACGCCCTCAGGCTCAGAAGCTAGGTTCACTACCAACTGAACCAACGGGCTATCTATATAGCGCTCGCTCGAATCGCACTTAGCCAATGTTTATTCCCTTTATTCATAAACTTTCTCGGTCCTAGCCCGGACATCTGGTAAGCGTTGGGGGGCCGAAGCTAACACCAAGATATTTGTTGAGATTTTATTATTATATTTAGTTAACCCGCCGTAACATTACATATTCATACAAAATGTCAACTACCTCTATTACAGGTCATAAGATAGGACAGACGGACGGACAGCGTAGGCTTAGTAATAGGGTTCCGGTGACACCATTTGGGTACGGAACCCTAAAAATTTGCTGCTCCATAGCAAAAGCTCATGAACACTTGAAAAGATTTGGAACAGCTACGATTTATTTCGCGATTTCAGGGTTAATTCCATAGTAAAGGTTGTTTATATTGATGAGCATGGCTTTGGGCAGAGAATCATTCTGTATAGGCTTGTTGTTTGCTTTTTTAACAGATCTGATGATTTTTTCTTTATTCATATTTATTTATTAAGCTCTATAATATATCTCAAGTTCATTTTATACGGTCTCAAGAGGTTATTGCCTTTAGTCTTTTTCCTTATTTATCAAGATGCTTGTTAACACTGATTCTACGTATACCTTTGCGAGTCAAGATTGCAAATACACAGCCATTCACAATGTAGACAGGAAAAATGGAGTAAATATTTACGACTTAAACCAATGATAATTATTGCACCATGCGTTATTGAAATAACGTTAAATGTGTACAGAGAACTTAATACTGGGTAAATAATAATTATGGGTTATAAAAGAATTTCATTCATGGTACGAAGATATTTCCCGTTATCTCATGCTGAACGTCTTCAAGCGTCCGGTTAACCGCAATACGTAAGACTTCGCACAATTTAGCATAATCCGATTTAGAATATAGTGCAGTGGGGCAATTATGTCCGCTTGTTGCATGACTGTAACAACTAACACGCATTACTACAATAATACTCCGGCGACTTCGGCAAAGGCGCCACGGTACAGCTCGCGGCGCAAGCGCAGCTCTATTTTTGCCACCGACGCGACGTGCTGTCGTCTGACTCACTGCACTTTCACTGCAAATAGTACCGCTCCGCTTGTCTACCAGTAATTGGCCTCACTCTAATAGGTTTAGCTGGGTAGTTAGACGCTCACACGTGCTCTTACAACAACAATCTCGCACGCTACACAAATGAGTCCAGTACAAGCGCACTAGCCTAATGGCGGACATCCGCTAACCTGATACATTTTATCTCGGATTGGTTACATTGCCGGATATTTATATAACATCTAAAAGTCCTTCTGTACGCGTAACTTGACCCATCCCGTACTTTGATCTAAGCTGACTTTTTTGCTGATTATTACTGTTTGTTTCTCTGATTACGTTCTTATCACGCATGTTATAGGTATTATTTGGTCAAATTTCATCAGCAAGAAATGCATTCTAATTAAAGGGAGTGTATCACACAGTCGCTTGGCACCGTGAGTGTTGTGTCCACAAAGACGTCTCGGAGGTAATTGCAGGTTGAAGATCCGTCGGCGTAGTTCTGGGGCGCGCTGCTTCGCGTACGTTGATTTATGCTTCCGCTCCGTGAATGAATATATCAATGGTCGCCTCGCATGGTGCGCGGACCGTATCACCATGTTATTGTTGCTGTTCATTCACATTACGAACGCAAATGCCAATGAGTTTTTACTACATCCGTTTGCAAGTGCAAATACGTTCTTATGCATCTCGTTATCGTATCGGAAGCGCTATTTGCAAGTTAGCATCTCGCACGTCGATATTTTACTGTCCGCGACCATAAAAAATAAACATTAACATGATTTAAACTTTAGACTGAAGACTTTCATTTCTCTGAATGTGTTTTCGTTGAGAAGGAGCTCATCGAATAAGAAAAAAACAGAGAAAGTTTTAAGCCATGTCTAGGGTTTGATAGATCGTGAAGTGTCAGAATGCCGATAGAACGTCGGCGCAAAGGCATACGACAATGCAGTGTGTAAATTATAGCATACAGAACTATACAACACTTAGAATATAACGATACTGTGATGAAAGTTAAAATCTGCGAATCATGCTGCGAAATAAACAAAACAGACTGGCTAGATGGAAGCGGCCACGCAAAATGGGTTGTAATGTAAATGTAGGTAGATGCCGAGGAAAACAAGTTGCGCAACGCAGCTGATATGAACAAAGTCGGCTGGCTTCTGACTACTGAGCATTCTACAAGCCGGCCGAGTGGGTGCCGCAGACCGTACCGCGCCCGCTCGCTACCGACGCATTTATGAGAATTAAATAAATGAGTAAAATAGAAGAAAAAAAACCTTGAAAAATGTGTAAAATGATCTTTTTTTAAAGAAATACCTAAGTACACATTGTAACAATCAAACGGCGATTGTCTTATTGTGGAGCGGTCACACGGAACGGCCAATTTTTTTTTACGAACTGTAAACAAGCCTAACCTCTGCTTCCAAGAATGCTTGTTTAGTTTGTACATTTGATAATAATAATTGTTTGTAGATAAAAGGGGCGCGTAACGTATTTTTACGGTATGAGCGATGTCGTCACCTCGGGCGGGCCTCCGCGGACCGCGCGATGGAATTGCGCTCTTCTATCTGATTAAACAAACAACATGATGTATTACCATAACGAAATTAGGCGACGTTGACGAAAAATCTGCAGATTGACGTCACGTACGCTAGGTAACTACACTTTTAATGGTTTTTACCGAGCGTCATAGTTCATCGAACATCAGTTTTGAGCCAAAAACATCTGCTTCATTCTCCGAATCTAGAATAGCGATATCCTCGAGATCAAGAAAAAGCAACAAACGTATGAAAATAACAATGTGCTCGGTAAATATACATGGAGTTTCGTAATCTGTAATTAACGCCTGTTTAACGGCACTAAATAGTAATCCAATGCATGGTTTACCACGCTCTGTGTTACAGTTAATACGTGTAACACAATTATTGCGGACTAGGAAGTCATAACTCATTAGCGTTATCGAGTCGAGAGACTATAAAAGAAATAGGTAACGAGAAATGAGGACAGAGGCGAACAATGCGAATAGGCAAGAACTGGCGAAGGGTCCGCTGGAATCACACTAACGATAAGTTAACAAACGATGAGACAATGTGTAGACAGTGAACATGAGCGAAATGGAATATTCCAAGAGTCAATACCATTATGTGATGTGATACTCATATTTCATGAGCTTCTCACTCAGACGGCTATACGATAGAGAATAAGGGTAGGACAACAAGAGAAACTAAGCGCACCGCCAGTGTTCGAAACAAAATAATAGAGTAACCCTGACCGAATGAAAAATGTTTGTAGTAGCATTTATCCATGTCATGTCGGTCGTACGTATCGTGTTTAGAACAGGTTAGTTTGTTAACACATAACAAATATAATATAAGAAGCCTCAAGGGCTAAATTAATATCTGACATACTTTATTTCGGGCGTTCAGGGCACATCATTTATGGATTACTTCTAGATAATCGTGATCGGAAATCCTTTTGAATTTGTCATCATCCGGGCATAAGATTGGAGTGTATTGCCAATTCCAAGTACCTTTATAGCGATTGTTTTAACGGGATTGTTTTTACGTTTGTAAAAAACGCTTTTAGTTAAACGTCTTCTCTCGTGACGGTTTGTCACTCGTTAAATCCTTAGACCAAAATAAAATGAATGGACAGGCCCAGTAGAAGCACATTTTTCTAGGTTCATTCAACACAAATCCTGGTATTTCTAGTAGTATCTATTGGTAGTAGCTTTAGACTAAAACTATACAGTTATTTCAATGGTAGATTTTTATGTCATGGGTGGCAAACAAGCTAATGGGCCGAGAACATTTCTTGCTCTATACTTTTTAGGGTTTCGTACCCAAAGGGTACAAACGGGACCCTATTACTAAGCCTACGATGTCTATCTATCTGTCTGTATGTCCGTCCGTCTGTCCTACCTTAACGGCTGTATCTTTAGTACCGTAATAGATAGGCAGCTGAAATTTTCACATAATATGTAATGTTACGGCGAATTAACTAAGAAATAATAAAAACTCAAAAAGTAAAAACTAAAGAGGGGTCTCCATACAACAAACGTATTTTTTTACGTATTTTTGTATTAGCTCTAATGTAAAAGCGGTAATATGTACGTACAAGCGTCGCAAGTGGTATAAAGCAATTTCAATGTTAATACTTTATCATTTGTTTTCTTTTCCATCCATCTTATCCATTCCTTGCGTCTCCAACAGCACCACATTTCAAACGTTTTCCAGGCTCAATCTTTCCAAGTCTCGGGGTACCGGTTCTTACTAGTGGTGTAGATTAGGAAATAGTTATTTAGTGTTGTACCTTTGTTATCGATTGGTACGTTTGGCCCACGACATGAATTACGAGCATAAATATTTGAGCTGTAAATCAAACAGCGCCGAATGGATATCGATAACAACGTTGAAATGTACGCAATGGTTTCGACAGTAAAGAAAGGACACGGCATCGTACATTCAGGTCGGAGTCGTAAAACACGACTGGAGCCTTGTTATCGGGATATACGATATTTTACACACGACACGAAAATCTCTTACGTAGTATACCTACCACTGTTACCGCTAGAGACCGTGAACAGATGGAGGCAGGCCTATCTACTAAACCTATTCTACTAAAGAAATTGTGGCGATTTTAATTGTTAAATAACTGCCTCAAAATTGACAGTTAAGTAGAATCTGGGCCCAGATGTATATTGGTCGCATATCAGGATCATCACGGTGCTCAGCTGCTAGCCAAAGAATTGAGGTAGAAGACATCGATATACAATTCTTATAGTATAGTCTCAATCTCTCAGTGAAAACAGTCATAAAACTTCCGAGAATCATTGTACATACATTGTATCAATTATATACTTCACAATGCCACATTTACTCCAATTTAGACGTTATGTCGGTTGCATAGTGTTCAACGTTAGTTGTCCGGTATGTCATCGTAGCTCTGGCATCGCGCGGCGTTGTAGTCGGATCGCGGTTACCTTGTAACTAACCAAAAAGTCTGCGCAATTCGTAGCGTGCGCCGAGTCTTGGTTCGTTTTTTTTTGGCACGATTGTGACTATATGTATTTTTACTCGATGATGTCACTGTGCCTCAATACAAAAGTCTTTAAACAGTGTGTCCTACTGGTCCTACCAGTTATTACCTATATACGGTCCCAAAAGTAGTCCAGCGAGCTAAATTCGCAACGAGGTGATCCCGCATAGAACTAAAGTCACCGACATGCGACATAGCTCAAAGGATTAGTAAGCTGAAGTGGTAATGGGCCAGCCGAAGAACCGATGACCGATGGGGTAGACGAGATCTGGAGTGGAGACCACGTTTAGGCAAACGTAGTGTAGGATATCCCGAGGCCAGGTGGAGTAACGACCTGTTTAAAACGGCGCGTAAAAACTGGATGCAGAGAACTGCCGACGGCATTAGGAGAGGCCTATGTCCAGCAGTGGACGTCCTACGGCTGAAATGATGATGATGATGTCCAGCGGTGGACAGTGAAAGGCTGATGAAAATGAGAGGATACCTACAGTAGTTGTCATGTGGTGTCATCATATTAAGTGAAACTACTGGGCGAAGAGTACATCGAAAATCCACCTATGCATGAGCGTGATGCATTGTAGTCCAAGATTGAAGCAACCAGAAAAATTGTTCCTGCCAAAACGAATAGCATCAATTATCAATTCCAAGCAATAATATTATAATAACAATCCCGACAAACGTGAACTCGCCATCAAAGTACATATGAAATATTTTATCCGTATTGTCAACATGTACGACCTTAATAAATAATAATAGGTACATAATGTTCAAGTCGGTGTAGAGCAACTTTACGTTGAGGGCGTTTTTATTCGGGGAATGTAATAAAAGTGGAACGGAGGCGCGAGCCGACCCGACACGTGCCTCGACTGCGAAACCGCCCAATTCCGCACTGACACTATTTATTTACGCCAGCCCCACAGATGCCTCCCTAATGGAAGCCTAATCCAAAGTCCAAACCTACCTTTTTTACAACTACGCGACAAACAGACATATTTTGTTATCTATGGGAGGAAGAACTGGGTTGCGACTTGCGTTGCGTTAAGGTGCAACAGAGTATTGCGTCCTCTGAAACGCCCGACCTGCCTGGATTCTTGACGGAGGGTAACAGGAACACCAAATTAAACACACCGTAGCCCCGCTAGCACCGCGCCTTCGTTCAACAGTCACACAATGAACTGAGATACATGCACTCATATTCATAGTGAACAACATGATGAACTGATGAAGAATATGATGATATCTCCAAACAAAACACGTTACAGTGAGCCTGATCACGAGACTTGAGACATTTGAGACTCAAGACTACAAAAACAAGAATAAAATCATATTAAACGTACTAAAGGAAATATTAAAAGAGATTTGTTGGCTGAACAGTGAACACATAAAAACTATAATTAAACAACAGACGAAAATCACACGACATTTAAAAATAAACTCTGAATAAACGTAGGCAATAAAAGCGTAATCCTTAAACTGAAATCTTACGTGGGCAGTCGTGTACGAAAACAAACTAGCGTCATATTTTAGAAACTTTGTAACGTGAAATAAGCACAGGCCAAAGTAAAACTCATTCGTTTAAATATAAACCGAACAAACTTAAAAAAAAAAGAAGAATAACTACACCTAAAGGAAATAAAAGGACAGAATTACAAATTAGCAACTAGCTGCGCCTCGCAGTTTCACCCGCGGGGCTTACTCCTTATAACATCAGCTATCTGCCAGTGAAAGTCCCGCCGTTTCGGAGACCATGGGTAACATACGAGTACATACACACATCGGCTTTTATATAATAACACAGAATACATATACAATAAGATAGATTTAAAAAACTAAACACAACTATTGCCGGTCTACATTCTATAACAGACTCCACCGCGGAATATCCCGCTTCTGAATCTATGGTTCAAGGCTATCATTTATTCCGTGTTTACCACCTCACACAAAGTAACGATCACTAAATGGTGTGAATTTAAACACTTCCATAACATTTTAAGAATTCCAAGTCAGATAGACAATTAAGTTATAGGCCGTTGCAAATCGTTTCGGCGCAGGCTATTAAAATCAATGTAACTAACTTTCAGACACTTCCATTTTAATGCTCTATAGGTATGCTATGGTCATTCCGCAAACCAGGCAATTTGAATTCACATGCGATCAAACCGATATCAGATCAATAAATTTTAACTATTCAAGTTATATTCAGTTGAAAAAGATACAATCTGAACAAACCCAAGACAAATATTTCGTATTTTTAATCTATTGAATATGAAACTGGTAATCAAATTGAAGATACATAACGAGGACATTATGTATGCATGGACAATAGGGCATTGGACATGGCAATGGACCGAATTTTTTATTTATGCAACTGAGTGAGGAGTCAAGCTAATCGCTTGCCTGGTGGTGTCACGCTTGCCTATAACAGTTCAGTAAAACCCAGAATTTAGAACTTCTACATTTTAAACCCCACGCATTGCACTCGGTCACCCTGCGAGGAGAATGCCAGCAGAATCTAAGAGAAGTCTATGCAGCGGTGAGATATTCAAGACTGATCATTTATCAATATGAAGAACTTTTTTATTGATCATCATCATTTCAGCCAAAAGACGTCCACTGCTGGACATAGGCCTCCCTCATCGATCTCCAAAAGGGCCGGTTGGAAGCGGCCTGCACGCAGCGCTTACCGGTCCGTGGTCTCCGTTCGAGAACCTTTCGGCCCCATTGGTCATCTGCTAGTGTTCTTTAGATGCAAGTAAATAATAAACTACCTAAAGAACTTATAACGAATGGATGCGAGAACCGGATTACCTAATTAAGATCCACAATGTAAACAACGTTACGACTGCGTGTGTTAATCAGCACATTAATTGACTGATTATGGTTGATCTGATCAAAGGTGTCAATTGGTGACGGAAATTATGCTGACAAAAAATCCGGTTTGAAATCAGGGTGGATTTTCCATTTTTAACCGACTTCAAGAGGAGGTTATCAATTCGACTGTAGTTTTTTTTTTTTGTATGTTTGTTACGCGATTACTCCGCCAATTCTTTTTGAATTCTTTTTGATGATTCTTTTTTTGGTTGTTATTATTATTTTTGTCGTATAAAGACATTTAAAGCTATTTTAAGATATTATTTAAAAAAATGAGGCGTAAATATTTCAAAGATATTGTATGAGAAAACAAATAACTTTACTTCTTTCAAATGATTATCATTCAAACTTTGAATCTTGTAACTGTACCAACAGGGACAGCCACGAACGGGAATGCCAAACTATAACCTTAAGAATCCAGGCAAAAATATATTGAGGCTATTTAACGCATACAGCTTTCTTAATATTCATGACAATTAAGACATGATGCCTTTTGTAGATCTGTCTACAACACCTCAAAAAAGTCAATTCACTGTAGCATCGTGATAGTTCATAGGTTCGCTAGCTTTAATGAATCCAAATATTGCATCAGCAGCCGAAAGCTACAAAGAGTGCCAGGTCCAGACGACGTCGAGCACAACAAAGCGAAAGAGAAAGATCGAAAGGCAGATACCTCCTTAAGGAGGAACAGAGTCAGCTACAGACACGGCAAACAATCTGAACGTCCATCTCAGCTAAGAAGGTATAATATCATGGAATATGCGCTTGGTGTTGTAGGCCGGAACAGTGAGGGGAAAGTTATGAAGTTATGATGAAATAGCATAGTCTGAAAGTTCCCTAATTCGCGAGTGGCCTCGAGGGCGCTGCTCCGCTGTTTACGCTACCGCTGCTGGTGACTCATTAACGGTCGCTTGATCGACACCCGCGACGTTTCTATCAAATTCTTCTAAAGGCTCTAGTTTGTAAACAAGTACAGGCGTGGACAGCGATGCCAAAATGGCATCTAATCTAAATCATGTCGAAATTCATGCTCATAATAAATATTGTTAATAGCTGGTAGCTCGAAATTAATCCGTTCTGGTAGGACTGTAGTGATAACAAACATACGCAAACTTTTTAGGGTTCCGTACAAGGAACCTTTATAAGGTCGTTCTTGGTCTGTTCTATATTTATTAAGATTAGTGCACGAAACATTGCACAATTATAGTTTTAGTATAGATCTCAATTTTAAATGTATAAAGATAATATAATTTTGCATTTTAGGAGTGGCTCTGGTACATGTGAAATGGGGATGTTTTTTTTCGCTTCTCAAGAAGAGTGTTTAAGGTACTGTAATGTATAGGTAGATTTTATTTTATTTATTTTCATCTTTATTTAAGACCAACAGCACAAAAATATATACAATAATTTTAATTAATTATTTTAAAATACAGCCATTAACAGGTATATAATAATGTCGTGTAAAATCACTACCAAAAACATATATTGCAAACTAAGCGCTAAAGAGCTAAGCTTCAATAAGTTTATAAAAAAGATAAATTAAGACAATTAAGCACATTTATATAAATGTAGCATATAAAACAAATACTAGTTGAAATTTATGGTAGATCTTTTAAAACGAAGGTCGTACGTATTTCATACGTATCACTTATTTATCAAATGTATCTTTTGCGAAATATGGCTGGCCAAAGAGGCAAAAACTTGGCCGACGTCCCTTGCATTTCTAAAGTATTAGAAATAAAAACTTGCCATGCTGATAGGTCATATTAAAAAAAAAAACACAGTCGAATTGATAACCTCTTCCTGAAGTCGGTTAAAAATCTTTATTCAAAATTATTTCGAACATGTTGTGGTTATTTTTTGTGTTATAGGGATAAAACTGTAATAAATTTAAGACGTTAACTCATTTCCCTTTTCGTAGAATTATTTCAATAAATAATGTTTCTCAAGTAGTTATCTCTTTGTCCAAACCATAAATAGTATGTTACATCGGGATAATACATTTCTGAAATTTCGCTACGTCCACCGAGCTACGTTCATTAGATTTTTTTCTTTAACCACCATTTTCTGAACTATAAATGTGAGCACAATAATAACTATATAGCTTTGGCTACGGATCTAGGGTCCCATATGAGTGTCTCGACGCTCTTGGCCAGTTATTTTAATCACAATTTACAACCAGCATTAAATAAATCTAGTAAAAAAAAACATGGTAGATTTCTACACAGTTAATTGTACACCTAATTGTTTGTACTCAAGAGACTTAAAAGTAAAATCCAAATATTTTCTAAGTGTTTGCAGTGTCTAAATGTATGCAACAAGTGATTATTTTAAACCTCCAATAAGAGCTGATAATCTTACAAAACTTTCTTGAATCATAACCAATACCACACTCGATCAAATCACTTTTGAAATAAAAAAATACTAAACCAAAATCGGTTTAGCCGATTGGGAGCTACGTTGCCACAGACAAACATACATACACACATTAAACTTATAACACCCCTCTTTTTGCGTCGGGGAATAACAGGAAGAATATGATTTTAAGGTTTAGCTATACCATGCGGAAGAAGACCAAAATATACCTCCACCAGTGAATTTAAAATCAACTATGCCAAGATTTTTAATGATAAAATTGAATTTATAATTTGTGAAAATTTTAAAGTTCCATCGATGAGAATTCTATGTACGTAACACGAAATGTACAAAAATCAACCTACCTATGTAGTTAACTAACGCGCAAAAGGGCTAGTCAGACGCCAAGGTCGTAGCGAGGCGGTCATCGACCCGGAAACGAGGGTTACACGAGGGAGGGAGGGAGGGAGGCCCTTGCTTACGACATTCCTACAGAATTTTATTGCGCATTACATTCGCGAAATGTCTTACGTCCATTCCTACGATTGTACGCCCGACATTATGTGTTGCGTTAGTGTTCTCTAACGTGCACATGAACACTAAAGCTGAGGGGTTGGGAATTGCTGCATTTCCTTACGCCTCTTAATTGAATCGTTATGACGTTCTCACGTCGCGCGTCAGCGGGAAATGATGATAAAGCCGATTAGGGAAAGCAGAAGAGAGTGTTATGCGTTTATTAGTTCAATGATGGCTATAAAGTTGATGAAGTGACTTTGACTTATTTGAAAGTTGATAAAATGGTCTCGGCGATCGCAGAAATATCTAACCAAACTTTAGCAGACATTTTCATTCATTCGATTTCCTACTTCAGTGGTTTCTAATAGGGGATTGAATCTAACAACGGGATAATTTTTATCGAAACTGGGTAAATCGCGTAGTTTACTGACATAGATATGGCATTCCGGCAGCGACGGCGGGCATATTTGCGGGCTGCCCGACAACGACGGGCGCGGAATGCGCTCGGAATGCAGCCGCTGCGCACCATCGCCGGCAGCCTCTCGTCTCGGCACCTCCCAGACCTCTCACTACCCCGCGCTTCGGCCTCCATTCGCAACACCGACCGGTTCCGAACTCGTATTACTTTACGCTATCGAGTAAACATTTAAATGGCGACTAACGTTTAAAATTCCAAAGATCTTATTTAGTGCGGATAGAAGAACAAACTCGTTTCGTTTAGTGGAATACTTTTTCCTTTACTGTGGAACTTTCATTCACAATCGTCTATAAAGGCTCATTCATTTTCATCAACGATGAGAAGTCGGACCATAAAACTGATCTTTTCGCTTATCTTTTTCTTTATTGCTCATGTGGAAAAATGAGATCTACAAGTAGGGGGATAAATTCGTTGAATATCTTATTAAAGGTACGAGGTCTATTGCTTGGATCACCTTCCAGAATTCGTAAGCAGATGTTTACTATTTTGGCAAGTCGAGATGTAATGGTTGGAAAATAGCAAAGCGATGACGATGATGACGCCATCGGATTGTGCGTGTGGTGTTTGTTTGCGCAGTGTGACGCGGCGGGCGACGACTCCACGCGATCCTTCCACTCGCTGTCTTACTGAGGCTCCGAGCCAAACAATCCATAAATTAAACAGAAAATAACAACCGAGTATTATTAACGTCAGTCTCACCCGGTGAGAATGTAGGTGGAACGCTAATTTATGTATGTATTTGAATTCGAATTCCTTGAACTTCAAATCAAAGTTAGGTACGTTGGTGTAAAAGATGTTTAATTTGTCAATGTTTGTTGTTAAAAATATGGTGAAATAGCACATTTTATTTACCTAAATGTACGAGTAATTAGCATTTGTATGAAAATTGCTACCGCAGTTGAATAAATTTTGTTTTTCTTGATATCATTCATAATTTATAGTAGGTAGAGGTACTTTCTCTTTGCAAATATATACTATAGATCCACAGGTAGGTATTCTCTTTAAAACAAGAAGTGTTGTTTATGTGATCGTTACAAGAAATTATTTAGTGGAAACATTTTACACAGAGATGAATTTAGATTAGAGTGGAGTGGTATATTTGTGTCAAGTATCGAAAACGTGGATCAATATAATTGATTTGCAGCTGACAAATGTTCGGGCGCCGCCGGCGGCGCGCGGTGTGGCGGCGTGCGCGGGTTCCGCGTGACGCTCGCGCTCGCCCGCTTGGGGCCTCTCTCTGCAAAACAACACTTGTTGCGGAAATAGCGACGAAAAGCATTTGCTCGTCGTGCCATGACGCTACCCCGGCTCGTTCACCTCGCACCGCCCCACGGACTCGTGCCAACCGCCGTCCACGCCTTGCATGGCAATATGCAATGTGCAGCGCATCTTCACTTGACAATGACAACCTGGCTCCGTACAGTAACTTTTGGTAATCATGATTACGGGTGCTTAATTGAACTTATAAAACGAGAAATAAATAAACTACTTGCTAGATTGTCAAGTTTTATATACGCACTTAGGGAGCTACGCCGAGCTACTAACATCTTACCAACCTCTAAATTAATAAAGCTTACCTCCGGCCCAAATCCAAAGGCCATCAAAATATATAGTAAACTACTAGTACATATAAAAGACAGCAAGTAAAAAATTAATTTGCTAAAACCCCATAAGGCTTTTTTGTTTGTTTCGTTTGTTACCTTTGTACTTAAATTAAATAAATGATATATATTGTAAAATATATTGCTTGCAAAAAATTACTTAGCCTTGACGAGTATTCAAAAAACAAATCAATTATGGAATAAATCGATCCGCTCCGCACTTTGTTGCCATACTAAATTAGGGTCATTACTGTGATACCTACCTTAAACATGCTACCTAAAATCTGTATGTGAATTTCATAATATGCAATAAATTATTGAGCATTGAGATGCTATGCATCAGATTTTTATTATTATCTTGATTTTAACTAAGCCTTGGACTTATACTTGCAGTAAAATTTTGTTAAGTTGGTACTTTATAAGTATTATGTACATTTGAAGGAATCTCCGCTATCTGTAATCCATGTTCTCAGAATAAACTTCTATAAAACAAAAAGCATTACAAAATTTTCATTTATTACTTCTACACTCCAGAAAAGTAACCAAGAGTCACACAAGGCGCGACTTTAGCGCCAGTTTTGTTTCTTGTATTAGAATTTAATTTTAATATTAATTTAGACACTTAGTTATGGTTTAAAACCAAATTACATAAAAATTCATTATCATTATTGACACCCATTTTGAAAGTATATTCACATAGAATCAATTGTTCTATTTTAAGTACATACTGTCATGAATATATTCAATAGTTAGGTAATAAATAATTGTTTTTAGTGACATGTTATTTTTTATTAGCGTTATATTTTCAACATTTATCGGCTTGTATAACGTTCGCATGTTTTGGTTAGACAGAAATCAAAACAAACCGTCTCTTGGCCTCGTCAAACAAGATAGTTACGTAGTGTGCGAAGCGCGATAAAATTAGCCGATACACTGACATTGAACGCAAAAACAAAGTGGAGCGAACTGCGCGCATGCGCTCGCACAGGTATTCGCATGTGGGGCAATTTTAGCAATTGCTTCGCGAAAACTCGCGCTTATGCAAGCGAGAGGGGCCCATATCGGTTGCCGAAGAACCTAGCGCACTAATTGGAACGAGCAAGACTAAGATGACGGCGGCCGGTCGACGACCGCGCTCCTTCTTGAGGAGCCTGGCCGAAAAGCTGGCCGGAGGTTGTTAGCCGCGCGGCCGCGGAGGTGGCTTCTGGGAGGCCGCCGGCTACGGCTGTTGCCCACGCCGGCCTCTGACCCGATACAATTATTTATCCACGCTTATTTTCCCCACGACAAACAAAAAAACAACTGAAATAACGGCACCAAATACTCCGTCAATGAAACTCAAATTAGCAACTTTTAGTGTGACTTGAACTTTAGAACTAGGTTAGCCATATGACTAAGAAAACGGTGCCCACGACTCCACCTGCGTCATGGAGCCCACGTCATGTCAATAAATAGAAAGCAAACGAAATTACCTACAACACTACTCGAACTAATTGATACAAACCGCGCAAGCACCCTTTAGGTGCATGAATGCACTGGACACTGCTTGAAAGTAGGTACATGACATATATTAGTATGGGGAGAGAATATAAAATCCTAAGGGAACGGAGAGCGATACTCTCTAATAACTTTATTAACATTACATAAGAAAGAAACAATCGAAGAATAACGACCGATGTCCCAACCCGATAGATTATTCTCGTGAAGGTAGGACTCGTGATAAACAGCCCCGTGGCCTATATTCCGTGATTGTTTAGAAAATAGGGCGAGATAAATTTAACCACGAGCCGTTCGGTGTCTATTTCTCTCGCTGCTTGTAATTAGAAAAGTAAACAGATCAACGAGTAAAAATAGAACGTATAGGAATTCACATTTATTTCTGCAGCGAATGACAATTGATTTAAAATAGAAACATTTAAAGAAGTTGCCCATTGTCATTTTTATTGTTTCTGGGATTGGCAAGACATCAGCCTAGTTGTTATAACTACCGATTTACGTTTATGTTGGTACAATGCGATATAAACTGTCCAATCGGTGAGTGAAATGCAAAGCGCTTATCATCGCTAACTGCAATCTCACGAGTTTGCGACCATATACAGCTTTTCTGATGATGTGCAGCAAACGCAACTAACTGAAAGTGAGTATTACGTAATCCTAATAAGTGTATTTATTATCTAGTGCTCCCTCGTATTAAATCTGAATTGATTAAGAAATATAATAACGTTGACATTGATATCTTTTCATGTAATGATAGTAAACACTGGCAGTGGATAGCAGAACAAGATGCCGATTAATAAATAATGTTGGGTGTCAGCAGCGTGCGCGGGGGCGTTACTATCATTTATCAGAGAACAAACAGAACTATTTTAAAATTACTAATCTTTCGCTCGCACGATCAATCCGGCGGGACCTTGAAACTGCATTTAAGGCGACATTGGAATAACAAGTATAACAACAAGATTTAAACGAATCATAAATAATGAGTTCATGTTACGTGGACCGTTTGAATTCGATGTCGCCGCGCCCGCGACGCCGGAATCCATTATGGGTAAAGTTTGTGGCTGATTTTGCTCAGGCGACCTTCTATATCCGGAACTACTCAATCTTTCAAAGACTCCTCTATTTCAACTATTATTATTGAGCTAAATATATATGTCTTTTTTTTTGTGAATTTAAGAATTGTTTGGTGGAGCAGTTCCAATCTTTTCCTATTCTCCACCAGAAAGGTTTTGATTTAGTATGAAAGTACTTTCTGCCTTGCTTTTATATGTTATTGTTGTATAATGATTTTATCAGTCCTCTGCCTTTGTTTCTGAAGATTGCTACATAGGTATTTTAAGAACATTTAAAGTTTTCCTATCTGTTCTGTTTAAAATCTACCACGTGCAATGTACTCAATAAATTCTACCGAAGGTTGTCAAAGGATGTATGTTCGTTCGTTTAGAATTTATAGTGAACGCTTTGTGAAAACACGGCTTAAGACAAACAGATTAGCTTATTTATTCGTCACCTGTTATTGTCAACGGATTTACGGATTGTGTCATATCATAACATTTGTGGAGAGTATTAAAACCGGATCGCCTGTTTTATTAGTGGCAGACGTAAATATAACAAGAACACGTTCTGTGAAAAACAAATTACATGTATTCTTAGAACTATTCATATAGGTATCTAGATCTACCCACGGTTTGGGCGAAATTAATACTTCGATAAAAAAATCTTAATCACGTTCATTAATTTCTAAAATAGTATTTGACCCTAAATAAACAAATGAGCAAAAACTGCAGTTTTGCTAGCTTGTTCCAATGTCTATTATCCAGCTTCGTCATTATGTGTACTGAAAAGTGACCACGACAAAAACAAATTTAATAAGCCCCAACAAAACGGGCCTATTTTTGCGATCAAAAAGGTGTACTGTCCACCCTCCGACTCCATCAGGTCAGCTAAATAATACTATAATCATCTATTGCCATTGGAACACGTACCAACAACGAAAACTTCAGCTCCATCGAAAACTAATTGAACGTGGTCAAAAATAGATTACAAGTTTAACCAGAAGGACAATATGACACGAACAGTGCAAGTCGTTGTTTTACTTACTATCGTATATAATTTTTTTTTTCACAAATAATTTATTTGGATGTCACTGTCTAGTTGAATAAAAGTTTGAAAATACGGATCGAATTGGGAACCTTTCTTCTTTTTTTGAAGTCGGTTATACATATGCAATAGGTATATTGCACGGTACATTTGCAATACTACGGGGGGGTATGTATAACACCCCGCGCACCGCTCCCCTCCTCATTACTTGTTGGGCTGAGCAAAGCACGCCAGGACCAGCTGGGGGTGGGGGGGTGTATCCTACCATCTTGTAAGCATTTTGATTTCAATCTTGCAATGAACTTTCACAAGAGACGACCTAAAAGAGACCGCAGGGAAACGCTGGATGCAGGCCGCTTCCAACCGGGCCTTTTGGAAATCGATGGGGGAGGCCTATGTTCAGCAGTGGACGTGGACGTCCTATGGCTGAAATGATGATGATGATGAATGAGCTTTCATTCCTATAGAGAGAGAGCAAGAAAGGTAAAGAAAGATTGAAATAAAAATACAGTAAAAAAAAAGGCTTGGCTTTGACCACCATCTCGCCTGATGCTAAGCGATGATGCGGTCTACGATGGAGCACGCCTGCCTAGAAGAAACCGATTCACTCGTGATTTGAAGACACCCAGATTTTAACTATCGGGGAACACCCATTCAGGCAGCGTATTCCACAGACTAGCAGTTAGCACAATAAATGTGAAATCAAAGCGCTTCCTACGGTTTTTCGGAATATCAACCATAAAGCGGTGACGATTTTTCGTGCGCGCTCTGGCATTCCTATAGAAAAATAGGCAGGAGTGAATTAGATCATGCAGATCCGATGCACACTCTCCGAAATGTATCCGATAAAAAACCGATAGACTAGCAACTTTACGTCGATGCTCAAGACTAAGAAACTTAGTCCGAACTAAGGATTGATAAAAAGAGGCTTTAGTAGGACCCCTGGACCATGTGGCGCAAACTTATCTTCAGCGAAGGTTCACTATCACAACCAAGATAGCAGCACGCTATCGACTCTCTAGGAAATGCCACATCAAAACAAGCAAAAAATGTATCCTTTGTGCATACGCTTATTAACCGTAGAGATTTATCCAAGTGTGAAACGATTTAATATCACACGGATTTTGAAGTCGGGCGGAAACTACATTTTATTATCAAACAGATTAAAAAAAACCAAATTAATTTTGTAGTTGTTCCCGTCAGACGGTTTGTAGTAGCTAGTTAGCTACTTAGCATTACCACTTGCACTAAGCAAAACGATGCAGACGATGCGTAATAGCTACTTGCAACTTGTACTACGCATCTTCTGCAAGCTCCTTCAGGCCAAGTGGGCACCAGATGCCGTGCGGGCAGCGCCCTGATTCCGTAACTTTAACACGCACGTAACGCGCCTCGTTAAGTTAACCTCTAAAAGAGGTATTAGTAGGTTAGGGCCCAGAGAGCTGTCTCATCGGTCCGCGTGGCGTGGCCCGCTCGGAGCGCGATAAAAAACCGCGAGAGGTACGCGTCCAGCGAATGCGGTAGGTCACGCACTATCAGATTCAGGTGCCTCGTCGATTGCGTTTGCCTCGATGTTCGCACACTGGCGGACCTGGCGGTCGCTTATCGCTGCACACAAGCCCGCTCAAGATAATGATGCAACTAAAGATACAGTGTTCGCTTTCATAAACAGAAGTAACACGGGTAACAGTAACCCAGGTCACGCCGCGCTCTAAATACCGTACGCCGATTTTATTGCAAAAAAAGTCGGTTAAACCAGATAAAACTATTGAAGCGATAACTGAAACAAAGCAGGGGTGCAAGTACCGTTCTTTTATCGATCATCAAATTGACAGTTGAGGTCGTCAAATTCGATAATATGCAATTTTTTCAGTACTCGCTGTGATCGATTCTATGGCATTTTAGCGATATTGACGATCGATAAAGAACGGTACTTGCACTGCAGGTTAGTCGAAGTCACTATTTATTTTATTGACTAACGAACTTCCTGCGCTACGCTAATTGATAATTTATTCATTCCTTGCAATTCACATTAAGCACACTACCTCAGTTATATAACTTGCAAGTAGGTATAGATACCTTAAGATTAATTAGATTAAATATACAATTTTATTACTATTACTTGATCAATATTATAGGTGGAAAATAAATGTATCAATTCAACTAAATCAGCTAGGTTACTATATTATGTACCTATATGCACTATTTACATTACATATTTATGTACAGTTGAAAATTAGTTTTTGAAATAAACGAGATTATCTCATTAATACCTATTAGGTATATGAAAACCGAAAGTTGCAAGTCTGTGTGTCAACTTGTGTTTTTTGTATTATTTCCCCGCTAATCTTTGGAACGGCTGAACGGATTTGGATGAAATTTGGTGTGAAGGTAGCTTGATTCAAAACTTTTTATCCCGGAACAAACAGCGGCCAAGAGCGATTCTGTTTTTTTTTTAAATGCCCCCGAATCGAGGAAGAATCAGAATAGCATCAAATGAGATAATCATGCGCTATAGACTTAGAATAACTATATACAGAAACCAAGTACATTCGCAAAATTTAAGCCGTTCAAATGGAGCCATATATGACACCAAACGACGCTCGCGCGGTCAGTGCCCGCTGTAATAGTGTTCCGTGGTCAGTGCTCTTAGTCAGGTGATAGTGTTGAGAGCTCCCAAAAAAAATAACTTAATTATTGCCGCATAATTTTTGCGTCTGTGTGCGTGACGAGGCAAGTAAACACAGCACACGTAGCGAATTTGTAGCTTACGTTTTGAGAAGGCGTTGTTTGGAAACTTACCATCTCTGTGTAGTTAATCTAAGGCTATAGATTACCGCATTTCACACCAAACACTCTGTTTCACAACATTTCGGCATACTATGTGTGAGAACTTCTCGCATTCATTGTTTGATGTCAAGACTCGAAACACCATCCCAGGATTCCCATGCGGAGATTTAACGCTTCAAAGAATGTCGCGCTGGTGTCATTTGTTGATATACACTTAAGGCAGGCTATTTCTGCTAGGTAAGCCATAACGAAATTCTTCTACAAAAAAAACCGGACAAGTACGAGTAGGACTCGTGCTCTGAGGGTTCCGTTGGAACCATCAGAGCGTGAGTCCAAAAAAAAACTGTAGTTGAAATATTGAAAGACAAACTTAACTTTGTAGTTGACAATAAGGTTCTTCCATACATAAAAACTACAAAATGTAAGTTTGTAATTGTAAAACAATATTTTTTATATGATATAACTTCAAATTAACAACTTTCAGATTTTTTCCTTTATATGTGCTGTGAGACCTTGCCTATTGCCAAAATTAATGATTCTATGTCAACGGGAAGTACCCTATAGGTTTTGATTCCCCTGTGAAATCGCAAAATATGCGAAATAAACGTTCATATCTTTTGATTGAAAGAAAAAAAGAAAGAAAGAAAAATATTTATTTGATAAATATTTGATTGCGTTGACTTAAAACTTTTATTTTTTTACAGCAGAAAGAAACCGTAGCCGTAACCGTACCTTAGTATTTCAACTTTAAACCTTTACGCGTTCTTGAGAAAAAGGGTCTTGACAGACGGACAGACGGACAACGAAGTGATCCTATAAGGGTTCCGTTTTTTTCCTTTTGAGGTACGGAACCCTAAAAAAACAACAACAACGTGCATAATATTATATCAGATTGCACATTGCCATTACCCATTGCTCAATATGCCTGCCAAGAATTGCAAGACAAGGGCCAAACTGAAAGTATTGTTAAGCAGTTTAAATTTCAAAAATAAATTAACTAGGCGTAAGTATAAAATTATTATAATACTAGCCGGCTTCGCACGGGTGTAATTTACGTGCGAAGCCGGAGCGAGTCGCTAGTATTATAATAATTTTATTATAATACTAATTTCAATATAAACACGGGTCTAGCCCGGACATTTGGTAGGCATTGGTGGGGCCGAAGCCAACACCAAGAGGCCCCGTTGAATATAAAATACAATATTATTGAATGTGTATAAAATGGATTATAAAACTACTGTACAGTATAGGTTATAAAACGTCTAGGCTATTGAGGTGAACAACTTGTGGATGGGATAACAGATCTATGGTATGAGGTACGGCACCTGCCAATTATGCCTCATTTCAAAATCCTAGGCAGGTGATGACTTGCCACTCACTATTACACCTTAAGAGGCTCTCGCTAGATGGTTGGGTCAAGGGTCAGATGCAGAAGGCGGTAATCCTGGACACGGCACGTATTGTCAGGAGGTTCCTCACTCTGCAGCCCTAACCACCGGTAACTTGGGCCCTGCCCCCGCTGCCGGCGGCACTCTAGATTTAGTTTTTTTTATAATATTTTGTTTTTATAGGAAATATTGTAAAAAAACGTAAATTTAAGAAGGAAAATAAATATGTGAATTATAATAAATAATAATAAATATTCGGGACATTTTTTCACACACGGTCATCTGACCCCAAACTAAGCAAAGCTTGTGATATGGCTGCTAGAGACTGATATACATTTAAATACATACTTAAATAGATATTAACAACCAGATATAGAACAAACACAAATGTTCATCACATAAATGTTTGTCCTAGGTGGGAATCGAACCCACGCCCTCAAGCTCAGAAGGCAGGTTCACCACTACCAACTGGACCAGCGGGGTGTCTACGAGTATATTATAATAAGCGGGTTATATTTTATACCTTCCGTGAAAAATTATCGAACAGGTGGTGAAAACTGAAAAAAAAAAAAAAAGGCGCATAAAAATTTGTTGTGTGGTTTAGAAGTTAGCGGAAATACAGACAGACAGACAGACGCGGAAAGCGACTTTAATTTATATTTATACTAGGTATGTAGAGATTGACGTTTCCGAAATTTCATGATTCTTGGTTCTAATAGATATTCTGTTGATTTTGAGTTACCTATTTATGTTTAGATATCTCGGCGCCATCGATTATATTTATCGCAGATACTCTGTTTGTACAATAGGCAACACTGATGTCTGATAACACGTTTTTCGGAATTGGGCAACCAACGTAAGCAGCGCGATATCTGACCACGTAACTGTTTTCATTACATTGCATTATCAATAAAAGTGAAAAACAATACAACAACAAGTTACAAGTACCTTTGCCGAACTTGTAAGCATGACACAGTAATGTGCCTAATTGCTCCGACAAAAATAAAATGAATTGAAGCCTAATTGCTTGATTGTGTGATCAAACATTTGTGTGATGAACATTTGTGTTTGTTCTATATCTGGTTGTTAATATATATTTAATTATGTATTTAAAACTATATATATGTATGTATATCAGTCTCTGGCAGCCATATCACAAGCTTTGCTTAGTTTGGGGTCAGATGACCGTGTGTGAAAAAATGTCCCAAAATATTTATTTATTTATTGAAGATAAGTACAAACTTTTCATCATTTTAGTTCAAGTAAAAAAAAAAAATACTGTCTGGAATAACCAAAACTACTCCTAGCGGACTCCGCGGTCGCCTATTGTAGCTTTACCAACAAGCTATCAGATTTCCACGTCATACGGTAAAGGTAAACGACCGCTTTGAAAAAGAGTGTTTTGAATAACCCTCAGATCAGACAAACAAGGGAGATAAGCCTTAGTACAAGAGGCATGTGTCCTATTTTTTATTACCTCATATAACAGCTGATCATAAAAAGAGCCCTTCTACGAAAACAAAATTAAAATTAGTTCTAAAATAAATAAGTAATCAATATTTTAATTTCACACTTGACAGAGAACACTATAGCACATTATGACGTCATACTGTGTGCGCGCCATACAAAACAACCATTAGGATACAAGCCTATTCATTATATGCGTAGGTACACTAAGAAATTTGTAGCCAATGAATAGTCCACATTTAAAAATAGGAGCGACAAGGTAAGTTGCTGTGTGAGTTTAATTTTTTATTTTTGGCCAGGCCGCCTCCTTACCTCCACCTTACCATATCTCCCTTGTTTTTCTGATCTGAGGAATAACCCAATTGTTATAAGGCATCTTATCAAAACCGAATGGGCTTACCATTCTAGTTTTTTTATGGAGCATAGGTTCGAAAAGTTGACGTAGACCTTGCTACAATGATGTAGCCTAATATGCAATGCCATTTAGCGTGGCAATGCAGTCAGCTGCGTACTGGCTATTTTATAGGCTTCAAAAGTTCAAACCAGTAGTGGGCTTGCTTGCTAGTCCTATTGGTAATCCATCTGTTTTATTGTAGTTAGGTTTATTAATATACTAGTAGACCGCCCCGGCTTCGCACGGGTATAGATATATAGCCTATGTCAACCGGGGATAGTGTAGCTTCCCAACAGTGAAAGAATTTTTCAAATCGGTTCAGTAGTTTCGGAGCCTATTCAATGCAAACAAACACAAACAATCAAATCTTTCCTCTTTATAATATTAGCATAGATTATATAGTAAAAATTAAGACATCATTTTATATCCTCAAAAATGTTGAAATGCGCGAGCAAGATGTAGGACGCACGAAGCATACTATTAAAGACAACTTGTAAAAAAAATATGCAATAATAATTGAACATTAAAAGAACACTGGTTAACTTAGGGATCAGTTACTTCATTATTTATCCATAGATACACCCCTTTCACCCCTCGATAACGTAATTTATGTCAAAACTAAAACGCGAGGGGTGAGCTCCGGTCATTGAACTCGACAGCTGGTGGAAAAGAATAAAACAAACAATAAAATATCGAAAGCTATGGGAACGTAAAATGCGTACCAGGAGACGGTTACAACCAAGTACAAACGACATCTACATAGGTTTGCTATTTACCTGTTTACGTTTTGGTAAATGATTGGATTAACTTGGCAAAGAGACCAGAGAGAGGCTCCCCGCTGCTATCGAGTCAATGAAAACCAAAATAAACATACAAACAAGTTGACTTGACCCAAATATTGGTGTTCCCCTTTAAAATATTCGTGTGGTTATTTTCCATCTGCACAAGTCTGGCTGGACCCCAGTTGAACTTTCCCTCAGGTCCACAACCATGTATTGATTGACACATTTCCAAAAGTACATAGATAGGTATATAGATATATTGTTATTCTATGTATTGCGTGCGCGAATATTACTCGGAAATAGAAACCATGTATGTAAATTTTTTCCATGACAATGGACTCGAAATTATTCAAGGAAAGCGGGTTTTATTCTTGAAGCTTTCAAGTTCATTCCTTAGCCGAATTTGAATCATTGTATTTTAATGTGACAATATGAAGGTTCACACACCAGGTGAAAAATAAACCTAATTGACAGACCCCTGAAATAATTGTGACGCGTCATGCTCGTGACGATAAAAAAAAATCATTAAAAACAATTCTAAATTGGCGGAGTAATCGCGTAACAAACATATAAAAAAACATAGTCGAATTGATAACCTCCTCCTTTTTGAAGTCGGTTAATTATAGATCAAAATCTGTATGATCTGTATCTCGGTTTTATTTATGAAAACTTTTAAGGCTGTTTATTCTTATTTTTCTTGGTATGTTTTATGTTGATAAAGCTGTTTGTTTTCCGTAAATAAATTTAAAAAAATACAAACGCAAGTCCAGAGGACGTAAAAATAACATTATGCAATGGTTCCAAAATTACGATATTTTTTTGAAGAGAGACTTAAGTCTCGACTATAAGTAATTTAAAAACTGAATAAGTTCAATATCAACACGGATAGCAATTACACGGTCGAGCGAATTCCGGGCCGGTTTGCAATACAAGATAACACGGGGCGCCTCCTAACCGCGGCCTCCCTCACTATGCGCTCGCGCCGCCGCGCCGCGTCCGACGCCCGACGAGAATCACAAACAAACAATATCACCATATAAAGTACAGTAAGGAAGACTGACACCAGAACAAACCTTGACTAACGAGGCACGAGCCACACTACGCCACACGCCCGCGCCGAATTGTAAGAAAGGAGCGAGTGCTTCTCCTAGCAGTGTTTGAGGCCACAAGGTGAAAAGTGCCCGACCCTAATAGTTTTCCCTCCTGGTAACGATCAAAAGTAATATAAATGGGGTATTACCAGTGTGACCGGGATTTCCCATTAGAGATTGTGATTGAATTATTTTACCTTCAATTAGCGCAAAAAAAAACATGCAAATAACTTACGTCTTGCTTAGCTAGAGTGTAGAAGGATTAATAGTACAAGCTATGGAGGTGCTAACGGATAAAACTTGGAATTCAAGATTTCGAATTTGCAATCTCTTGTTTTCTGGTTTTAGCTCTAAACCATAAAAAACCTAGACATGCCCTTACTGTTCATCATATATCGTGACGCAATCGTCGATATGTTATCTGACGGATTAAACGCAATAGTGGATCGCACGCCATCGAGTTCAATAGCACACGTACCGTACAAACAAACACGGCAAAAAATACTAAAATATAATATGGGTGCCCCCCACAGGCACGGTAGGCAGGCAGGAGCAACGGCCGCGGAAGTCTTAGCTAACATCCGGCACGATGCGCTACGACGTGTTTACCCGTAGGTGTTTGTCCTCACAGTGACAGATACTTGGCTGTCCGTCCGCCGGAAAATATAGACACATGTCACATGTGGAGTCGAGCACTTATAATGTCACGGCTGGGAGGGTAAACGAATCGTCTGCTCATGAATAAATCGATTATTTATTCATTAGTAACACAAACGGCGGAATTAATATAGGTATAGCTACTTAAGATTTCAATTTCAATAATTCAAGCGATCAGGGACAGGTATGAATATCTAATGAGATTCATGGAATCTGCTCTCAATATGATCATATTATGATATCACTACTCGTGCGATACCTGCCTGCCATGGCGCGCAAACAACGAGGGAGATATTTTCATAGTTTATGTACCCGATTAACTATTTACGGGTGAATGATTTAGATAAAGAGCGGTAAGCATGTGCGCTTTACAATCTGAGGGCACCCGGTTCGATCCTCAGCCAATGCACTGCACCAATGACAGTCCCTAAAAACATTTAGTGCAGTTTCGATGTCATTACTCAAAAACGGTGTAGGAAACCGGGTATGTCCAAGTTCAGACATTTAAATGACATTCACCAACATGCACTGGGTCAGCATGGTGGACTAAGGTCCACCATCTCACTCTGAAAAAGGCCTGAGTCCCAGCAGTGGGAACATGATAGGCTGAAATTATGATGATGATTTAGACATGGTTGTGTGCTTTTGATTAAGGATTCAATCGATGCTTCTTTCGAGTGAACGTGGACTAAGAAATTACCACAGATTCATGAAATTTTTCGTAGCTTGTGAAACCATTCACAAGTTCGAGGCGAACTACTAGTGTAGATTTAGGTACTTACTTCCATTTTGTTTGGGTGCGGCGTGCGCCGGTGCTGCGAGCAGCAGCAGCGCGCACGCCAGCACCGCGGACCGGGCCGGCGCAGGCGCCGGCGGGCCGCTCGCTCGCCACATCACGCCGCGCCCTGCCCGCCACCACCTGACCACATGACCCGAGCTGAAACAACACACACCACGTTACTTACAACCGATACCTAGGTACTATAATGAAAATAATAAGTAGCTAGCTTAATATTTTTAAGTATTAAATCTACTGGTGTATTTTCAATGAAATAAATAAACTTAAACCGATGGAAAAGAGACACCAAGAATAGGGAAAGTGGCTTGCCTTAAGACGAAATATGCTTCATATTTGACGATTCGTCATCATGAATATTCAAAAGTAGACCTTTAAAATCGATTAATTTACATTATTTCTTTATGTTTAATAAATGTTCTTGAAATATTTTATTCGAATGTGTTCACCGATACACGATTAAAGAAATTTGGCTCGATAGAAAAAAATCGTAAACTATCCTAAAAAATACCCGTTTTTACGTTCCCTTCAATGGATTGAATCAACTTCATTCAAATGCTACAAAAGATATTTTTATCAAAAAAAATTGTGCGTTATCCTAACAATCATTCAAATACTTTAGTGGTCGCAGTTTTTTGTAAAAGCGTAAGATATTGATATCATTTGAAAGCGCGCACGCCGCATTACCGTCATACAAGTGTACGGTTCTCTACCATGTCGCCTCAGTGCAACGCGGTCGATCGCAGCCGCGCGCGTCGTTGCTGATGCGACAATACCTTCTTGGTGTCATCATCATCATCATTATTTCAGCCGTAGGACGTCCACTGCTGGACATAGCCCCCCCCCCCCCCCCCCTTCTCGGTGTATTCTATGACAATACTTTGCTCTATGAAAATGTATGGCGCCGCTTCCGAGGTCTGCGTCAACGCGTGCGGCTGACGACTGACGTCGCCATACTTTTTCAAATCGCATCAGCCTCAATGCACGGAATTCTACCTTTAGGAGAGGCATTAATGTACAGCAAAGGACTTATGTTTATTGATAAATGCGGAACGCCCAGAGATTTGAACCCACTCAAATCTCTACAATCAGCTCTTCAGGTGATGTCGTCAAAGGCGGCGGGGCACATTGTCTTTAAAAAAGCCCACGGTGAAGGATAAAGCCCACGGTGAAGGATAACATCGTGAGGAAGCCATAGAATATGTTGAGAACTTGGGACGCTATACACAAACGCAACCCGGGAAAAAAATGTAAAGGTCCGCCTATGAGTTTGCTTTTGGATAACACAACAATGTGTACCTTACCTAGTACTACCTACTATAATAAATTGGAGATAGGAAGTGTCGTTCACAAAGTCGTTCACTCGATAGATCTCAGCCTTGGAACATAGATATAACAAAACAACAAACGACAAGAGGTAATTTAAGAATTCGGAGAAGCTACCTAACAGAATTCGCATTCTCCAGAGCACAAAAAATCGCAAGATCACGGTTCGATTTGGCATAGTAGATACGATCTATTCTGTGGTCACGAGTTAACGGCCCCTGATGTTTTCGGCAGCGGGAAGTAGGCTGGAACTGTCGTGAAACAGTTAGGATGTAAAATGAAGCTTAAACCATAAGTATTTATCATTAATTATTAAGCTCTTTTCGCCTGAAACACAGGATTACCTAGTTCAGGCTCACGTGTTTATAGACCTAATTATGTTTACTTATGTTTTTGTATTTTTGTCAGACCTTTTTATATTTTTGAATAAATTATGATTATGATTATATGATTATACGAAATAAAAATATCTTTATATGCTTCGAAGCTATATAAGTATCAGTTATAGTATCGCAACTGTTGGGTTAGAGAAACGTGTTCTAGAGTAATAGGCAAAGGTAGTTGTAGGACGTCCAGCGAATCTATACTGGAGATGACATAAATTTGAGGTTTTTGGGTTGTACGGTTGCCTTGAGAGACTCCTATGTACAGCAGTGAACTGATGTAGGCTAATAATGATGACGATGAAGTATTTGAAGATTATTTGAGGTTTGTGGGCGTAATAATACACATAATTAAGGATATGAAGGAGAGAAGAAAACTAAGATGGCGGTTCCATATCGTTCACAATTGAAATCGTATAAAAACTTATATCAGATAATTTTTTGTAAATATTAAACAAATACAATCAACAGTATTCTATTTATGAGATTGTCTCGCGCAAAGAGCTTACGAAAGGTTCGCAACATACAAATGTACCTAAACTTGCAAATATATCTATAGGACTCAACGTTCTTTGTTTTGATCTAGTTTCTTTATAGCTGCCGTCTATACAGTTTACAGTTTTCCCGCATCGTGATTTTTCAGGATTCAGGATATAGTATCCTATGCTTGTCCCTATGATGAAAACTACTTCCTTGCCAAACTTCTATTAATATTGACGCAGCCTTTTATTAGAGAAAAGGAACAAAGTTTGCAGTAGCATGTATCAGTGTGATGTGATTGCCTTTATGCCGTAGGTTTGTGATATAGACTGCACAGCATTCGACATTGCACTTGTGGTTTTCCTTAATGAGGTCGCGGCAGTTCTTGGAATTGAGACTTGAGAAATTGTACTGAAGCACGCTAACCGCAAGGACGCCGGGCGGAGCAAATTAAGACTTAGGTACTGCTCAATTAGGAACCTTAACTAAAAACGTAACTCTAGCTAATCTAAGCTTAAAATTGCTCTCTCCACTTCTTGCTGACGACAATGCTCACACGCGAAAACGAGACAGCAAATATTTTAGGCATATTATATTAATTTAATTAACTTTTTTAAAGGTTTTAACGCGGTGCTTTATACATATAAAAGGTAAAAGGTGTTTCGCCTTCGTCTCCCAGTCAGTGAATAGCCTTTTCATTTCGACTTTGAAAACGATTTATTTTTTTATTGAACCAATAATCTTATTCTTGACAACAGTTGGCGAAGTACCTATGAATATTTAAGTGCGTAAATACGTAATATACGTATCTATTTCCATACAAAAATTGTATGTACTTATATGTAAATACGATAATAACTGTACGATTGGCAGGCATACTGTTAATAGGCATAAGTATTTATCATTAATTATTAAGCTCTTTTCGCCTGAAACACAGGATTACCTAGTTCAGGCTCACGTGTTTATAGACCTAATTATGTTTACTTATGTTTTTGTATTTTTGTCAGACCTTTTTATATTTTTGAATAAATTATGATTATGATTATATGATTATACGAAATAAAAATATCTTTATATGCTTCGAAGCTATATAAGTATCAGTTATAGTATCGCAACTGTTGGGTTAGAGATACGTGTTCTAGAGTAATAGGCAAAGGTAGTTGTAGGACGTCCAGCGAATCTATACTGGAGATGACATAAATTTGAGGTTCAAACAAAGTTTGAAGGAAAAATTAATTAATTATAAACCTTTTTATGAAACTTAAAAAAAAGTCAACAGCAAAGACTGGGAGTACGGGACCCTCGTCGGGCGAGATTAACTCGCGTTTTGGAAAATATGACAAACTGGTCTGATGAAAGAAGCCGGAAGTTGTAAATTGGCATCGTGAGCGAGCTGATTAATTTGAGATTTTAAAATATAAAAAGCGCGATGAGTTTTTTCGCCAGCCTACCAAGTATTAATGATAAAACATTAAACAAACAGATACCCAATGCTCATTTTTATTCAACGCCAAGAATTATAAATCATCTGACATTGGACACAATGGCAGTTCTCTGCAAATTGCTAGCGTTATTGTATGGCCACAACAATAGTGGTTCCATTGATGAATATAAATTTCATTGATCCGAGTGCCGGCTCCATCGTAAGCTATGGCTGTAATAAGGATTAAATTATGGGGGCCCCCCGGATGACCTCATCCGGTCACAGAATAAATAATATTTACTACGCCCGAGAAAGTAATGACGATAGATACCGGCGATGGCATTTTTCTGCTTATTCAAGACGATGCTGTCGACGATGTGTTTATTGCACAAATATTTAGGGTGTATGTATACATAAATGTCATGTGAAATCTATGCAAGCTCAATAACTAATTTTAAGGTGATTTAATTCATACCGATATCGCACCGTACGTCCCCGGCTGCCCTAATAGGTATATCCTAGAGAAAGCAGACTAGCGCCCGCGCACTGCTATTTCAGAATGAATTGCCCCTTAGGATTTGATGGCAGCGAAGTAGTCCCATAATGGCTAAAGCTACGCCCACTATCTCAGGTAGAGATTTAAATAGCATTTCAAAGAGCAGTTATTTATATTTCCCATCGCATTTCGGTTCTTCAGAACTGAAATGTCGCAAGGATTTACCCTCTTGCCCCTCCCCTGACTACGCTCACAAGCTAAGGCCAATGAGTGTACCTAAGACTGCGGTAATTAGTGTGGGAGCAAACGCGATTCCCACGACACGCCCGTAACAGGAAAATAACAATTAAAACACGGCGTGCAGGCTGCAGACTCGCGGATCTATGTGCACTCTATCGATGTGGATATAACTTAATATACCTAAAAAAAAATACTTTTTAGCGTTACGTACCCAAAGGGTGTACACGTGAACCTATCACTAAGCCTACGCAGCTGTCTGTCTGTCTGTCGTCGTCGATCTATCGTGGGCCGATACAACAAACATATTTTTTTCACGTATTTTTGTATTTGCTCTAATGTATAAATAAACCGACCAAGTGCGAGTCGGGCTCGCGCACTGAGGGTCCCGTACCACCACAAAATATAATAAGGTCGTCTAAGTAACCAAATTACCAGTTAACACCTTCCAAAATAGTCGAAGCAATTGCCACGCAGTCCACATAGTTATTTTTGCTAAGTGACGCACAAGTATAACACAATTATAACAGAAATTTGTCACCTAAAGTATAACAACAAATAATAAATAATGGCCAAGTGCGAGTCGATGACAAATTTCTGTTCACCACCGGTTCTCGTACGATCACCGAAGTTAAGCAACGTCGGGCGCGGTCGGTACTTGGATGGGTGAGCCTGGGTGTTGATGGGATGTTGTCTTTTGGCACTACTTTTTTGTACTTTAATAGCTAACGAGTTATGTTGTGGTACGGAACCCTCAATGCGCGAGACCGACTCGCACTTGACCGGTTTTACTTTTATAATGAGTCGCTTTCCATCATACCCTGTTGTCGCTTTACGTGGGAATCGGCGGTAATGAGACGGTGGTCTGCGGATGAAATAAAGAAACGTGGTTTAGCGAGCTAAGGGAGGCTCTAGTCTAGTAAAGGGAAGACGATGTCATCAGACCTACGTACTCAAAGGTCTCGATAAAAATAATTACATATCAAAATCAGTATAAGAATGAAGAAGTTTACACAATGGATGTGCAAGTTTGAAACTTCAGTATTTTTGCTGAGACATTTAGTATGAAAATTAGGTTTTAAGCAGGTGCGTATCTCATAACTTTCAAATGAAATCTAATATCAAAATCTGCTGAAAAGCAATTAATAATAAATAACAAAGCGCCAAAAGAAGCTCAAAAGATAAGGCGCCAAACCGTTCGTCACCTCACCTCAAAGAAACTTCCTCAAGGTCCTAAAACAAACTAAGTTAAAAGTAGGTCTTGCCTACCTTTATTGTCGCTATCATAAAGTTTGACACAGTCTTTTGTGTAAGTTCTCAGGAAGACCCTTTTATTATTTTGTTCGCTATTTGATTGTTATGAACCATCGATATAGTTATGTACTCATCATCATCAGCCAGAAGACGTCCACTGCTGAACATAGGCCTCCCCCTTTAACCTCCACACTGAACGACAGCCTGCCTTTTGCATCCACTGGATGCCCGCGGCTCCAGTAGTAGAGAGTAGCGTTTGGTAGTTATGTACTACCCAGGATCTATTACTCTATTGCTATACTATACTTTATCCAGTGTACTACGTTTGAATTCATTGTTATGACCACTATTTTATAATAATGTAATATATTTATGATGTTATATATATGGTTGTCGTTGATGATTGCACATAGCTATCATCTACTCCAACTACTGTTCTTGTTAATATTCTTACCGGTTTCTTTTTGTATCTATATATTAGATTATATTTGAATGATTTTTCACGAAATAATGAAACTTTTTTATATTAAAAAGTACTCTTTGAATGAAACTGCTGATAATGATGACATTGACAAAAATTTAAAAGAGAATGTAATTTTTTGTTTTATTATTCGCCTATCGGGCAGGCTAAAGCCTTTAAAGCCATACCGCCTGTTAATCTGTTTTGTATAGTCTTGATAGCGTCAAACAAGTCATAGTCACAGTCAGAGTTAAGCTAAGTAAGTCACGGTCAAGTCAAACTCAAGCCCCTGTAAAGTGGTGGGGACTTTACAAGAGGCTCCTATGGAGTTTTGGAAACAACACGAAAAGACACGTTTCACCTCGTTATATATCACTTTCCTACACTCGAGCACGTTTACGAGCACTTAATGAATAATAATTCACCATTTAATACACATTAACACTCGAAAATACACAAGTTTAGGAAAAAAATAGCACAAGCCGACATGTTTTTTCAACGTTGGCGCCAAAACCAGAGAATGTAAAGTCAAAGATCTTGTATATGCACAGATCTACTACCTATAGATTTTCAATGAGCGTGGCTAGCTCAGTGCCTCTCGCTTCAACAAGGTGTGTTGCCACATTAAAATGATTTGCTATAAGTTAGGGTAATTTACCTACTATGATGGGTGTGAATTTCAATGAGTACTTTGGAAACAATACTACCTTTTAAATATTTATATTTTATACACTATCTGCTGCAACCCGCGGAGCTACCTGCAATTTTCTGGGAAGAAAAGTACGTTGTATGTCCTCATGACACACCCCTATCGTCCTGACAAAATTTGACTTAGCCCATGATCTAAGAAAACAAGGTCTAGCAATTTGAGAGTGGTCCCGCAATGACGTCACTGTCCAGTTGCCACTTTATTCAATCAGCTGTTACGTGGTGTATCGTCATCTCTCTCGAACCTGTTGTAAATTGACATCATGACATCATTGCGGGACGCCCACGTAAAAATTTTTTCTCGGATTGCTATACCTGGCGGAGTATATTATTATACCATGACTTAGCCGTTTCCTCGTAAAAAAACAGACAAAAAGTTACAAACTTACTTGCGTTTTTATTATAATTATTTGTTAGGATTAGAATATAGTACTAGAAAAAAGGTTGTAAAGTAACCATAGCATGATTTTTTATGATTAATTAAAAATAATAAAAAAGTCAAAGAGTTAAAACGGAAGGGCAAAGGAAGGGCCCCCATGCAACAAACGTTAAACGTATTTTGGATTTGTTCTAGTGTAAAAACGGTAATCCGTACAAGCGTCAAATTTAGCGGATTATAGTGAACATAAGTAAACAACAAATAAAAAACACTGGCCAAGTGCGAGTCAGTGACAAATTTCTGTTTACCACTAAGCTAAGCAACGTCGGGCGCGGTCGGTACTTGGATGGGTGACAGCCTGGGCGTGATGTTGTCTTTTTGCACAACTTTTTGTATTTTGTGATTGTAAAGAACTCTCATAGCGCGAGCCCGACTCGCGCTTGGTCAGTTTAGTTTTTTCATGAATGGAATTATGTATAACATTCCAAATAATTAGATAAATAGACTCTTTAATGTTTACAGTACAAATTTCACGAACAGCGCGTAGCTTTTTGAATCGGTTCGCCGAAATCGCCTTTTGCTTTTCCAGTTTCATAACTGTGGCCTCATTAATATATATTTAATATTAACATTCACCATATTCATATGGGCATAAAAGGGTCGGTATTTTGCACTTCTTGCAATGTGCCAGCTTTTTTCAGCAATGTGACAGGATCAGTTGGAAAGCTGCAGAACGAATAATTTATGTTAGTTGCGGTGGGTAATTTCTTTCATAAACTGGCAACATTCATAATTTATTTTCTAAGTGAATAATTTGATAAAATTCATAGAATTAGACCACAAATCGACCTAAAAACTGACTAATTATGAATAAAATATTTGCGAATTGATATCCTGAATTTATTTAGGTGATCGTTACAAGCTTTATATGTTTACTTACGTGTGAAATGATATTTCATCGTATTTTCGCTCACTGCGCTTCTTGCAGCCCAAAATGCTACAACCAACCATTGTAAAATATCTTTTACAATTATTTCTCAGAGGAAACACGCATTTATCACATTAAATCACCAAAAAAAGGCAATAAATATAATTCAGACCCGTTTTGTTTGTCACTGATTATTACAGATTTTGACACTTGAGGTACCAAAAACAGGTCACGCCGATAAGGACAACAAAATCTATTTATGTCCTTTTCGTACTTGTGCTGAGCCATATCAAGTTGTCTCTTTCACTAAAATATATTGCCGATCTGGTTGTGTATATGGAACTTCCTTGTGGTAAATAAGTACGTTTAAGATAAAATAATTTTGACAATTTGACAATGAGTTATTTTTTTCTTTTGAGCCTTCTCGTGGCATCACACGTCAGCCAAAAAGCACCGCAGAGCACTCGCAGAGGCACAGATCTACTCTACCTACGCAGAGGAAAGAAATAGAAAAAAATACAGTGTGAATTTTTCAAGTGGGCCTGGATGGCCAAATCCGAAACTATGAGGTAAAAAAAATTGCGAAAAGTACTCAAAGGAGCCTCGTGCCGTGCTCGTGCCCGATTTTGATGAAAACTAAAACAGCACCACTGAATTTTTGAAAAATCTATATTTCTAGCCAAGATTCGAACCAATGAAAGGATCGATTCCCACCCATTTGAAAAATTAAATATTTATAATATATTCCTGTATACAATAAAAATGAAAATACAGGGGCGTTACGTCACGCCCTGCACATATATATTTTAAATTTTTGTATTTTTATTTCGGGATATAAGTTCATAAATCCTTTTCATGATGCACATTGTTTCTCTCGTCTCATTGATTTTTCTCGAACATTTTCATCAATAATTTTCTTTCCTGTTTTTCGGCTCAGCAGTATAGCTTGAAAAGACAGAAGACAGTTGTCAGAAAGACAGTTACTCCGAGTGTGAGACGGCATGATTTCACTCAAATTCGCAACTAAAGGTCGGCGTGCATCACAGGAAATACGTAGATCTAAGATAAACATCGCCTCGATCTAAAGCACTTGCCAAAATAAATATATACAGAAGGCCGGCTACATTCAACGAGCAATAACAGGCGCACGCACACAAAAACGCGTACGTACTATTCTGTGGTACAGCGATCTCGGACCAAGTCGGTCGAACGCCAGTCGCGAGTGCCCGCGCTTTGGCAATGTACGCATAATTATTATCGTTTCATTCATTCATTCAACATTTTAGAGAGTAGCTCTTATCGGTAGAGTAATTTACAGGCTTGACGGTCTTCTGCCAGCGTTTTCACCTCCATGTACCACCTGACATTTGCCTTTTCTTTTATTTGTTCTAAAAATACTCTTCTTGGTCTTCCCGGTCCTCTCTTTCCTTCTACCTTTCCCACTATGATGGTTTTCATTAATTTTTCATGTCGTACATTATCGTTTCGTGTGACAATTATCATAATTTACAATGAGTAAATCCTACCACAGTTGTTGTATGTTTGGTTGTTTAAATACAACATTATTATACTTTAAAATAATATAATAATCGTCGTGTATTTCGTAAGTGAGTTTCCGTAATCGACGAAAGTACATTTTAGTTCCCAATTTACAGATTTTTATTTGGTTTACCCTTTTCTATCAGAAATAAGCAAATGTGTTTTAAAGTAATATATACCTAATAAATAGTGTTTAATTGAAACTCCCAAATGTAAACTTTTTACAGAACACGCTACGCCTAGCGCTACGGTTGCGCGTAGGTTATTAAAATCAAGGTCAGCCGAAGCCGGCCGTCTGTACCTATTTATTTAAAGCTTGAACTGTACTGAGTGTAATGACATGTAGGGTACACAATACGTATTTTATACGTACACGTCACGATGACGACAGCCGGCGCCCGTCTGACGGTGGCCAGCGCAGATTTTAGGACCTACATTCTAGTACCTACTTGTAGTCATAGTGCGTTAACTGATAAGCGTGATGTGAGATGTGGACTCTTGTCGGCAGACCAGTCTACCGTGGCTTAGAAGGCTAAGCGATTATCTTTGGTATATAGGTATTTTACGCAAACTAGTAATTTTAACACTATTTTGTCCCGGCAAATACAGGTAGGTAGGTACCTCTTATTTTTGTTTTATATTCAACAGACTTTTTTTTTCTTTCAATAAAAGGTTCTCGTATGGTTCTCGTATTTTTTTTTGTGTTACGCGCTCATATCCGACAATCATAGGTAAATCTACTACGTGAGTACAATATGCCCTTTAATTATGTACATGTTAGATAATCAAACAATATGCCTTAGTACAATTATCGTTCGTGTTCAAATGTTTCCATTTTTCATTTTTAAAAAAAACACCATCATCATCATAATCAGCCTTTTAACAGTCCACTGCTGGATTTTTAGCCTACCCCCGAAAGGGTGATTGGGCCATATCCACCACGCTGGCCCAGTGCGGGTTGGTACACCACCACCAAAAAACACCATACCTACTGCTAAACCGCCTTACTTTTTGTTCACGCACGCTAACAAACTTGCAGCGACACCAATGAACTAAATAGTCCACATGCAAAAAGAAACCGGACAAGTATGAGGCGGACTCGCACTCTGAGGGTTCCGATGTAAGGAGTCCAAAAAAAATTATTTGAAAGACAAACTTAACTTTGTAGTGGACAAAAAGGTTCTTCCACATTACATAACAACTACAAAACGTAATCGCAAAACAATATTTTTCAAAATCATGATATAACTTCAAATTAACAACTTGCTGATTTGACCTTTATATGTACTGCGAGACCTTGCCTCTTGCCAAATTTCATGATTTTAAGTCTACGGGAAGTACTTCTAGGTTTTGATTCCCTTGTGAAATCGCAAAATATGCGACATGATCAGTCATATCTCTTGATCTTGTTGACTTACAAGTTTGATTTTTTCACAGCTGAACGAGACTGTAGACTCAAGTATTTGATATAAATTTCAACTTTACAACCGTTACGCGTTCTTGAGAAAAAGGGTCTTGACAGACGGACAACAAAGTGATCCTATAAGGGTTCCGTTTTTCCCTTTTGAGGTACGGAACCGTAAAAAGAGCGACAAGTTCATCCCCTTTCTACCACAGGACAAGTAGGAAACCAGCCATACATTGTTGATTTTCCTTGGATACCTACCTAAGGTTTGTTTCGACCACAGACTAGGTAAAGCTACTACGTAAGTTACGACACTACGTTTCTATTCCGTACGGCCAAGGATTGGAACAACCTGCCCGCTTCCTTGTTTCCCGAGATATAATCTGGGTCTTTTAAAGATTTCAAGGCCAGAGTGAACGTGTATCTTCTAAGTCTGTGTGCTTCATCTTCGACCACATCGTCACTTACCAACAGGCGAGTTGGTGGTCAAACGCGGACGTATCCGCGTTAAAAAAAACTGTTAGGTGAGTTCGATTAAAAGCATCAAGCCTGATTAAGGCCAGACGCGTTCGTAGTAGTTCGTACCCGCCTGTGTGTACTCGTTCTGTGGTAACCATAGATTCAGTATAGTACACTGAATCCATGGCTGTAACGGTTTTTTTGTTTTGTTTGAAAGGTGACTTGATCGCGCGAGTGTTCTTTGGTGTTCTTAGCTTTGGTTCAAGATTTAAAGATTATCAGCTCTTCCAACGCTGGTTTAAAAAATATTCAATTTATTATTGGTAGAAGGTAATTTAACTTACTATCATAGTGCATGTTTGATGCTGGTAGCACACCTCCGTCGCGAAACCGTGGCAGCGAAAGTGCTACTCTTGTATAATATAAACCATAAATAATGTTCCTTACTTAGAATAACTACACAACGAAACCAAGTACATTCGCAAAATTTAAACCATTCAAATGGTGTCATATATGGCTCCAAAAAAAAAAAAAAATTTTACTATTACAATTTGCGCGGTGAAATCGTGCCACAACAAATCAGAAAAGCAGCATAAGAGTTATGGTGTGACATTCCACAAGTAATCCATTAATTTTCTTGCTTAAATCGTTTAAAATACCAATCGAAACGTAAGCTACAAAGCTAATTTGTAGCTTACGTTTTGAGAAGGCGTTGTTTGGAAACCTACCTACTCTGAGTAGTTATTCTAAGGTTCCTTACATACGCGTGGGAGAAACGTCAAACGTGTCAAGCGGCGCTTCCACTCCAAGTTTGTTGTTTAAATTACTGCTGTATAATAACCTAATATAAGGTTTACATTTAAACTAGTTTCAGTTTCACTGCTACGGTTTCGCGGCGGAGATGTGCTACCGGCATGACTGTCTAGAGCAGAGGTCAAGTTTATCTTTATATTCCTTCGGCTATTCCAAAATAGAGTCTGCACTTTGGAATATGAAACGATTATTGACGGAATACCTACTTAATATTTGATACAGATTTCAAGCCATTGCACAAAATTGCTACAATGCAAGTACCGTTCTTTATCGATCTTCAAATTCGATAAAATGCCACAGAATCGATCATAGCGAGTACTGATTTAATGGCATTTTATCGAAATTGTCGATCTCGACTGTTAAATTTGACTATCGATAAAGGACGGTACTTGCACTGCTGGTTTGATATAAATAATAAGTTTAGGTGATGTGATGTGTCTAAAGCATCGAGATACAATACCTATAGAGTCACAAATGTGCCAAAAAAATGTCCGAACCAGAACTCTGCGCACACTACGAATTGCGCAGACTTTTTGTTTAGTTGTAAGGCAACCGCGATCCAACTACAACGCTACCCAATACTGCTGCGATGGACTAGCGACGTTGAACACTATGCAAGTAACATAACTTCTACATTGGAGTAAACGTGGCATTGTGAATTATTTATTATTATATAATTGATGTCTCGACGCTCGGACGTTTTTTTGACTGTTTTCACTTAGAGATTGTGACACTATAGGTATCTCGACGGTCTAGTCTAAACTGGGTTCAAGCATTTATTTGCTCTGAATGCTACTATAACATTGTTAAAAGCTGAATGAAAACCACGAATTCCTATCACTTTCCCTAGGTTTTTGAACGTAAGACTTACACAGTGAGGTGTCCAATATACGTTATTACAGCTGTCAGACCAAATAAATGCTTGGACCTAATTTAAGTGATCAACTGCATTTACCTAAAACCTAGGTACTTTGGTTAAGGGATCTCGATAAAAATTAATTACCTACCTCGATATCTCGATAAATAAACTTTACCTAAGTAGGTATCTAAGCCACTAATAGCATGTCTCATAGAATAAACCAGTCGGGGAAAATGTCGACGTGCAAATCCAAACGGAGCTGGGTAGCGTAGCGTACGAAGCTGTTATTATTTATACTCTGTGGTAGCGTGCGTGCCGAGGCATAGAATAGCCGCTAGTTATTACGTATTAAGGTCCTGACTGAATGCGGGCACGCGGGTGAACGGGCAAGCCAAGCAGGTAAGCGCCTTTAGGGAACCTTTCCCGCGCTGCAGTGTTTACGCGGCAAGGGGTCGACGACCCTTGCCGCACCACGCCGCCGGCGCCGCTGCCTCCATATTTTAGGTAATAAATAACAGAATAGAGGCACCGCAAAGCAAGGGATCGATCTAGGTACTTGACGTTTGTTTGTAACGTAGTACGATGTAAGTGCTCTGATAAGTTACGAGTGGGTACCTATGGCCGTGCTACAATGTTTTGATTAGCCTCTTAGAATAACTACTCAGAGAAGGTAAGTTTCCAAACAACGCCTTCTCAAAACGTAAGCTTCAAATTCGCTTTGTAGCTTACGTTTCGATTGGTATTTTAAACGATTTAATGGATTACCTGTGGAATGTCACACCATAACTCTTATGCTGCTTTTCTGATTTGTTGTGATACGATTTCACCGCGCAAATTGTCATAGTAAAAATTTAATATATTTTTTGGTGTCATATACCTAGGATATTACACCATTTGAATGGCTTAAATTTTGCGAATGTAGGTACCTACTTGGTTTCTTTGTGTTATTCTAAGATTTGCCTTTATGAATTTATAAAGAGGCTGGGACAAACCCATGGACAAACTTGACTTAACCAGGTTTCTGTTGGGTTTGTGTAATTATGTCTGCAGTTTTTACTTATTTCAAGGACTTTCTAGGGAAGTAATTTTTTATGGTACTAAGTAGGTAGGTATCCAATGATAATATAACACTTGATCGCACATGTAGTCAAAATTCCCTTTTGCAAAATGATGCCACGTCGGTCGCGGGGGGCAGCTTGTGATTGGAGACACGACGCTTGTGATTGGAGAATAAAAGTAATTCTTCAATTCGCGGCTAGGATTGGCCCCGGTCGAAATAGTTTAGGTTAACATGTCAGAACCTTTGGCTTATGCGGGGTAAAGGGTGAGCAGTCAAGTGGTTAGGTATATTACATTGTAGGTACCTACTTTATAGGTTGTGGTAGCGCCTCACACGATTAGGCGGTCTGTCTGACCGACCGTCCTGGGCTAGCCAGGACAGGCTCTGCTGTCTCCCGGTGTCATTCATCGTGAATAGTTAAGACTGGGTCAGACGGATCAAAAGAAAAATCGCATCGCATGTCTGTGTTGTGCCTTGTGGCTGCGGACTGGAGTTGTAGTGGAAGCAAGCGACTTTATAGTACTAACAGACGTGTGGATTTGGTTCCGGTCTGACAAACGGGAAAGAGAAAATTTTCTGTTTCTGAACACTGTCTAGCAAGGACGATATACTTACCTAGGTAGGTAACTGTAAAACCTGCGGAAAAAAATCTAACAAAACAATCCATGTTTATTAAACATTATCAAACAGCCTTATCATGGATGTTCGTTCGTGATTCGGATTATGGTCGTGGTTTCGACCGTTGTTTTGTTAGTTTGTTTGATTACATTTTTGGCGCAGGAGACCCGACCTAGTCTTTGGTGTTGAATCCAAAATAGGTAGGTACCGACCTATCTTCCAAATGGTCACAAACGTGTGACTGGCTTTACCATATTTTACCTACTCCACCAAGGTAGGTGGTACGTCTTCAAGATAATTCCCGAAAGCTGGCATTATTCTTGTGGAAAAGTCATTTACGTAGTGCCTAATAAACACTAGAAAAAAATGCAACTTAAAATATTAGAATATCACAGAGGTAGGTAGAGGTACCTACATCACATCAAAAAGTTAATTCAAGGCCAAGCGCACGGCGCAGTAAAATGTTGTTTTTGGAACGAAATTATTGTTTAGATAAGACTTCAAGGTAGATAGGTACCTACCTAGGTAGAGTACGGTAGGTTTGCAGCGCGACCCGCCTTATCGATAAGATGTTTCACGTCTATTGTTTTTATTCCTTTATTTATCCTACTTGGCTATTTCGTGTTTTTATAAATTGTAAAGAAAGCTTTAATGGGGCCATTCAAGTATTACGTACCTACCTACGTAGGTAAGCACAAAGGAGGTGGGTCTTTGCTTTGCTTATTTTTGATGACATGGAGGACGGGGAGGTAGGTACCTATGGTCTGAATAGTAATTAGGTAGTACACCTACGTAGCAATATTTATCTGAATTTACTGCAAAATTTAGTCGATTCTTATTTAAACAAATGAATTCCCGTGCTCGAAAGCGAAAGGCATGTTCAAAGATTCCCGGGATTCCCCCAAAAAGAACATGTGACATTACTAAGAACCGAAGTAGGGAAAATGTTCCATTGTCAAAGCCAATTTTTTAAGTAGAAAAAATATATCAATATCGTTTATTATACACCATGTAGATACCTATAGAGGTGGTACGTGGTACCTATTAATTGGTTGGTGTATGTGGGCACTGTGGGATACACACGAGACGAGATTGTAGCTTACACAATCCGAGCACAAAAACAAAATAAGTGCCTGAGTAGGTACGTAGGTGAAGTCGGCAATGTGTGGCGTATAATATAGATTTATAGAATATAGGCGAAGGCAGAGACAGGCGCATTTCGCTCAAATCGGCGCGTCGCGGGCGCGACGCACTCGGCGAGCGCGCGAAGGGCCGCGCGGCTTGTTTACACCGAACCACACCACGTGGTGAGCTCCGACCATCCATACCTACGAGTACACGCCCGTCACGTGTTTCCATTCACTACACCTGTGCTCTACCTGAAACGCGAACTCCACTCGACCGGATTAGCCTAGCCGTAATCAGATTGAAAACAAATACGGAACGGTACCCGAGCTCGGCGCCTGCCGTGGCTGTCTGCTCCTCACGATCCACAATTCAGTACACGATAAATCCAAGTGCACGAATGAGTTATCTCGCACTGACACAGATCACTGCCACTAGCTTTTTTAATGCAGCAATAATAACAACAACACTATTGTAAACACTACACGCGATAAAGAGCGGACAACACGTAGACAAGTTATCACGGACAACGCGCGCGAACGACTGCGGGCGGGCGGCGGCGGGCGCGGCGCGACGCGCGGCGCGGGGCTGCCGTGCGTCGACCCAGCCGTGGAATGCGGCTCGCCCGTTCTCGCTCACTCCCGTGCTTATTTTTTTGGTTGGACCGGCCGGGCCGTAGGGCCCGCTCTAGGGACGAAGCCGATTGGTTTCTAATGCGGACGGAACCCTATCGGCTTCCACCCCCTTGGATGTTAGCAATATAGACCTTTGTACTTCTTGAGCTGCTGCTCTATCTAACCTATCCAGAAAGGCTCCAAACTACTCCCTCATGCACCTGTGCCGCATTGCAGCTTTGTCGCATGAGGAAATAAAGCGAAAGTGTGCCAAGATGACCAAGTAAGGCGAGTTATCAAGGAAATAGAAAGGTTTTACGGTTTTACCTAGGTAGGTACTTTGGGAACCTATTGTTGCTATTGTTTAGTTCAGGTACCTACCTACCTACTTACACCTACCTAAGACAAGTACCGCTACTCGTTTTGAAGTCGGTTTTAAAATTAATAGTAAAATTATTAGGTAGGTAGGTACTTAGGTACCTATATCGAACAGATGAATAGGTAGGTAGGTACTTAGGTACCTATATCGAACAGATGAATAGGTAGGTGGGTACGTGTTGTTCGGCACTTTGCGGGCCCACATAGGAATTTTATATATTATCAAAGATTATTTATTTATTGTTTTTATGATAAACAGCCTAGATACCTTAGAATAACTACACAAAGAAACCAAGTACATTCGCAAAATGTAAGCCATTCAAATGTTGCCTCCAAAAAATATATAAAAATTTTACTATGACAATTTGCGCGGTGAAATCGTACCACAACAAATCAGAAAAGCAGCATAAGAGTTATGGTGTAACATTCCACAGGTAATCCATTAAATCGTTTAAAATACCAATCGAAACGTAAGCTACAAAGCGAATTTGTAGCTTATGTTTTGAGAAGGCGTTGTTTGGAAACCTACCTTCTAGCTAGATACACAAACAGCCCAGATACGTACTCAATATTATATAAAACTAGCTGTTGCCCGCGACTTTGTACGCGTAGACTTTCATATAATATTTCAACCTCCTTTTCCCCCCCTTAATTCAGCCCTTTCGCAAAATCCTTTCTTAGCGGACCTCTACACCCCATAAGATGGGACACACCACAAGCCACCTCTCAGCGAGAGGATGGGCCCTAATCTCACCCACCATGCTAGCCCAGTGCATGTTGTTGAATGTCATACCTATTATTGTCTTTGAACCGTTGAGGTTCTTGGTCATACCGGTTTTATCACGACGTTTTCCTTCACCGTTTTTGAGCGATGGCAACGAAACTGCACATAATTTATTTGAGTACCTACTAAATAAGTCATAGGGTTATAGGACTTATGGGTGTAGGTTATAAGGCTGAGGATCGAACCGGGTGCCGTCAGATTGTAAAGCGCACTTATTACCTATATCTTACCCTTTAGTTAGGTATAAGTATTTGTAGTATTTGTACCGGAAGACGCAGCGTAGGTAGGCCTCCCACTAGATGGACCGACGACACAGTAAGAGTCGCTGGCATCCAGTGGATGCAAAAGGCAGGCTGTCGTTCAGTGTGGAGGTTAAAGGGGGAGGCCTATGTTCAGCAGTGGACGTCTTCTGCCTGATGATGATGATGATGATTTGTAGTAAATGTATTTTGTTTCTTTCTTCCTTGCTTTTAGTCTATGCACATTGCACATAGGCTCAGATGATAGGCTACTTGTTATCCAGGAAAATTTATGGCTCCTGTAGTATAGCGAGTGAAACCGAAAGGTGTTTCTAGTATATATGTATATGCAAAATGTTACATTGAAATTAAAATAAACTATATAAACTTCTACCACAAAATAAACAGATACAGAAGGCCGGCTCCATACAATGAGCCCGTGCCCGTGCCCCCCGGGCCCCCTGGATCCGCAAATGGAGTGGCCGCACTCTAGCAATACACGCAGTTATCGTCTCGTATGAAAAATGTCATAATATATACAATGATTTTTCCATTGTCATATTGCAAAAAACTTTATTTAAGAATGAGGCTTTATGATACTTTTTAAAATATAATTATCGTGCCTTTCGTACTTATACGTGCCGTAATTGATGAAAGTACTTTTCGATAACCAATTTATAAACTTTTATTTGTTTACCAATTTCTATTAGAAATAAATGTGTTTTAAAGTAACATTTGCCTAATATACATATAAATCGATACAATATACAGAACAATATAGTTGCTTTGCCAGCCCTAGCGCTACGGTTGCGCGTAGGTAATAAAAACCAAGGTCTAACGAAGCCGGCCTTCTGTGCCTATTTATTTTGTTTTTCTACTGTAACAGACCAGAACCAATGCCAATGTTTGTGATTGAGAAGTAGGTATCGTGACATTTTGTTGACTTAAAAATGTTATCAGCACGTTATTGAATGGTCAACGGTCAACGGAAATCTGTCGAACATCATTATCGGACGAATGGATGCTTCGGGCACTCTATAAAAATATGGCTGATTACAGATTAGGTAAGTACCTACTTCACCTACTCATAAAATAAAACTCAGAAACAGTCCAGCCGAACCTTTGATCAGGGTATATACAAAAATTCGTTTGTTGTATGGGGAATGGGGACTCTCATTTCGTTTTTACTTTATGACTTTTTTATTATTTCCGCCGCAACATTGCATGATTCTGTAAAAATTTCAAATGGCTATCTATTACGGTTCGAAAGATACAGCTGACAGACGGACAGACGGACAGACGGACAGACGGACAGACGGACAGACGGACAGACGGACAGACGGACAGACAGACGGACGGACAGACGGACAGACGGAGGGACAGACAGACAGACAGACAGACAGACAGACATCGTTGGTTTAGTAATATAATCCCGTTTTTACCCTTTGGGTACGGACCCTAAAAATTATTAAAAAATCGTATCGTATAGGTACATTACTACAGCGGTCTGCACTGCAACACAAGCATTTATGGATGAACCTGAAAAAATTTGACCGAGGCGTAGCCGAGGCCAGCATACTTAGTCCATAAAATGATCATTTGCCACCAAGGCTTGTATAATGTATAGTAAAAAGATAAGATAGATAAATGTCATAAGGATATTGGATACAAATCAAATCAAATCAAATAATTTTTATTATCACACACAAGTTCCATAAAAAATTACAATTAAAAATATGAAATTAAATTAATTAGAAATCAGAATTATACAATTATTATTACATGCAGTGTCAATATTGAAATAAATTATCATAATAGAAATTACATTATACTATGTCAATTCACTTTAACAGTACCCTGATGTGATGGTGCAGGATGGGACAATTAAACCTATCAGTGACAGCTACGATACGTATGATAGGTACGTCGTACTCGTAGCCTACGTAGCTACCTATGTAACGTAGATTCTCGTATCTAGCATCTAAGAAAGATGCACATCAAATAATAAGAACTGTATTTATCTACTTCAGCGCCTCGCTCTAACATGGCCGAAACCAAAGAGAATATAATCACTACGTTTAGCCGAAACCGCGATAAGAAACATAATTTTCGTTCATTGATAAATGCTGCTTGCGTAAACATTGTTTAAATATATATACAATTATATTTATTATATATTATATTATATTTATATTCGGCACATTTTTCACACACGGTCATCTGACCCCAAACTAAGCAAGCTTGTGATATGGCTATATTCAATTTTGTCTTGTTATTCCTACTACTACGCGCGCTCTTATTTGCGCTTATTTACGCGCTTTGGATTTATCGCTTTCTGTATTCTGAGTTATCGATATTACTGTTATGTTGTAGGTATCCAATCACTTTCAGCAAACGTCATACTTGGTTGAGAGTAAGACGGGCGATGTATGCAGTTTGGTACCGCCATACCTGCGTCTCGCCCTTTGCACCCCGCACGATTGCTATGTCTAGAGCTTCGTTGGACGACTGTATGGATTTATAGACGTACGGAACCCTAAAATATTGTACGAATGGCTGTCAGCAGAACGATGGCTGGTCCCTTGATCGACTTAAGGTTGTTTGTAAAAGAGAGCCCATAATTTCATTGGGACCATTGCTCTTCAATTCGAACAGTAATAGGTATTTGCATCTTAGCATGGATGGAATTGATAGATCTTAGTAAACAATTAGGTCGTGAACTCGTGGCCATAGACTTACGAACACATGGAGTTCAGGTTGGCGACATAGCATGTCATGATGTAACGCCCCGCACTGATGCGGCTGGACGGTTCGGCGCGCAGTTGACCCCAATCGCCCTCAATCGAAGGACTGATTGTTTGTCCAATCATCGCCGATATTATCTTGATAAATAACACATACTGGGTCCATGCTGCTATTATATGTGTTATTAATATGAATAGGGTGCCTTTCCACCAGAGATGTGCTACGCCGTGTAGCTACGGATGTGTTTGACATCCACCAACAAGGAACCTTTATTTTCATAGCTTAGCTTAGCACTGGTGGAAACGGATTCAACGAAGCTGTTTTGTAGGGTTCCGTACCCAAATGGTGTAAACGGGACCCTATTACTAAGCCTACGCTGTCTGTCTGTCTGTCTGTCCGTCCTACCTTTCGAACCGTGATAGCCAGTCGAAAATTTCCCAGAATATAGGTATAGGTAATGTTACGGGCGTTACGGCGGATTAACTAAGAAAAATAAAATAGTCAAATAATAAATAAAATAGTAAATACCTTAGAATAACTACAGTTAATCTAAGGTAAATACGAAAGGACACACAACAATCGAATTTTATACCTTATTTTTGTATTAGTTCTAATGTAAAAACGGTAATACGTGGGTACAAGCGTCAAACTTGGCATGGTTATTTATTTACTAACGGAAAACAATAAACATAGCAAGAAAAATAAGCACAAACAAGCCTTAAAAGTTTTCAAAAACAAAAGAGAGATATACAATCCAGTTCCGTGAATGTTGAAATAACAAATACAATAAAATAAATATCAAACAGTATAAATAAAATACACACACTACTACACTACTATTATAGTATACACTCAAAAGTATAACAACGAATAATAATTAATGGCCAAGTGCGAGTCGGTGACAAATTTATGTTCATTACAAAGTTATAACTGGTAATTTCGTTACTAATTCGAACCTCTACTTTATCATTTCACCGAATCGAAATGCCATATTTTACAAATGTTGAAGTCGGTTTTTTAAATTGGTAATTATTGTATTTTGTGGTGGTACGGAACAGCTCTCGGTGCGCGAGCCCGACTCGCACGTGGCCGGTTTATTTATATAGCTGGATGCGTACTATGGATGCGCGAGTGGTGTAGCTATGTAGCAGAGTACACGAGTCGCACATCTTCAAACCACATTTCACCCGGTCCGCTATACCTCTTAGCATTAGTGGAAACGGTCCCATAGTTTCATAGCTTAGCTTTATCTCGATCATAGCTTAGCTGCATAGCACGTCTCTGGTGGATAAGCATCACTGCATCACCATTGCGCGCTGCGGCAAGTTAAGCTATAGCTTGACTTGCGGCAGCGCGATGGTGAAGCAGTGGTGCTCAGTTATATTATTATATTATATTCCAGTTACCTATATTCCTCAGTTTATAGAACATCGGCCAACCCCGAGGTTCTTTAAAAAAATGCTAAAATGTAGGAATGCTGCGTGCAGTGTTTGTCTCAGCTTCAATATTTTTCAGTTTCTAATATTATCTAGTGTGTCTAGAAAGCTACCAACCTATGTGGATTAAATAGTAGTAATCTAAGATCAGACAAACAAGGGAGATATGCCTCAGAACAGTTATCGTTCGTGTTGATAATTATGTCTCCGTGTTTCACACATTTTTCTCAGCAAAAACTGTAATAATTAATTTTTCAAGCATAAAAAACCTCCAGCAACACCTTTGAGCTAACTAATAGTCTCCTTACAAAAAATTGAGGCGGCAAGGTCGTCTGCAGGGTGAATTCGATTAAAGGCATCAAGTCCGATCTAGCCGAGATGCGTTCGCACCCGCTGCGCCAACTTATTACGTATAGGTATCTGTCTCCCTTGTTTCAAATCAGTGCTCAAAGCAAATTTTAATTTGCTCTGAGGATCAGTGGTAGTTATCGTAAGTAGTACGCGTACAAAGTAGCGGGCAACAGCTAGTGTACTATAATTTCGCTTTCAAATTATAGATAAAAACTTATAACTACTCGTAAGTTAGAAATCAGAGCCGCAAGCAAGAACAATAACAACATGCACAAAGCGGGGGCGTCAATACACATACACGCTTCATATTAAAATTGTTATTGCTAATTGACCTGCTTTAGGTGTCACAGCCACCTCTTAGCAGCCCCGCGATATTGCAGACAATGTGAAAATCATTGATCTAATTAGAGTGTAGAGCCTGTGTAACGTCTGTATCTGTACTTGTCGCAATATTTTGATGTGATACGGGAGAAAACAAAGCTGATGGACAACCTTGTTTACTAATAGCCTAATAGCTAATACAGCAGCTAATACAAAAATATGTAAAAAAAACCAGACAAGTACGAGTAGGACTCGTGCTCTGAGGGTTCCGTTAGACAGAACCCTCAGAGCAGGAGACCAAAAAAAAACTAACTGAAGTTAAAATATTGAAAGACAAACTTAAGTTTGTATTTGACAATAAGGTTCTTCCATACATTCCAACTACAAAATGTAAGTTTGTAATAGCAAAATAATTATTTTTAAATGATAATATAACTTCAAATTTATAACTTCGGATTTATTCCTATATATGTGCTATGAGACCTTGCCTCTTGCCAAATTTCATGATTCTAGGTCAACGGGAAGTACCCTATAGGTTTTGGTTCCCCTGTGAAATCGCAAAATATGCGACATAAACGTTCATATCTTTTGATTGCTTTGACATACAACTTTTATTTTTTTACATCCTAAAGAAACCGTAGACCCAAGTATTTAGTATAAATTTCAACTTGATACCTTTACGCGTTCTTGAGAAAAAGGGTCTTGACAGACGACCAGACAGACGGACAGACAGACGGACAACGAAGTGATCCTATAAGGTTCCGTTTTTTCCTTTTGAGGTACGGAACCCTAAAAATACGTTGTTGTATAGGGCCCCATTTCATCATCATCATTTCAGCCACAGGACGTCCACTGCTGGACATAGGCCTCCCCCATCGATCTCCAAAAGGGCCGGTTGGAAGCAGCCTGCATCCAGCGTTTCGCTGCGGTCTGTTTTAGTTTGTCTGTCCATCTTGCGGGTGGACGACGTCCACGTCCATGACGTCCACTGTGTTGAATAATGCTTCTATTGGGAATATTATTTGTTTGTACAATGGTATCCCCAATATTGTAGGTCTATATTATTTGTGACGACTCTCGATTTCATGGCCGCCCGCGTCAAGTGTGTTTTATGTGCACCTCGTAATAATACATTGTTATCCTTGGGGTGGAAGTAACTTATTTAGTCCCGAGACGGGGCTTGGCGCCCGAGCGTAGCGAAGGCGCTAATAGTTCGAGGGACTAAATAAGTCTTTAACCCCGAGGTAAACACTGAGCTTTTCATTACGAATACAATGAAACTAAAAATAAAAACATGAACTGATTGTGTTAATACAAATCTGCTATACGAAAGTATAAACGAAACGCTACAATGAAGATCGGATTCCCGCCAATTTTATTTTTTAACTTCCTGACATAGGCAACTGCACGAGAAGTGCAGGACCATAATCTTCTGAGAAAAAAAAGTTGAAACATGGTTCAATACAAATGTGAAAATAGAACTAGTTTTTTTTTTTTATAATTTGAGTGCCTGTCAGGTTTCAACTGTCACTGTCAGTTGAAAGTGATTCTCCCTAGGGCTGAAATGTATTACTTTCAACCCGCTCCTCAGGCAACTTCAGGCCTACTTTCCGAGTATGAGTAATGAAAAATCTATTTGCATCTTATAAGTTATCACTACACAGAAAGTCCTGACAATACCGAAATAAAAGCATACAGTAGTGTGTTTATTTATTCCCTAAACTCTGTTCCCTCACTGCATCACGCATCTGTTCGACTGCGCGTGCCAGCCGCAGAGCCGCTGGCGTCGCTGCTCTGTGTAACACACTGGACGTCCTACGCTGCGCTTACCGGTCCGTAGTCTCCATTCCAGAACCTTTCGGCCCCATCGGCCATCTGTTCTGCGTGATATGTGCCCTGCCCACTGTCACTTCAGCTTGCTAGGCCCCATTTAGTTTATATTTTTTGACTTTTTTATTATTTCTTAATTAATTCGCCGTAACATTACATATTCTGTGAAAATTTCAACTAGCTATCTATTACGGTTCGAAAGATATAGCCGTAAGCCGTTAATAGGTAGGACAGACGGACAATCGACATAACCAAAATCAAATTGATGTAGGTAATTACATAGTATATTTTTTATTTTATAATAATTTTTTTTATTTTTATTGCTAGTTAATTTCAAATATATTTTTTACTGCTGTTTTTGACCTTGAATGTACCAATTTTAATATAACATGTTAATTTCTTATTTTACTAAAATAAGTATATGTATTTTTAATAAGCATTTAATTCTATTGATTATTATTTTTGACGTGTAACATATTTGGTATGAATAAAGAACCATAAACCATAAATAAACCAATCGGACGCTGTGGGATTTCTAGTTTTGCTAGATGTGGGGTTGAGCTTTTTGACGGTGTCGGGAAATGCGGATGCAGGAATGTGATAAAAAAGCGCTTCAGAACATTCCCCGATAAACAAGCGATTGAAAATGCAGAGGGAATCCATGGCAGAAAATCCCACATCTCTTCGGAGGCTAAGTAGTTGTTAAGTCCAGCTTGTTGGTGTTGTTATTGCGGTTAGGATCGTCAAAAATTCTAGTGGCTCGCCGCTGTATTTTGGTGCGCCATTCCAGAGGTGGGAGCAATACTCCATGTGTGGCTGCACTTGCGTTCATGGAGTCCATAGTCTATATCTCTACATCTTTGGATAGCATTTTATGATAGGTTGTCTGATATTCACTGGCCTGGTTACCCAGTAGCCTATCCTGAATGCAGGTGAGCAAAACTGTGTCAAATCAACGCGCCAATGACGTTAAGGGAGCTTCAGAGAATCATGAACAAAAAATTTATTATGTGAAATCGCCTTACCAGGGACCTTACGGACAACTGCTATTACAGGCACCTAATCCGCTCAGTTGGAAAATCATGCGACGTGCAAACGTATCTGGGCGCGATAAGTCGCGTGATTTTCCAACTGAGCGGATTAGGTGCCTGTAATAGCAGTTGTCCGTAAGGCCCAGTATTCTTTACAATCAAAATCCTAGTTTCTCGAACGCTGATTATCTCGATAATATTAATGAATTTAATGATTTTAACGTAAGTACCTATAAATCTAGAGCGTTTTGTCCTCCGTGGCCTCGAAATAGTTGATCCGTCTTTTGTCTTTTTTGATCAAGTTCCAAATTTGAAATAGAGACTGTCGGATAACTATTTCGGTGCTACTCTCTAGGCTACTCTACGATAATCACTAATCAATTAGGCGACAGTGTTCACTTTACCATTATGCCCGTTGCAGACGATGTGCAGTAAACTCGCGCGAGTGCTGCGCGTCGCCCGGGGCGAGCTGCAGCACTTTTTGCTTAGAGCGAGACTATAAGCATCTTCCACTGCCACTGGCACTGAGCATAAAGTGTTGTGGCTCATTGCGGGCGGTGCGCGGCGCGAGTGCTACCTACTCGCGCAAGTATTGAGCATCGTCTGCAACGAGCATTAGCGGCGTAAGCTTGTTTGCCACTGCATGATAAATATAGCCCATCTATGCATATAAGCAAGCATGTCTATGCAGTATGCAGTGAATGCACCTAAGGCAAAAAACCCAGTGAATATAATTATCTTTGAAACCAGCCTTACCAGTCTGATTAGTAGTTTTCTGAAGACCAAACCTTTAGCATTCTCACGTGATCCACATCCACACATTTATAAACGTAGATTATGAGGTCGTGCACAGAATGTCACTGTCTGGAGGAATAATACTTACGAACTTACAAGTGTTTACTTAATTTCCATACAAATCTTTCCGATTATGATGCCAGACGCAAAACGAAATATATTAAGATAATCGTGTTAGCACAATAAACGACACGAAACCATAGTGTAGGTACCTATTTATAACTAATACCTATAATAATCTCAATGCACGAAACTCAATTTGGAACTGTTTGTGAAGAGGACCTGACATTGGATATTTAATTGTTGCAAACTCAGATCAGACAAGCTAGGGAGATATGGTAATATAGCGTAGCGGGTGCGAACGTATCTGGCCTTAATCATGCTTGATGCCTTTAGTCAAACTTGCAGGTGACCTATCAAACAAGGAAGATATTACCATATCTTATCCAAAATAAAATGAATGGACGGGCCATAATCATTGAACTTAGTAATAAAGTAAATTTTTGGAGAAAAAACAAGAACCGACTTCATCACTATACCTACATTTACAAACCTAAAAAGTAAAAAATAATATTAAAATTAGGTACTTCAAAGCAATGAGAATTAAAGGACAATCAACGAAATTATTGATACATTATAAATATACCTCCTTACCTATTTACAATCAGTTATTTTTGGAGTCGTTCACTTCTGCATAGAAACTGCTAGTCCAAGATCGACAGTTTCAGAGATATCGTCAAACAAAGTTTGACAGCTGTAATCCAAAATGAAGATCTCGACGTGATCTATAATTTCTGTAAAGAAACTGCTAGTCCAGGATCGACAGTTTCCGAGATATCGTCCAACAAAGTTTGACAGCTGTCATCCGAAATGAAGATCTTGACGAGATCTATCATTTCTGCAAAGAAACTGCTAGTCCAGGATCGACAGTTTCCGAGATATCGTCCAACCAAGTTTGACAGCTGTCATTCGAAATGAAGATCTCGACGTGATCTATCATTTCTGCAAAGAAACTGCTAGTCCAGGATCGACAGTTTCCGAGATATCGTCCAACAAAGGTTGACAGCTGTCACACTTACATCTGTCAACGCTCACGTCAGCCTATGGAGAGATACCCGAATCCGGCAGCAGTGGTCTGATAAGCGTAGGGTAATGATGGTGATGGTGATGATGATGACACTGACATCTGTCAACGCCCACATCTAGTAAGCTAATGATGATGATGGTGGATTAGAGCCCATCCTCTCCCTGAGAGAAGGCCTGTGTCCCAGCAGTGGGAAACATAGATTGAAATGATGAAATTTCTATTTTATAAATTTGGGATACTTTGCGAATGATGATGATGGTGGGCTAGGGCCCATCCTCTCTCTCTGAGAGAAGCCCTGTAACCCAACAGTGGGAACATGATAGGATGAAATGATGATGATAATGATGATGGAATTTCTAATTCGAACCATTTTTTATTTATGGGTGATCAAAAGATACCAAAACAATAATTTTAATCGAGTCGCCTATGGTCACCTAGGTGCAGGTGATCAAAGGATACTCAAATAATAATTTTAATGGATTCGCCTATTATCACCCAGGTGACTATATTCCCAGGTGATTAAAGTGGATAAAGTCATTTTCTATCTGTAAGTTACTTCGTTGAGGTGTGTTTCGATGAACCGTGGTATCGGCCTACAGTTTTTTTCGTTGAATAGTTTTTCGGCGAACGTTCTTTCGGTAAATAATGTTTCGGCAAATAATATTTTCGTTCAAAATTTTTCGGCGAACCGTTCTTTCTGTGTACGGTTGTATCGTCGAAAGGTGTTTCGTACGTGACTCGGTTTGTGTCATGTTTTGGTCAAAGTTTTTGTAGATATTTCAAAAACTCAATAGCGGTAAGAAAAATATGGGACCAATTATGATTTATGGCCTACCTAATATAAAAGAAATCATCGAAAACAATTCTATATTGAGGGAGTAATCGCGTAACAAATATAAAAATAAAAAAAAACGTACAGTCGAATTGATAACCTCCTCCTGAAGTCGGTTAAAAACGAGTCAAAACCATCGGACATATACTTACTTCAACACATAATTCAAACCAGGAAGATATAACCATATCTTCCTTGTTTGTTTGATCTGAGGTTTGACCACAACTGATGTTTATAGTGACGGCGTGCTCGAAGATGATAAACACATCTGCAGGTCCAGCACGGGACGGTCGGGACGTGGACTGATTGTCTTTCCAGGGGGAAAAAACGTCTTTTCGCCAGAAAAAGACAAGCTTTAAAGCTATATTCTAGCTTTGTCGCGTCTACGCGCGGATAAAAACGGTAGAAAGATAATTTGTCCACGGCCCGTGCTAGGCCTGCTGGCTTGGAATAGAAAAAGAGGCTGCGAGAACTGACCATTTGTGTGATGAACATTTGTGTTTGTTCTATATCTGGGTGTTAATATTAGCGTTCCCAAAATGCTGCCAGTATTTTGGGAACGCTGCCCACTGGTAGCGGCTTGTTAGATTAGTATTAGTTATAAATTTAAATTTAAGAGTTTTTATTTTACTTGTAATAATTTTTATTGAATAAATGTTATATATCTAAAACACTGTTTTAAACTATCACGGTTGTTCACTAAAGTTATATGATTATTTACGGGATAATAATCATATAATTTTATATATCTATTTAAGTATATATTTAAAAATATATAATTATATGTATGTATATCAGTCTCTGGCAGCCATATCACAAGCTTTGCTTAGTTTGGGATCAGATGGCCGAGTGTGCAGAAATGTCCCGTATTTATTTATTTATATTTATAACTCTATTGTTATTTATGAATTGCAGTCTGCGAATTATTTCCATCTTAAAAGTAGTCAGATTTATTTTAAAATTTGTAGGTAGATACATGGCTGTTCTCGATGAAGTAAGAATAGAAGTGAAGGTCTCTACTTTTACGCGAGCGAATTGCGAGTAGAGCATTTTAGATGGCAAATCTGTCGATTTCTACCTACACGTGAAATATTTTCGATTGTTCCTTGCACACTGCACTATCACTATATGAGCGTATACTTCGACCAAAATAAAATGAATGGACGGGCCATAACCATTGAACTTGCTCAGTAAAAACGAGTCAAAACCATCGGACATATACTTCAAGTGACTTGAACACCTAATATAAACATAAACAGTACATTTGTTCCAAAAAATAGATAGCGGTTTTTTGTTGTGTATTTACACTTCGGGAAAGCACACGAAGGCATAATTTTGTCAGATGTTTCGTTATCATGTAACAAAAGTAGCATGTTGCACTTCCTACGGCTAGATACCGACTGAAACGAAGTGAGCGCCGGCGCTCATTTTGTAATCTTCAAAAATGAGCTTCTTTTGGGCCCGTGCATTCATTTTATTTTGGTCGAAGAGCGTATAAAAATATTTTTCAAAAGCCACATTTGCAGTAAATTATTATTGTTACGTAGGTACAATGTTCGCTAAAAAGCACATTACTTGTGAGTAACGGCATTGCAGTTGGCACAGGAGTTGAATGGGAGTGCCTCGAGGACGCATCTTGCCGCCGAGATCTGGATAATACGATCATTTCAAATCACTTTATGACCTTTTCTGTAACATGGTATAATTTGAAGATACGTCTTCTTCGACAATTGGACTTCCATGGTGGATGGCCAATTTTTGTCTCCTCTTCCTTCCACATTCGAACCAGGGTAAATATCCCGTTCATAATCATACAACTATTGTTTATTAATGTAATGATTCAGAGAAGTACTATTCAAGCCTTGGCGGAAACTAAGCATTTCTGGGGCCTTACGGCTAGCGATTTTAAGCGATTCAGTTTAGGTGTTGAATAGAGTTGCGCGACCGCAAACCATATCTGGGCGCGTTAAAGTTTATTTTCAACATTGACCTATAAGTACTGATTTTCAAGTATTTTTTCGAACTGCGCTGATTTAGCGCTAATTTGAGACCTCGTAAGGATGCTGTACGTTGTCATGCATATGTTGTCACGTATGCTGACATTGCTGATTTTGACCCACATTTTCACGTTCATCCATAAATGTTTCTGTTGCCGGCCGCTGCTGCAGTAATGTACTACATTACACATCAGCCAGACTACTGGGTGCAGCGATCTCCCTCGCGGATTAGATGTTTTTCAACATGACTTTCATACATTTACTTAGTAGGTACTAGGTACGCAATACCGCGTTTCCAAAATTCCTTCTTAGTACGAACTGCAAAGGACGAATGCGCTTCCTGCCTCGGTGTTCCCCATAAAGTACAACCTGGGTCTCTTCAAGACAAGAGTGAATAGGCATGGGCGAGCGTACCACATCGTCATTTACCATCAGCTGAGTTGTGGTTTGTAGTCAAACGCTAGCACATTCATTCATTTACTGACAGCTGGAGAACGCAAAATCAATAAGTCAAAGCCTGAAATTTTGCACAAGTGTGCCTTTTATAACGTAAGTAAGCACTAAGCTCTAAGAAAGGATTTTCTAAAATTCATCCCTCAAAGTGGTTAAATGGGGGAAGAATTTTTTTTTTTTTATAGTAGATAGGCTTGCGCTTCGCCGCCATCTCGCCTAATGTTAAGCGACGATGCAGTCTACGATGGAGCACGCTTGCCTAGGAGAAACCGATTCACTCTCGACTTGAAGACACCCAGACTTGTTTGTCATTTTCGAAGTTTGAAACGTGGATTGTTGTATCATATTTTTGGAAACTCATCCCTAAAGGAGTTAAATAAGGGATTACAGTTTGTATGAGTTGCCTGCCACGGTCAGCGTCGGACTGGCCATTTAGTCGAGGTGGCGTTTGCCATGCCGGGCCCCAGCCTGCGCATGTCCCCCACGGGCCTGGCTTGCGGGGCTTGCCGCAAGCCAGGGGGTAGGTCTAGGTAGGATGGGGGTCTCCAGTCTCTGGCCCCGGGCTTGTGGGAAGCCAACCCTGTCCCGTCCGACCTTGGCTGCGGTTGCCTGGAAGAGATCGCTTTAAGCGATAAGGCCGCCCGTTACAAGCCTAGATAATAGTTTTATTGTAACGTATATGTTAACCTTGTTTTTGTCGTCTTTTAATAAAGAGTTATATTTATATTATTTCCCTTTATTCATAAAATTTTGCGGGTCTAGCCCAGTCTAAGGTTACCTGGAAGAGATAGCTCTTAGCGATACGGCCGCCGATTGTAACACTAGTTTTTAAGCTGTTTTATCGTGTGTATGAAATTTGTGGTGTGAACAATAAAGAGTTTATCTATCTATCTATCGTTTATGGCATTGGTGGGGCTAAAACCAACACTAAGCCAATTATTATTATGAGCTTCGGAACTTCTTATTTATATGTAAACCTCAGCGGGCACACGGCTCGTTCCAAAAATAAAAGTTTTGTAAATTTTTTACGATTTAATCTGCAGTATTTACAGTGAGATAGTAAAGTTCTGGTTCATCTGTGTCGTAAACTTCGCTCAAGGTTTTCAAGACAAGAGATTGGATGTAGTCTACCTGTAACAAGAGAATTCAGGAAATCACACACCTTTTACATTTCTATAAATAGCAAAGTCAATAGTTAACGTTACGTTTCAGTAGATACAAGTTTTTATTACCTGATCAGGCGGACAGTAACCATCATCAGTAGAGCGTGCGACAGTGACTAACACAGGTGCTGGTAAATTCTGCAGAAGTGGCAACAGGGCTTTCTTCACCATGCTTTGTATTTCAGCATCTGTGCTTATGTGATATGGCAGCCCTCCCTGGTCTCTGGTGCAGCCGCCAGCAAACACGGCCCACCAATCAGGCTTCTCATTTAGCTTCTCCGCTTCAGACTGTACTAGGTTCGCCAAATCTGAAACCTAATAATACTAAAAATCTAAAAGAAAAAACATTCTAAGAAATATATATAAATTAATTTTATATATGGTTGGATTTGCAATATTATATATTATACATTTAATCGAACTCATTTTAGGAAACAAGAAAGACTGCTGCAGTTTGAGACATTTCTATCCAATCGCATTGATGGATTTTATCAGACTTAAAAATCTAGATAGAAAGAGAGAAAAGCATTTAGAAATCTATTTTAATAAAGAAAACTATGCATTAAGGAGAATTCTGTTAGAAAAACAATGCCAAGCGAGAAAGAGCTTTAAAAACACAGAGAAGTAAAGCTTACCATGTCGTGTAGTTGTGACTTAGGACCTTCATATTTATCCAGACTATTGTTTTCCTCCAGATGCTGGAATAAGTTCTCGAGCTCGTCCAGTTGTCGTTCTCGCGATTCAACAACTCCCTCTAACGTTTCTGCATCGTCGCTTTCCGGAAGTTTGAAGTTAAATATCGGTTCCAATCGGTCGTATAAGCTAAGGTTTTCATACAAACCAAGAAACGGGTTACCCGTGCTGAAGAAATCCAAATCGATATCGAGAACGTACGGTAGCGAAACGCTCAGATTCGCTGCTAACTTTTGTACGTGATCATTGTCAGAGTTTCCGGAAAAGTCGGAAAGTTCCGCAACCGTGAGCGTGAATACTCTCTCGTTTATTAGTTTCGGAGAGTACAGCGCATCCGAGAGATAATACGGTTCCTTGCTATCTACTCGGAGTAACCCCGTGGCGGGTTGGTCTCCTACGTTGATGCGGCGAGTTCCATCGGATATTTGCTTAGCCCAAGGTGGTCGGAGCCACACAACCCTGCCGATATGACCCGCTGCCGCAGCAGGAACGATCCAATTCTCTATTTGCAGAAGCGGTAAAAGCTTTCTGCCCGACCGCGCTTCTTCCCCCTTCAACTTACGATCTATTAGCATATCTGGATGTGCGTCCAAATGCACTAAAGTAGTTCCTTCGAGTGGTAGCTTTTTGCCTCCGATCGCTGAATATATGAATTGTAAAGCCTCGTTGTGTTCCTCTACTACGTAAATAGGTATCTTTTTGTATCGTTTCGTGGGCGGAAGTGTCTCATCACTGTTTTCTGCCATGGTGACCTTTTACATGGGCGACGTGCTCGTTCTATCTAGTACCTAAATAGGAAAGGATGCGGTTAGATAAAGTTTTTCTTATTATTATATAAGATATCCAAAACAAATATGCATTAACAACGTAAACCTCGCGTGAGGCAACAAAGTGAGCGTTCTTAGCTATGTAGCCTATCGAGGGTTTATCTAATTTGGGTCAAGGACAAGCACCGGAAAACTCCAAGGGAGCTCCGTTATTCGTGGCTTCTCCGCAGTTGTTAGGAAATGTTTACATTGTCAGACAACATGTTACATTGCATGGACAGTGATAGAGTGCGGGGGAAATAGGCCTTCACGTGTACATTGGTATAATAGCCAAATACGCTTGAGGTGTCAGATCTAATGGTTGCTGTATAATATAGAAGAACTTAAAGTAGATACAAAAGGCCAAAGGACGAGTTACTTTAAGCATTAATTCAAAAGCCTCTTTGAGTTCCACGAATCTATTCGAATCTACAAAAGCAAATTAGTGGTATACGAGTCGGCCCGCAAACACCTTTACCTACTCTCATCGCAGCATTAATAAGGCGTCGAGGAGATCATTTCCTGGTGAGGCAACTGCGCAATTTCATTTGACTTCATAAGGGTATACTTATAGCGGGGGTGTATAATGTATATTGAAGTGTATAGTGGAATTGTGAGACAGTGATGCAATTTCATACAAGTATTGTTCGTAGACAGATCGGTAACTGGACAGTGAGAAACGATTGATAAAAACGATGTCAGAGACGCAGCGAGGGCGGCATGTTTTAGTGGACGATACTGGCACACTGGAACAAATGGCTCACCGAAGAGAAGACCAATACTCAGTATTGGGTGGAAAATGGTTGATGGTGGAGTGGTCGATCGGTTTACGAGTTTTGATTAAAAGTAATTCAATTGTAGACAACTACTTCACCGGCTGGCAAAGCACCGTCAACACCAAGTTGTGTTGCAAATGTCCATAGGCAGCAGTTTCTGCTTACCATCAGGCGGACCACAGCTTGTAAGCTGCTCAAAGATCGGAGAAAACAGAGTCGGAGTCTAGTAGAATTCTTACGACATGGGATCCCACCTTAGGTTATGCTGTGGGCAAGAACAATAGGAATAATCTCAGCAACTCAGGTTCACGTTAATTACTGACCCAATCTCAGTAACTGCGAGTTGTAATGCATATTGCGTCGAAGGCATGAATGTTTTCCATTAGCGTCGGCAAACTTCCGGGCTAGCGGCGGCGCGATGCGTAGATGCGCGGAACCGGCAGCGGAGCGGGGGGCGCGGGCACCGGGGGGCTGTTGTGACGGCTCGCGGGGTCGATACGGAGCGCCACTGACGTCACTACGCTACTACGCGCGCCCAAACATACCCCTCCGCGGCCCGCGGCTCACCCCCCTGACCTAAACCGTCCGCCGCACCGCCCACCCGGGTCAAGGTGTGGAAGCACTGGACCCGCCCGGATATGCCACCGCTCTGCCGCATTCGCCAAATCTGATCTACCTCGTTTTATGGCTATTTATATAGGCCAGTCGACTTTGCCGAGATCGCAGAGTTTGAAGGCAGAAAGTTACGAAGCTTCTGTCGTATTGGTGTCAACCTCAGACCAGACAAACAAGGGAGATATGGAGATATGATCAGCCTAAATCGGGCTGTTTTTTTTTTTTTAACGCTGATAATTCCGCGTTTGACCTCCAACTCGCCTGTTGGTAAGCGAAGATGTGGTCGAAGATGAAGCACGCAGACTTAGAAGATACCTATTCACTCTGGCCTTGAAAAGGCCCAGGTTATATCTCTCAGGAAACAAGGAAGCTGGCAGGTTGTTCCAAACTTTGGCCGTACGGATTAGAAACGTAGAATCGAAACGTTTGGTACGTATCCAAGGAAAATCCACAATGTATGGGTGGTAGTGGGCCGTTTTCCTACTTATCCTGTAGTAGAAAGGGGATGGCAGGATAAGGTCATGTAGCTCTGATGCACATTCTCCAAAATTAATCCTGTAGAAAATTGACAGACTCGCTACCTTACGGCGGTGTTCTAGACTGAGAAGTTTCTTAGCCACTAACTTCACATCGCCTATAAGACGAACAGCACGCCGGTCTACCGATTCAAGAGCTTCGAGCTGGTATTTGGCTGAGCCGTCCCAAAGATGACAGCAGTATTCCAAACACGATCGGACTTGAGCTTGATACAGAGTAAGCAACTGCCCCGGTGTGAAATACCGCCTAACCTTACTCAGGACATCCAGCTTTTTACCAGCTAATTTAGCCTTTGACTCTAGGTAGGTGCCGTAGTTGAGGGTCGGTGTAAGAGACAACCCTAGGAGTTCCAGGCGATCTGCCAAAGGTACAGGAACATTCTGAAACAGTGGAGATAGCGTGAATGGACACTTTTTAGCGGAGAAAAGACAAGCTTGGGTTTTGTTGGCGTTGAATTTGACGAGGTTTTCGTCACCCCAATTTGATACGGTCGTCAGGGTCCGATTCATTCGCTCAACCATGTCTTTTCTCAACGCTTGGATTTCAGCCTTTCCGGCCCTGGGATTGGATATGTACTTCTCTACAACTGTGCCATCATCTGCGTACCCAAAGATACCGGGTATAAGCAGATCGTTGATATGAAGCAGAAATAGAGTTGCTGAGAGTAAGTACCGACCCCTGAGGTACCCTGGCATTAATAGCCATTTTATCAGACGAGCAGCCGTCAACGACAACTCGAATAGATCGTTCCCTCAGGAAGTCTGCGATCCAGGTACACAGGCCAGCAGGTAGCCCGTATGAAGGAAGCTTGTTTATCAGGCTTTCGTGCCAGACCCTGTCGAAGGATTTCGAAATATCGAGGGACACAGCCAAGGCTTCGCCGTGCCTCTCAATGGCCTCGCTCAATATGTGGGTGGCATACACAAGAAGATCCCCAGTCGAACGGTTTCGGCGAAAGCCATATTGACGATCGCTGAGGAGACAGTAAAGTTGTCTTCAAGGTATGCCATGAGCCTCCTATTCAGAACACGTTCCATCGTTTTACAAAGGATGGAGGTGACTGATATAGGTCTATAGTTGTTAGGGTCGGCACGACTACCTTTTTTGGGAACCGGTTGCACGTTCGCAAGCTTCCAACACAATGGAACTACCCCTGCACGCAAGGAAAGACGAAATAATCGTGTCAAAACTGAAGACAGTTCGGGTGCACAGTTCCTCAACACTATTGCTGGTATTCCGTCAGGGCCACTTGCTTTATTCACGTCTAAATCTCGGAGCGTTTTAAGCACCTCTTTTTGGTTGATGCGGAAGTCGCTCATGGTAGCATCGCATCGAGGCACTGCAGGTGGTATTTCGCTTGAGGTATTGAGACGTGAACTATCTGCGAAGAGGTTTGCAAATAAGTTTGCCTTCTCTTCAGCAGTGTGAGCAAGTTATCCATCAGGTTTCAATAGAGGAGGCAGTGAGGGGCGACAGAAATTAGACTCAACTGACTTAGCCAGGGACCAGAATGCCTTGCTACCGGCTGGGTATGCAGCTAGCTTGGCTCCTACACGGCTAATATGGTCGAATCGAGCCCTTCGTATCGCCTTTTTACTGGACTTGGCGGCTTTGTTATAAGCTTTCTTCTTTTCAGGCATATCCCTAGACTTGCGCTTTCGAGCGTTAACCCAGGCTAAGTATGCCTCATGCTTAAGCGATTCTGCTTTGTCACATGCGGCATTGAACCATGGACTAGCTTTGCAGGAAGGTTTAGCGTCCGAGTATGGAATAAAGTACTCCATCGCTCGACTCAACACTTCCGTTACGGCATTAGCGCAGTCTGATGGGTGGGTCCCTAGAAGAAAAGTAAGCCCGCCGCCAAGGATAAGATGCAAAGAAGTGACGCATCTCGTCCCAATCTGCTGACTTGTAACGCCATATCCGCCGGGTCCTTTTAGGACTAGGATCGGGCGGTGAATACGACGACACTGATCGGACAACGCAGTGGTCGGACCCACCAAGAGGTGGAGGTGAATACCTGTCAGGATCATTAGTCAGCAGAAGGTCCAGACAATTAGCTGTGTGACTGTCAACATCAGGAACTCTCGTGGCCTCTTGGACCAGCTGGGTGAGATTTAGCGACAACGAAAGCTCGTACGCCTCTCTCCCTGCGCGGTCAGTCTTCTGGTGTGGGAACAACCATTCCTTGTGGTGCGCATTAAAGTCCTCCAGAAGCACTAATTGGGCCGAAGGGTACCGCTGTTGAGCCACATCAGCCGACTCACTGAGATACTAACACAATCCGGACTTCTCCTGATCTCCAGAGTGCGAGCGATAGATACCAGCATAGAGAATCTTCTCTAAGCCAGTATCGACCAGTATCCAGAGAACGGAGAAACTAGGCCTTTCAAGGTCGCGGAGACGTCTTACACAAACGTCATCGCGTGCGTAAACGCAGACACCGGCACGTGGCTTAAAGTTGTGCTCCAGTACGTAGCCTGGGTAGTCGAGGTAAGCGGTGTCAGCGGGACGTTTTATTTGCGTCTCCGTGAGAAACAGTAAGTGCGGCTTAGTAGACTCGAGGTGGTGGTGAACTGAGTCGAAGTTGCATGCAAGCCTATGATGTTGCCGAGGTGCACGTGAAGTGAGAGGGCGTGCTTCCACTGTTTAAACGACTTACTATTTATTGTTTTGTTTTTCATATTGTTATTTTGAGTGAAGTGAAGGTATAGGAAGTGGCAGTTGAGCGAGGCACCATTTTGCGTATCCAGTGAAGCCACAGAAAGACAACACACCGGAAGAAGACTGCGGGGACGCCCGTACCCCCCCGAAGATGTCCATGGGCCCTCTCATCCGGTCGCCAACCAGCACCAAGGCGCATCTCCAGGATTTTTCGCTAGATGGCGGGGCAGCCTTTCATGAGTGGCTAGCTCACTACTTGGACCCCTACTATCTGCGGTCGGCCAGTGGAAACGAATGAACCGTGCTACGGATCCCGCTACCCTCCAAGACTAGCCTCCAGGTGCTGTGACAACCTGCAGCATCGCATACGGAACTTCGCTATGGTGCACCTACTCAGACCCACTTCCCTTTCAGTTTCACCGGACTACATGCCGAAACACGACTAGGTCGCTTCACGACTTAGTCCAGTGGGTGGTAACTAACAACGGCCGAAACTTCCCACCAGAGTGTTACCTGTTTCGCACCACCCAGCCGCCTTTCACAGGGCGTCACTCCACCTGGCGTCCTTCTCTACGTTTGCCGCGGTCTCCGCGGTCTCCACTCTAGAACCCGTCTACCCCAGCGGTACTTCCAAGAGTAAAGCTAATTAAAGTGTGTAAACAAATGTTTTTATCATGCAAAGAATATTTTATAAAATAGTACAGACAACAACTGAAAGACTTGGAGAAGGCCTTTGACAAAAGCCACATTGATATCAGAGACCCCTTGTAACTGCTACAGTAATCTATACATAGAAAAAAAGTCGGGTTAGTTACAGCATTTATAACTCGAGAACGGCTTAACTGATTTTCATGATCTTTGATTGACCGATTTCTCTAACCCCCGAATAGCAGAATAAGTATTAAAATATCGGAAATACTCACGGAAAAAGAAAGAGAAGAAAATGAATTTTAATTTCGAGACATTTTGCCCCCATAGGGGTTCATCTGACCCCAAATTAAGCAAAACTTGTGATATGGCTGCCAGGGACTGATATACATACATCTATTTAAATATATATATATAATCAATAAATTTTTGTATTTGTATGTGGATGTATGGGGGTTTTCCCATACATTTTGTATGGAACGGCAAGAATTGAAGGTAATGACATTATTAAATCATAGAAAAAATTAAAATATCTAAGTCAGGTAGTACTGACGTTGCTGTCGCTAGATCGCTACCAAGGAGGTTGCTTCAAGGAGGTATATAACGCAGGTGAAACCAGGGCACAGCTAGTTATAAATAATATAATTATTGTAGTAAGTACCTACGATCATGGACAGCCAGTAAAGGGAACCTCACATCAGCCTCTGCAAGTGCGAAACCTCTGCAAAGAATCGTCTCTTCACCACAGTATCCACTGCCTAAGTTTTTTTAAATTTGATATTAGGTTTGCTTTTGACTGCCAATTAGCTTGATGTTAAGCGATGATGCGGTTTGTAATGGAGCATTACTTGCTAGGAAGAAACTGATTCACTCGTGATTTGAAGTCAGAATGTAACTATCGGGGTACACATTCAGGCAGTGCATTCCTTATACTAGTAGTTTGGACATTAAAAGTGGAATCAAAGGGCTTTGTTGTGTCGATTTTTCTTGCCTAATTTGGCAATCCGATAGAAAAATGGGCCAAGCATAGTCTGCAAGTTTTTAATGGAGTTTGATTATGCTGTATCAATGCGTGTGACAGAACCTGCAAACGAAACGCCCAGGAGTGTCATATGAGATAGGAAAGCGGGTAGCTGGTAGTGGTATAAAGTTTTTGCTCCTATCGTTTGCGTACATATTTATCACCACCATCAGACTCAGTACCGTACCAAGCAAGCAAATAAGTGGAGCTGGATTAATATACAAACGAACCTATAAGAAACTGCTCAGGCGACGAAGCGGCCAAACTGTTGTTTGTAAAATTTAAATTACACTTTCTTGATTTTGACTACCAATAGATATATTTTATTTCATTCATAAACCGACCGACATATTAAATTAACCGACGAGAAAAAAAAGGAGGTTCTCTAGTCGACGCGTATATAATTCGAGTTTTTTTTTTTTATGTTTTTTTTTTCCTTTACCTCAGGTTGCGGTGACCGCCGCGGAAGTGGAGGCTAACCTTTGCACCTCCTTATCCGCTAAATTCACCTCGGTTACAACCCTAATTTGAAGCATCCTACAGCTATCCGCTGCTCTTGGGAGCTATTGCGACTAAAGCCTGAAGGATTTTATTTGAATATTTAGAAATCAGCTCCGTCCGCAGAGCAGCCTCAGGCAGAGATTCAAAGCATATTTATGTATTTAGACTGCAATATGTACATAACCTATAAATTGATATGACATACAATACTTACATAACTGGTTGCAGCACTTTACAATAGATCCTGTTATTGTTATGGCTATGTAAATATTAAGATACTAGTAATTCCGAAACAATGTAATAAAATTATTTATCAAACAATTTTTGTTTATTTTGATTATTTTATTGTAACATATTTTTGATTTTTTTTGACCGTAGGTACAGAGTCCTACAGTCTTTATTAGTCAGTGATAAGTAACGGACAACAAGGAAGTTTGTGTACTAACTATTAGATATTTATCTATCAAACAAGTTTAGTTATAGTCACTGACTCACAGTCAAGCAAAGTAAGTCACGGTCAAGTTCAAGTTATGCCCTAGTAAAGTGGTAAAAAACTACAATGATATTGTTGAAATTAATAATGTAGTCTCCATATAATTAAAGTAATTATTCGTATGTCTGGCAGCACTCAAAAGTATGTCATGGTCAAAATAGTTATCTATGAAACAAGTGCGGTAAGTTGGTTATTACAAACGAGTAGACGAATGTAAGCCCGAGACGAAGTCGAGGGCTTACCATAGTCACGAGTTTGTAATAACCAATCCGCACGTGTGCCATACAACGTTTTACAACACATTTGCGAGAATAAAACAAAAAATGGAAATTACAAAAATACCGTAAAGTACACGCACGGTGCTATACAACGGAGCGTGCGGTAAAATTCATTACCGCATGCTCCGTTGTATGATGCGTTTTATTACCGCACGCTCCGTTGTATGATCCGTAATGTTTAACTTTCGAACGATGTGTACAGGCTTCGTAAGTGCACTTTTTGAGCAAATGTGTTGTAAAGATAGTTTTGGCGCCAACGTGGAAAAAAACGTGTCGGCTCGTTAGATTATTTTCCAAAACTTGTGTATTTTCGAGTGTTAATGTGTACTAAATGGTGAATTATTTTTATTTATATTACACGGCAATTACTCACGTAAGATTACTACTAAATGGTGAACTATTGGTTATTGTGTATTAAATGGTGAATTATTATTCATTAAGTGCGTAAACGTGCTCGAGTGTGGGCAAGTGATATAACGAGGTGAAGCGTGTCTTTTCGTGTTGTTTCCAAAACTCCATAGGAGCCTCTTGTAAAGTCTCCACCACTTTACAGGGGGATGAGTTTGACTTAACCGTGACTTACTTAGCTTGACTTTGGCTGTGACTATGACTTCTTTGACGCTATTAAGACTATGCAAACTGATTAATATTACGACTAAAGGACATAGAATACACGGTCATGAAAATTTCAACAAAAAAAAATGTCAAAAATATTATGACTAAAGGACATTGAATCCACAGTCATGACAATTTTAACAAAAAAAAAAATTTCAACGTCACTGGAGTTTTGGCGCCAACGTGGAAAAAACATGTCGGCTTGTTGGATTATTTTCGTAAACTTGTGTATTTTCGAGTGTTATTGTGTACTAAATGGTGAATTATTATTCATTCAGTGCTTGTAAACGTGCTCGAGTGTGGGGAAGTGATATAACGAGGTGAAACGTGTCTTTTCGTGTTGTTTCCAAAACTCCATAGGAGCCTCTTGTAAAGTTTTCATCACTTTACTGGGGCATGAGTTTGACTTGAGCGTGACTTACTTTGCTTGACTCTGACTTGTTCGACACTATTTAAGATTATGTAAACTTGATTAATATGACGGCCGAAGGACTCTGCATCCATGGTCATGAACAAAAACTAACAATAACAATGTCAACGTCACTGGAGTTTTAGCGCGAACGTCGAAAAAAATGTCGGCTCCTTGTATTATTTTCCTAAGTGCCCGTGAACGTGCTCGAGTGTGGGAAGTGATAATTATAACGTGGTGACAGATGTATTTTCGAGTTGTTTCCAAAACTCCATAGAAGCTTCTTTTAAAGCCTCCACCATTTTAGGGATTTGAGTTTGATTTGACCGTGATTTACTTTGCTTGACTCTGACTTGTTTGACGCTAAGATTAGTATTACGAACGAAGGACTCTGTATCCATGGTCATGAACAAAAACTAATAACAATGTCAACGTCACTGTCTAATCACTGACATTGATTTTTTACAATCGATTTGTTGTTTTTTTTTCCTATCAAGTCTAGTTTATTTTTGGTTTGTTCATATTTATATTCTCTTTGGTTCAGCTGGTTACCAACACAGTTACCAAAGAGAATATTAATACTACGTAAGGCCCTACTACGTAATACCTGTGGTAATACTACTACTACTACGTACGGTACGAATTGGGTCAGATTATTGGTACAAGCTGAGTACAAGTAAACAATTTTAAATCTAATGAACTGAGTCAGACCTAATTAATGCCTCCGTAATAAAATAAAATACAAATAAAACTCGCAATTACACCTAAATAGAACTTTATTTTAATAATAATGTATCCTATTACACATGGAAGATATCTCGGCGCGTCTACAAGTAAAATAGGAAAGTAGCCGATTTATAAATCGAAGATTTGAAAACAACACTAGAGCGATTCACACCGTGATCTGAAATGTATGTTATGTGAGAAGCAACCAAAATAACACAAGATTCTACCCTCTCTGCATTTTATTTATTTATTATTTAACGTGAATTAAATAATAACATAAATATTTTTAATCATCTAACTTTTTTTAACTGTCTTATTTTGAGACTTGATCATAATTATAATTGAATTAATATATTGATATCCAGTACATCCCGTTACACTCATTTAATACTTATATGTATAAATTCTAGCACCCTTAGCCTGGACAGTAGATAAAAGGATGTATATCTACTTCTGGAAGTTAAAACTAGAATTTCGAAAATAAACTTTATTGCTTCCCGGGCATGTTCGTGCTAAGGGTGCATAGATACTGTCAGCTGACACTTAACCTAATAATGTTTTTTCTAGTCCAAAATGTCTATAATTGATAATAATTATTAGTAGATTTCATCTACCTCCTCAGCCGTTGCCAGATAGAATATAATGATTTTATTTAATTAACATAACTTTACTTAAAACCTAGAGATTTGTGAAATAAAAAAATGGGGTGGGGTTAATTTAGAAAAACAAAAGAATACTTACCCATAAGAAGTGAACAAAATTGTTTGTACTTGGTTCACTTAGTACATAATTTAAAAATAATATGTAGACTGTAGACTTTAACACATAGGACTGTGACTGTTATACAAGACAAAAATATATTATTCTACTTATCAGTATAATAATATTTAATGATTCTTAATTTTATTTTGAACACAATAAAGAACATTCAAAGAACACATAACCAAACAATAGCTTAATATAAGTGATTACTAATAACATAATTTTCAAGGTGATGTGTCACCATTCCAATGACATTATAAATTATCTTTGCACCATTTCAATTAAATGTGACTTATATTTAGCTATTGGATTAGATGTTGCTCTATAATTTGAACTTCACAGTGTCAGTGTGCTGCTGAACTTATTGCTTACGCTGGGAGTAGTTTGTGGACAGTGTGTAATGGCTTAACAATATTTTAGGACAGCAACAACATAAGTAGAGTCAAAGGTAGGCGGCTCTAAACGACACTGTTAAACTTATCTAGTCAAGTCAAATGCTATAAATCTAAAAGAAAAATAACTTTAGAAGTCTTGTTTTTCAAAATACACAAAAAGTCACCTTTAGACAATCATTAATAAATTATTATAATAAGAATATGACCCAAAAAATTTATTGCAAATAACTCTGTATGGACATTTGATCTAAACTTAGCTAATGTCTAATGTACATTTGAGACAAAGTTAGATAATAAAAAAATTAAGGCAGAAGCTGTTCCACAAATTATAAAGGTGGGCCGTAACATTTTAGGTAGCAGCCAGTGAATTTAGCCAGGGACACGTTTACACTATATTTTCAATTCGTACAAAACTTTAGTTACATATTGTAACAAAAACATGTCAATAAGACTAAAGAAGTTTTTGAGCTTCCAATTTATCAACCACCACACAAGTTGCCGAAACTGGAATTAAAAATGCGGGCCTGGCGTTGGGCAGCCTTTAAGTAATAAGTCTCGAGAGCAAATTTCTCAGCGTCAGCGATAGGTTCAGCGTAAACTAGCGTACAAAAAGTGCGTGGTCGGCCACAACTAGCATATACGGCTTTGCAGAGCGAGGCACCGACGGTGGCGCGCGGACGCAAGTGCGGCTTACATGATACGGCAGTTTTCTTCTCCTTCGCGGATCTCGCCCAACTGAAAATATAATATTTTAGTTTATAACCTACTTCTACAGAACAATTACTGCATCATAATGCTGCTCCGAAGTAATGTCAATGTAAGACAAACAAGGGTGATATGCTAAGGTGGCGTGGCGGCTGCAATCACATCTAGCCTAAATCAGGCTTGATGCTATTAGTCAAACTCACCCAGCAGACGACCCATCTAATTATGATTATTTACAATTTACATTGTTTTAATTTCTATCCACTAGTTTGTACAGCATTCTGGCTGAGTTTGAAAATATCTGTGTTTGATGGCCTATCTATATGACATTGGAGTGGAGAGGCATCTTCACAGAAGCCATAAGAGTTGAAGTTGATATATAAAGTGCCTTCTTCATCCACGTCACCACAACAGCTAAACTGCTTTTCATCATCATTATTTACACTACCATCTACGCCACTGGAGCGACTGTGCCAGCGCGCCAGAGCCTCCTCTATTTCAAGGAGTTGGGTTGGCTCGGGTAGGTGCTGGTAGGGGGAAATGCACAATACACCCCAAGCGGAACGTCATTGCAGGACTTATCGCCCCCCATCTCGAATAAGAATATATGAAGAATAAGAATATTAATTATGTAGGTATATAGTATGTTGTCTATATTATTAAGTCCATGTATATATATATATGAGTATGTAATATTTATTTGTAGTCTATTGATTGTTTGTTGTTATTTGCATAGGTATTTACTTCAGTATTTTTTTATTAAGGCCACAATTTTTAATATCATTCCTTTCTGTGCACGGTTGGCTGGAGAAGATCGCTTTAAGCGATAAAGCCGCCTGTTAAAAGCCTAGGTATAATTTTTATTGTAATGTTTATGTTATCCTTGTTTTGTGGTATTTGAATAAAGTTTCATTGTATTGTATTGTAATATATAAAGTGTTACCTGTTCGCGGCGCGGGTACTTGTGCGCGAGCTCGCGGTGTCGCTGCGCGCTCGTGCTGATCTGCCGCCGCTGTCGCTCGGAGGTCGCTACCTCCTGCAACACCACTACACGTCACTACCTTCTCCTTTTGCATAGACTTACCTTCTTACAGTAAGGAGTGTGATAACTAACCTTATGGCTGGCATATAAAAACTAAGGGGCCATTAGCAAAATAACGCGTACGTAAGCAAAATTTTTGTAATAAAAAAAAGCGAATTAATACAATTCATAAAACATAAAAACATAAACGGTAAGGGCCGGTTTGAAGAGGCTGTATAACTCTGTATAGGGTAAGTATTAAGTTTCGTGCTGCCCCAAGGCCTCATATTTGAAACACTGGGGCTAAGTTGTGAATGATGAGCCATACAGCAAGCAGGTGCGATTTTTTCCTGTATTTTGTTCCCCAACAGTCTTTCAACACATAGATCGGGTGTGAACTAATATAACGAAACAATAGACCGGATATTACCCGGCTGCAAACTTTCGACAATCCAAGACCGTTTAGTCTGGATAATTTACGAAGGTACGTGCCATACTAAAATGCATAGTGCAGCGCGCCTTCGTAAACTAATTAAAATAAAATAATATGGAATATAAAAAAAAAATTGGGTGTAAGGGAAATGCTCCCGAAAACATAAACCTAGTGAAAGTTTTTTAGCAATAGGTGGCAAACAAGCATGATGGTAAGCAGTCACCGTTGCCTATAATAAATAATAATAATAATCATTTTATTTCAGACAATGTCCATACGTATTTTAACAACATACTACACCAATAAAAAATCAAATTAATATACAATCAATAAATAATTAAAAACAACAAAAATTCAAATATGGAAACTATTAAAAAGGTAATCATTCAAGGTTGGTATCATTTTACCTATGGATACTTTTTTTTTATAATCTTTATTTTAAGTGCTTTTTTGCAAAGCGAAAATGTCGCACTATGGATACTTGTAACACAACAGAGCCATCACAAATACGTTGCCTTTAATACTCCATTAACTCCTGGGTGGTGTATAAAAAAAATATGCGCTTGGATGTCTCTTCCAGAGTTATAGTTCCATAAGTACAATACTAACCTCTTGATCAGTGTTGACCAGTGTTGTAGTGAAGTTGTCAGCTACAAACCACTTCTGTCCCTTCATGACGATATCCCTGGGCGGGTCGTGTTCCGCGCCGGTGTCGGCTGACCACACCGTGGCCACCGCTCCGGGCTCCAGTTTCACAGTGCGGTGGAACTTGAACAGTGTTTCCTGGTCGCCGGCCTTGCGGACGATTTGGTATCCGCCGAGGCTTTGCTCCTGTAGATAATATGAAGTTAGTATGAGGACTGACATTACTTTAAACTGGAAAAGTGTTGTTAAACAGTCTCTAGCACTTTTGAAACCACCACCATTAGTGTAAAAAACCATGTGAAGTTGCCTTTCGTCGAAATAATCTTGGTGCTTAGGTCAGCGTAAACGCAAGTAGCTACATGGAATAGATTATGCCGAGTGGTCCATAGTACCTATCATTATAAATACCTTTTACTATAGGACCAACCCTGAATAGCAAAAAAAATATCGGCTGTGCCATACATTTTGTAGAGTGTGAATGTGTTTTCTATGGAACAACAGCTAATATTTTTTTAGCTAGTTAAGTTTCCCTACTATTATAAAATTTTCACGATATGAAAATGAAACATTTAAAGTCTGAAGTTGTTGCACCACTGTGTATAAAATCATTATAGCTTACCTTCTTCCCCTTGTTGCGGATCTTGACAAAAGTGCCTTCGGGGCAGACCTCAGCGACCTCCAAGTCTCCCTTAGCGCTGGACGTGACGCTGAAGTCTTGCAGGCTGCGTTCCTCGCTCTCGTCGAGCAGTGTGCGTTTGCGCGCGGCACGCAGCGGTGTCGCGCGGCGTGAAGGCGTGAGGCGCGCTCCGCTGCTGGATGCGGACATACTGGCGGCGCCTGACGCGCGGGACTCGCGGCCCGGGGACTGGGTGGTCAGGTTCAGTCTGGAAGGTAATGTATTGTTAATTGGTTGCACAGTTACTCTAGATAACCTGCACCAGATTCGACAGAGCCAATTGAAGCGCAACGTTAAGCATTCAACATCCAGGATTTCTTGCCCATTTCATAAAATGAATAACCTATCCATGATATGGCCAAATTTACTATGGGGCTACGACATCTAAAGCATATAATCTTTTTTACATAAAAAGTATAACAAACAGGCTAGCAGTTCAGTTCTTTATTCATCAAATATGGGTATGTGTACACTTATGAACGTCAAATACAATATTTTTAGTAAAAGTGTAAAAGTTCATTCATTCATTCAACATTAAAGAGCGTAGCTCTTGTCGGTGGAGTAACTTCCAAGCTTGACGGTCTTCTTTCTTTTCGGCCAGTGTTTTTACCTCCCTGTATGACAGTATCTGCCTTCTCTTTTATTTGGTCTAAGAATAGTCTTCTTGGTCTTCCTGATCCTCGCTTTCCCGCTATGATGATTTTCATTAATTTGGCATGTCGTACAAGGTGGCCAAACATCTTTCCCCTTCTCGTAAAAATTCAATTTTATTAATATAAAATCAAGTCATTGTCCAACATATGGGCCCACGGTTCAATGCCGTCCTTTGCTACTTCAACAAGTTAGATTAGACTGGGTAGGTATTAGCACTTTATTATTAGATTTAGATTAGATTGGTATTAGATCTGTGGTGTTACTTTTGACACAAGAAAAAGATACATACCTGTCCTCCTCTCCTTCTAGCAGCGCGCGGTAGGTGGCAATCTCGTAGTCCAACGATATCTTAATGTCCATCAGAGTGGCGTATTCACGCAGTTGCGCCGCCATTTCGTCTCTGAGCCGAGACAGTTCTTGCTCCAACGAGGCCAAGTCTTCGGCGTGACGGGCGCGCTCTGACTCCAGTTGACGTTCCAGCTCACGGCAGCGGTTCTGTGTAGATATTTGAGTTTTTAACAAATGCACGCAGAAATCTGAAGACCAAGTCCAGTTCACATAGGAGAGGCTTACGTCTAGCAGTGAATAAATATAGAATACATGATGATTTTAGTTTATAGCTGTATGTGAAAAGACAGTCTTTCAGATTAAATAAAATAATAGTTAAGGTAATTCAAGAAGCTCAGAGATTACTGCTCATATTTTTTATGCCATAGGTGGCAAACAAGCAGACTTGCCACCTGATGGTAAGCAGTTACTGTCGCCTATGGATACTTGTAACACCAGAAGCATCAAAAATACGTTGCCGGACCCTTACTCTATTAACTCGCCTTTTGAAGTCCCCCATGTGTCATAGTAGATTTAGGCCACTCACTCACTCTTCTCTACGAGTTAATGAGAATGAGGGTATGGTGTTGGTGACTATGCTAAGGTTGAACAAAGAATCATAAGAATGCTACATTATGTAGTACTTGGGGGCTTTATCTCCTTGGGGGAAGTGCTGGACATGGGCAAATGAGTGTCAGGTCCATCACAATGATGCCACAAAGTTGATATGCTCAATGGTTGGATAGTATAGATTGTAGGGGATGGCAGTTTTCTTCTGTGAACCGTTCATAATGCAGAAGGAAAAGACAGAGCGCGAACAAGGCATCTTCACAGATATCCCAATCCGCCGTCGGAGAGCTGGGCTTCGGTGCAGGTACTTCCTAGCCCTCCTTCTGTCATAATAAAAGGGACTTTCTTGACCTTGAGACTCTAAGGAGTCTGTTGCCTTACAAGCGTAACCCCAAACATAGGTCGCCTCTCAAGGAAAAACACCTGAACCACGAGAACAATACAAAAACACTGTTTTAAACTATCACGGTTGTTCACTAAAGTTATATGATTATTAACGTGACATTTACCGTGGTGAGGTTGTGGAATGAGCTCCCGATATTTCGGCGCAGTTATATGCACCATGTTCACGGGAAGACTGAAGAACAACAACCACAACAATACACAACCTCCACAACCTTACCACGGTAAATATCCCGTAAATAATCATATAACTTTAATACAAAAACAGTTAAAGAGTTAGCTAGGTCTCCATAAAATAGTTTAATACTCACGCTAAGCGCAGCGTTCTTGTTCTCCAGATCGTTGAGCGTGGCGTTGAGCGAGTCAATGCGCGTGCGCATGGTGCGCAGCTCTTCCACCGCCACGGTCGTCGCCGAGCTGTTGCGGTTCGCGGCCGCCTGCAGGTTCTTTATCTATGGAAACAAGCCAGAGATAAACTCAACTGCCAGCATTGTGCGAACATTATTAAGGTCCGGACTGAAGGGTATTTGATTCCAGTGAAATTACAAGACATAAGATTAGGATTTAGAAGTTTATTCTGGATGGAATTGCAACCCTTCTTAAACACAAAACTCGTGGCTACTACTAGTACTTCAATAACTTATGCCTCAAGGATACGATAATTATGAGGATTTTACAACAACAAAATGTTGCTTTACGAGGTTTATGAGTGTGATCATTCATTGATTGAGGCTTCTGAAATAGTCTAGGGCAGTGTATCTATCGGCATCTCCTGTTTAACAATTGAAAACTATGCCAAAACGTATCACTGTTTATTGTAAATGTGTTAGGCATTTGTTTGTTCTTTTTTCACGCAGCAACATAGCCTCGACGTGATTCTCTGCATAGAGATGGTTGGAGGGTCAGGATACTTTTTATTCTGTAAAAATGCACAATTCCTGCGGGAACGTCCACACTGTCCACACAGGTGAAACCGCGGCACGCAGCCCGTACAGAATAAACATGATATGATATTATATAAAAGTACGAAAACAAATAAAAAAAACGGTTTTATAATACCTTGTTCTCATAGAGAGCCTCAATCTCATCCCTGTTGGCCTTGATGTTGGCCTCCTGTTGTTCACGCAGCTCTTGCAGGCTTTGCTGGAGCTTAGCCTCGTACTGCTGGGCCAGGCGGCCATCTGAAATTAAGCTTTATGTTAGAAGATATAAGGTCAAAACCACAAACCTTTACCAGGACAGACACCATAAGCAGAAACAAGTACAGAAGGCCAGCTTCGGCTGACTTTGATTTTTATAATCTACGCGCAACCGTAGCGCTAGGGCTAGCGAAGCAACTACAATGTTCTGCGAAAAGTTTAAATTTGGGAGTTACAATTAAAAACAATTTATTAGGTATAATTACAAGGTAATAATTAAGCTGACCAGTGTGTGTTGCCAGTGATGATATATGGTACTGAGACGTGGTCCTTAACTGTTGGCCTTTTGGAAAAACTCAGAGTCACACAGCGGGCAATGGAGAGAGCTATGCTCGGAGTTTCTTTGCGCGATAGAATCCGAAACGTGGATATTCGCCAAAGAACCAAAGTCACCGCCATAGATGTTACAATTTGCAAGTTGAAGTGGCAATGGGCAGGCCACATCGCTCGGAGAACCGATAACCGATGGGGAAGAAAGGTTCTTGAGTGGAGACCACGAACCGGAAGACGCAGCGTAGGTAGGCCTCCCACTAGATGGACCGACGACATAGTAAGAGTTGTTGGCATCCAGTGGATGCAAAAGGCAGGCTGTCGTTCAGTGTGGAGGTTAAAGGGGGAGGTCTATGTTCAGCAGTGGACGTCTTCTGGCTGATGATGATGATGATTAATTAAGCTACAAAAGAAACTAGAATCGCTACCAGGTTGCATGAGGCATCATTATCTTCATCATCCACATCACCACAATGGGTTTTCATGATCACTATTAACACCTACGCCACTGGAGCAACTGTGCCAGCGCCCCAGAGCCTCGCTCTGTAATTTCGAGGAGCTAGGTTGGCTTGGGTAGGTGGTGGTAGGGGGAAATGCACTATACACCCCAAGCGAGATGTCAGTGCAGGACTTATCACCCCTATCCCGAATAAGACTATGATCTTCCTCGGAGAACCCAGACATCTCTCATTGCTTCAATAAGAGCAAACAAAAATGACGTTATCAGTTCACACTAACCATATTTCGTGACCTTGGCCTGTGCAGACCTGGTTGTCAATAATAGCACGTAGCATATAAGGTTATAAAATCTAATTTTGCTTACCAATCTCTGAGATCTCGACCTGGCGCCTGGTGCGCGTCTCTTGCAGCTCTTGCTGGAACACCTGGTCCTTGAAGGAGAGTTCCTCGCGCAGGCTCTGGACTGTGTTCTCCATGTCTATGCGGCAAAGCATCTCTTCTTCCAAAGTCTTGCGTGTGTCAGCGTACAACTTGCGAAGTTTCTCCAGCTCTTTGGCTAGTTCCTGTTAATCAAAAAACCATTTCATAATGTGAAACACTAACATGAAGCAACTGATATTACAGAAGCATTCTGATGTCAAGTACACAAAAAATGGGGGTTTTAAAAACTCTGCAAGAAAATAATGAGAAAAATACAATTGCAAGGTAAAGCAATCATCATCATCATCATCATCATGTCAGCCTTTTAACAGTCCACTGGACATTTACCCTACCCCCGAAAGGGTGATTGGGCCATATCCAACACGCTGGCCCGGTGCGGGTTGGTGGATTCACATAGGCCATTGAATTCCTTCTCCATACGTATGCAGGTTGCCTCACGATGTTTTCCTTCACCGAAAAGCCAGTGGTATGAAAATCCGTACATAAGCTCCTAAGAGCTCATTGGTACGGGCCCGGGGTTTGAACCGCGACCTCACGCTTTCAAGTCTAGCGGTCTCCCAAATGGGCTACCACGGCTTCACCAGGTAAAGCAATAGCCACTTGTAAAGAGTTTCCACTGAGTTAAAGTATGTCCATATGCACTTGCTTTAAGTTAAATGTACAGTTACACAGAACAGTGGTACTGAACCGAAACGAGGCTAATGTGTTCATAATAATTATGAACTACTTTTAGTATAGAACCATCCTCGGGTCACTGAGGACGTTTTGGAAAGCCTGCGCCGGCGGCCGAAATCTGTTGGCCTTCCTGGAGGAAACCAGATGGCTGAATTAGCTGCAGCCGGGTGACGCAAAAAAGGTAAAAAAACTGGCATAGGTGCGGAAAATGCCCGATACTCAATTAAGTAGTACGGAACCAACCCAGAATTCGTGAAAAAAATATCGGCTGTTCTATAGAACAATGTACCGTACTGTACAATGTACCAATATGTATGTAATATATGGAAAAGTTGATATTTTTGCTATTAGGGTTGATCCCGAAGTAATAGCTGTTTATAAGGACCTCCTTTCAGCTTAGTACCACCGTTCTAATACTTAGTAATTTTTAAACTTTCGCGATTTGTAACATGGTCGAAACGTCGAGCGAAAGGTACATATTTTTTACCTAAATTAAATAATACGTGATAAGTCCCGATAAACATTTAAAACATGTTCTAATACTTGTTTAGGGAAGTAGCGTTTTACCGAAAATTTTACATAACTTACTAAATAACGGGATATGATTATTGTTCTTACTTATGTATGACAGATTTAGAAAAATAACCTAGTGTATGATTTAATCTGGGGATGTGTGTTCAATAAATTCAGCTTTACTCACTCTAGCCTCATCCTCTGCCTTCTTCATGGCGGATACAGCCGTGTTGTATTTGTTGCTCTCCTCATTGAAGCGGTTCTCATAGTGGCCAGCCAATCTCTCTGCTTGGGCGCAGTCCTTGGTCTTCTTGTCCAGGCTGAAAACAATGAGACAGGTTGTTTATGTTGTGGCTGTCACAGGCTTTAGAAGGGTCAAAAAAAAAAGTGCGCACTGGTACGCGCCGCAGTCTACGTAATCAATGATTATTATCAGCAGCTATGTGGGATACAGGACTTCTCTCAGAGAGAGGGAGGGAGGGAGAGAGAGAGAGAGAGAGAGAGAGAGAGAGAGAGAGAGAGAGAGAGAGAGAGACAGAGGGTGGGCTCTAATCTACCATGCTGGCCCAGTGCATGACGGTAAATGTCATTTATGTCTTTGGATTTTATGAGATTCTTGGACAGGGCATAGCAACGTCTTGGACCGGTTTCCTCACGATGTTTTCGGTCACCGTTTTTGAACGATAGCATCGAAATTGTACATAACTTATAGTATACTAAGTAAGTCATTGGTGCAGGGCCGTGGATTGAACAGAGTGCTGTGGTAAAGAGCACATGCTACTGATCGGTCTCCTTAGCTCCTAAATGAATTGAATACTGTGTACGTAACACACTAATCTGTGTCAAATTACCATGATTTAGTATGTATGTAGTTAAATCTGTCCGTAGTATAGAAAATGTAGTCCATTCCCGGTGTTCCCATGATAACTCTTTGTTGCCACATGTATTTATATCCAATATTATAATTAGGTATATAATTAGTATGTCTAAAATGTTGTGTTCCTACTCGTTCATGATGAAATTTTGTTAAAGAGAGATGTCTGCCTATAAACTGCTATGCAGTTTGGCAGAGTTGTGTAATAATAACATGTATGTTATTCAATAAGATAAATAATAAAATTAAGAATTAAAAAATCTTTGCATCACAGATAAATGCGCTCTTAATAGTACTAATCAGAGTGCTATCTTTATTGTAATCGGCAAAAGTCAAGTGCCGCGTCCAGTTCCTTTATAATGAAATATGAATGTATGCACATTCTACAGTACAGGATTGGTGGATGTGTTTCAATTGATCTTCTGACTCGAGCCTGCTCAATAAAAAATTAAAAAATTCTAGTGCATTTAATTACCATTATAAAATGTTATTTTTCCTCAATAGTGTGTGGAAATTTTAAAGATGCACCGAGAACCAAGATTCACATAAATTATGACATCCAAAGTGACAATCCCGGTTACCAAGCGGCGTGGTGTTGCGCAATGTTATACGGAATGTTTTTGTAAACACGTCGCTCGGTAGCTAGCCGGTTCGAGCGCGTGCTAGAGACCATATAGCTATTTAAACGCACTCGTCGCCGCCAGTCGGTTAGACAACAAAATTTTCCCGCGTACCGCGTGAATCGTGATTCGAGACGCCATGTGCATGACGCGGTGGGAGCCCGCATGTGGGCCTTGGCCGATATCCCACCGGCACAACGCGACGCTAATAAAATTTAAAGAGAAAGGGGGATGATAAACTGCTCACGGCAAAGTAGGCCACGAATACGACGGAAATAACGAACTGGAAATAATGATAAAACTTATTGATTGGGCAACGCCATGCGATGCTAAGGACACGGCGCGTGGCGGCTTTTGTAAACATTTACTAGTTTTTATTTAGGCGTGACACGACCTCATGACGGCATTCTGTTATCCAAGCAAAGGGTATCAAATAGCTGCCTACTGATGTTTGGCGAGCTGAAGGTCGAAAGCCCGAAATATCGATTGCGTAGTGACACCGACGCCGTTTAGCTACCTCATCCATCAACCTAAAGCGAATCAAGAATATAGCGGTTGTTTTTTTGCTGCAAGCTGTTTCAGTTTTAGTTCTGAAAACGTGTTCAACGATATGGCAGGCTACGCTATGGCTATGGTACGCTTTTTAAACTCGGTTCAAACATTTATTTGCTGTGACATCTGCAATAAAAATTTAAAAAGCTAAATAAAAACATTTTCTTTTCATGTTTCATTGAAGTATATCGGGTAAAAACACGCTCGGGTCCTAAAACTGCGACCAGAACCACCAGAGGATGGGCAGCAGCGTCCTATTAGTACACGGTGAACGGACTGCGATCCCCAAGCCAACTGCCAAGCGTGGGGATTATGAAAACACCACTCTCTAAGAGGGATGCCTTTGTCCAGCAGTGGACGTTTATTGGCCGATGATGTGTGATGTGTGACCAGGTACCCGATGTACCTGGTACAGTATATTACGTTCAAAAACTTTGCAAAAGTGATCAGAATTCGTGGTTTTCATTCGGCTTTTTACAATGTTACAACAGTCAAAGCAAATGAATGCTTGGTCCGAGTTTAGAGACCTATTTGTCTTCCAGTCACAATGACTTGAATGAACTTGGGAAATCAAAAGTCGACAGAGTTTCATGACCTCATTATAAAACTAGCCGACTAAAAATCGTAGTTTATCAGCCGATAAAATAATGATTAGGCATAACTATAACAAAAAAATAAGTACATTCTATAAGTTAATGTTTACTTTGTTATCTTTACAGCGATTGTGTATACCGAAATTATCGAAGCGTACATACGTACATGTTTTGCGTACATTTACTTGAAATATAATCAATTGAAGCGCCAAGTCTAGGATTACGGAATAATAGTAGGCAAGTTATTTTTGCATGATTAACCGCAAAATAGCCCTGAGCCGTTACATCGCTACGCGGGAGATCGGCTTGAAACAGTTGAATATTTTAATGGAGAAAAAAAAATGTCAGCAAACTATAATAAAACGAGAAGTTTTCGAAATGAGAAGCATACTCGTAAAAACTTTACGCAAGAGTTCAGCAAAACTAAATGCAAGTGGGTTTTAAGAGATTTTAATAGTCCTTTAGCTTACGCTAGTGAGGTCATGACGTCATGAGCTGAATATAAAGTTTCGCGCAGAACTTAGTGAGCTTTTTATAGGTTGGACCCGATGACGCAGCGGCATACTTTTATGAATTCGTCACCAGTATTAGGACGTAAGACAATAATAATTTAGTTTCCGGCGAATGGGTTGGTATCCCACGGCAAATGAAGATAATTACGTCATCGGTACAAGACGGGTCCACACCGGTTGTTTATCGCGGAGCAGAATTAATGTTTCGTGAAGTCGAACGAGACATACGAATTTTGGCGCGACTCTAAAGCCTTCCACAGACAAAACGCGTGTCAGCAGGCGTTCCTAACAGCGAAATAATAACTAGTTCGCTGGTTCCCAAGCATTTTGTGATACAAGAGTTCACCACTACATGCCGCACGAACTGCTCTGCAGCTGTGCTGCTCAGAAGCTACCAGCATATTTTGTGGCCTTATTTAATAAAGGTTAGTCAAGTTAATCTATGCTTAAAATTGCTGTCTCGTTTTCGCGTGTGACCATTGTCGTCAGCGAGAAGTTGAGAGAGCAATTTTAAGCATAGATTAACTTGAGTGTCGTTTGTAAGGCCCTATGTGTGTAGTAATTCACAGTTTCTGGTATTACAAAACGAACGGGCCCGTGTTTAATCTGCTCCGCTGCTACTGATTCTTTTGGTCTGTGGAATCCCCTAGTTCATTTTATGCTAGGTGGTAAACACAAATGAGCCGCCAAAAAGTACCTAAGCACCAAATCGCCGTCGCTCGCCATCAACCGAATGTATCACTGATACATTGTCGATTTTTTGAGACTAGCCGTTCTGAAGAATACTATGGTTTAGCTTCTCATAAATACCGCAGATGGGAGCTCAAAAACAAAAACACAGATCAGAAAAATCGTAACTGCGATTTCCGTGGCTGAGCTTTCTAGGGAGGTCGCGGCTGACTACAATGTACGATACAATCATACTACATTATAAAGTATGTCAATAAAAGGTCATGTTGGAAAGCCCTTTTTTAAAACTATCACGGTTGTTCACTACTGTTATATGATTAACGGGATATTTACCGTGATAAGTTTGTGGATGGAGCTCCCGATATTTCGGCATAGTTACATGCACCATGTTCACGGGAATTCTGAAGTATGCGGGTGCATGTAACTGCGCAGAGATATCGGGAGCTCCATCCACAACTTTATCACGGTAAGTGTTCCGTTAATAATCATAATAATTATATAACTGTGGTCACATTGAAGTTTTAAAGTATCTTCTAAGACACAAAAAGCTTCAATAACTTTAACTTTCTAGTATCAAATATCTAAATTGTGATGCCATAAAGCTAATAAGCTAGCTAGCTATACTTAACCATAGCTGTATAGTATAAGTTAGCGGGCGACCAGCCATGCGTGGTAGGTGACGTAATTCTCCAGGGTCAACACCCTCCGGACATTCGGTGCCCGCCGAAAACTTGATCGGCTAGGTGCAAAACTTAGGCATCAACTAAGTTACCTGAGATTACTTTGATGCCGATGTCAAACAATAGGCTATCGGACAGTTGTTTGATTGGTTAAAAATATTATACTTAATAAAAAATATAATAAACTTGAATACTTGTAAGTACTACTTATATTATTTAATTCGGATTATAACATTCTGAGATATAAATATTTAAAGTTTTTGGTCGCATTAGGAAGGGATGCCTCCCTGTATTAAATCAACGACTTCAACATAATTATCAATTTAACAACCCGAATTCAAAATTATTAAATACGGTACATTGAATTTACTGTAAATACACAATTTCCTTTACTTGGATGACATATTTTTTTCAGTTATTTTGATTTAAAAACTATATTCCTCAATAAATTGTTCAAACTCCTGAACCAATTTTGATGAAATTTCTAAGGGACCAAAGGGTTAATTAGTTAAGGGTTTCTAAAAGTATGTATATCCTTTACAAAAATATTCAAAATCGGTTTATAAATAACGGTGTTCTGAGGAATAAACATAAAAAATAAACTATCCTAATTGAGAACCACCTCCCTTTTTTGAAATCCCTTAAAAATGGCTAACAACCGACGAAGATTAAAGCAAAATAAAATACAGCCAAATTAAGCACAGGCTCTTTTTAACAGACTTGAAAAAGGAGGCTATTCTCTATTCGGTTATGTTTTTTTAAAATGTTTTTTACCTCATAGCTCAGTCATTTTTAAACGCATTTTTTTTGTTGAAGGTTAGGAGGTATGCTTTCAAATTGGTCCCATAGAAATTTCATCAAAATCGGTTCAGTAATTTGGTTTTTTAATCAAAATATCCTGAATGAAGCCACGCAAAATGCCATTGAGGTGGCAAAGTTTTGGTCTAGAAACTTGATTTGAAAATAGAATTGTATTTTGCGGAACATCGACTCGAAAGAAGAAGAATCAAAATATCTGGAAAAAATGCCATCCAAGTAAACGATTGCGTATTTAAATTGATCGGTTTTTTATATTGATATATAATTATGTTGAAGTCGGTTGCTTGAATACAGCAGACATAGCTTTAAATGGTAGGGCTCTGTTTTTATATTTGTCTGTCTTTAACACTATAGAGAAAATAAGACGCCAACAGAAGTTCCACTTTTGGCTACATTCATCATAAGCAGTGACACTAACATACGTTCTAATTGCTGAATACGAGGAAATGAAATGAAAAGTTAGCAAACCGGAAGTCGCCTTGACCTGGTTGCAAAAACTGCCCGAGTAAAGGTCACGTCGCGGCATTCATCGAGGATATATATTTAATGACGTTCATACAAAATTGTCTCTACCTATTGTACTTTTTACAGATTAATTATCTTTAAAAAAAACACAAAGCACAAACATTGTGCCACTACAAAGAACAAAATAATATTTATACACGGATTGTGAAGTCGGGCGGGACCTATAATTAAATTGTTTTTTTGTTGTTGTTGTTGTTCCTGCCAACACCTAACAAAATAAAACTGCAAAAGTACTGAGAGACGCTGGCCTTATGGAAAAACTAAGAGTCGCACAGCGGGCAATGGAGAGAGCTATTCTCGGAGTTTCTTTGCGCGATAAAATCCAGACCGGACCTATATTAGCTAAAGAGTTTTAAGGGGGAGGCCTATGTTCAGCAGTATTCAGGCTGATGACGAAGAACCATTTACAATATTAGTGATGTGATTGAATTACCTATTTCAGAGTGACAAACAAACATCGATTTTTAATAAATTAGAGCCTGTATTAAAAGTGATATGACGGCTTTGCGTGCAATGCCGTCGTTAGACTGTTAGTCGGCGGGCGCGCGACCTTTCCGCGCCTGATACCGACCGCGACGTTATCCGAAAAAGGTAAACTGCATCAAGGTGACACTGTTAACTATACCTATCTACTATAGTACCTGCATGAGTTTTGATCATTGATTTATAAACTCTTAGATGTTGGGTTTGGTACAAAATCTACAAGCATATCTTTAAAATTTACATACATTTTGTATGTAAATTTTTGTAACTCTTTGTAACTCTGTCAGATAGGCTTGGCAGATACGGCTCGCAAAGCAGAAGCCAAAGCATGGCTTGCGAGCAATACTTGCCCGCCTCGGTCAGTCTGGATCCAGCTTTTGTCATTAGCCGGGTCTAGACCGACCAACCATGTCCTGAGTGCAGCACGCTACCCAATTTGCCTCGGCCGGTATGGATGTGGTTCAGGCTGCCTCAGGCGCTCATTGCTTTGACCAAACATGCCACGATTCGGTGGCGGTATGGGGGCAGTGCTCAAGTGCACCTCAATCAGAGCCGCTCGCTCAGTGTGGACTGTTGTATTGTGATGTTGAGATGCAATTGCGCTAAAATGGACTAGGAAAACTGTATTCGCTTGTTAACTTTATGGTAGTTTTAAAACATTGTGCGACTCTAAAGATCCCGAACATTTGAATAAAACCAAACGCGAAAATTGTTGGAGGAAGATCTATCAAGAATTAAAACAGCCTGTACCAGAGTTGAAAAAGAAACTAACCTAACCTTTCCAACTACATAAAACAAATAACTAGACAATATTAAAGTCGTGGCCACTACTGATATGTGACTGTCCACCTTGTTTACAACGTGACTCACGAGGCCTGCTTCTTAACTCCTTTAGATTGCCTCGGCGATAAATACAGAAATACAGAATAAGGCCCACGAGGCAGAAGCCCGAGCTTAGCTCGCGAGCAAGCCATGGTCATGGTCAGTCAGGACCCGGCTATTGGCTAAGTGGGTTTTTAACCAGCACCAATAATACGATAATTATGTCAATTATAATTAATTAAAAGAAATTATTTAATTAATTAATTAAATTGATAATTTGTTCAAGCACCCGTTGATTTGGTTATATCAACAGTTTTGTTCAACCGCATAGTAATCAGTAGTCAGTTTTTTATATTGATAATTATGTCAAAATATATAAAAATAAACTATTTAATAAATTAAAGGTGCTTGGTGTAACAATACCAGTGCTTCTTTCCATCATATTTTTTTATCACATATTTATTATTCTTACATACATTACATACATGTATGTATGGTACATGGTACATTTGTTGAAAAGTAATAGAAACATAAACAGAAATCATAATCTTAACATTGTCTACCATCGCTATAGAGTTCATGCCATACACCACCACCACTGATTAATTTTAACCCAAGAAGGAAGTGGTGGTCTCTTCCTAATTTTAACACATTGTTCAAAATTGACAAATTTGGACATTAGAAGCAGCTGTTCTGATACTGTGGTGTTTTCGTTGAGTGTGACTGTTGATGAATAATTGTAGTAAAATAAAGATTTCTAAACATTCAATGAATTGTTATTTCTGAGTAGATTTAGATATGAATCATGCCTTTAAATAGCATTTATAGATTTTGATGTCGAGAAAAATGAAACAAACAGAATGTAGGTTGATATAATCACCTTGACATGAATTATCTCTAAATCCAAACATTATGTAGGTCACATTTTAATGAGCACCTTTCATTGAAGAAAAGATACTAATTTATCTTAGCAAGATACTTTGTAGACCAGTAATTTTATTGCGATGTTTATACTGATTATTATTTGAATGTTAGATAATGACCACATGGTGACTTTATAAATAAACTGCATTTTTTTACTAACAAGGACTTCTACAATTGTATTGATGTCATGTAACTTTATAGAGCATACGCCTGTGTGTAGGACTATAAATAAAATAGATCAATATCATCTACTGATTATGATAACATTTAGGCTCTTCAAACAAACCTTTGTTTACAAACATGAGAGAAAGATGCAATGTGAAGAGATGGCAACAGTGGGGCCAAAATATAGTATTGTTACACATAGGAATGTGATTAGTGAGGTTAAATCGGGCTATGATGTCACTGTGTCGTAAAAGCGAGGTCGCGCGCTCGTCACATCGCGACTGCCGAGAAACGCCGCCGATGACGTAAACTTCAAGCTAAGGTTAGCCGGAAGAAGCGCCTTCTGCATGCAACTTTATCAATGCCGACCAAATACAACCATTGCCACCTAGCGCTATTATTACCACGATTTTGGAGATAAGATAATAACTTACCGCTTCTTCAAATCTTCATTCTCCTCGATCAATCTCTTTGCATCGATTTCCAATTTAGCTTTCTCGCGGGACGTGTCATCCAAAAGTTTCCTGGCATCCTGTAATTCATGCTCGTAAATCCCCTTGATATTGGAAACCTCGCGTGTGACCACCTCCTGTGTGGTTTGGATTTCACGACGCAGCCCTGAGTTTTCACTTTCCAACTGACGAACTTTGTCAATATAGGCCGCAAGGCGATCATTGAGGTTTTGTAAAGCGTCCTTTTCTTGAAGACGGCTATGTCTTGTAGGACTCAAGGGACTGTTGGGCCGGCCGGCGGAGCTCGAAGGGCGGCTACCGACAGGAGTGCTGGATTGCTGCGGGCTTTGGATGGAAGACACTACACTTATGTTAGAGGACGTTGTTACAGTTTTTTTTGATTTCGTCGACATCGTTGAATGCTTTTTATGTCACGATTCCTCAATACAATGTAAAATAAATTATTTAGACGCGAGCTCACACCCGAAGTCAAGCGATGAACTCAGAGAAAAACGTAGAAAAAGCACCAATCAAACCGCAGCAAACCCAAGCTTAGATGGTCACGTGACCATTGACTCATCACAAAAATGTTGCCATTAGAAAAACTATAACAAAAACACTTTTTTGTTTGCGTACTATGGTGCTCAGTTCAATAGACGATACGCACCTCGTCTCGTCTGTTAGCACTATAAAATTTGTAAAGCCGAGCGAAATAACATTTCACAAAGTAGGGCACGACTTGGACTTGACCATGACTTACTTTGCTTGACTCTGAGTGTGACTACGACCCTCGTTTGACGATGTAATATTTGATTTGTAATTCAATGTATTATTGAAGCGAAAATATTTCTGTACAAAACCTGTGACGCCAAAATCCTCTCAAGAGGAAAGAATAAAAAAACACTGTCTCATTTGACGTTGACAAATGACATTTATTTCCAAAGAGATCATATTCATATATTAGCTATCATATATTCATTTCATTTTGCAGCTGCAGTTTGTACCTAAAACATACATTATTTTTAATGAAATGTGCTAACTAACACACCATTATGGGAGATGTAGATGGATTATTTGATTGTTTTGATGAGACGCCACAGAACGAAAGAGCTATTCAATGTCCCAATGTTCAAATAGAAGCAAAAGATGTGTAAGTTAACTTAACCTTAAACGTTGTTTATGTATTGCGTTTTTAATAATTATTGTCGTTTTTTGTTGATATTTCCTTTACAGAACCTATAACTAAACAGTGTATGAGGTTTAAGATAAGAAAATGCCATCTAGACTAACTTGTAAATTGTTTTAGCTTGGTGGTTGCAGAGACTTCAGCCGAGCGGAATAAGCGAGCCCATGAGGAAGTGGAATATGCTGATACATCTGTCGCGAAGATACCTAAAATTGAAGATGACGCTGCTGAGCTTATTGGTGACATAAAGTAAGGAACTGGCATTGAAAGTAATAAATGTTTAATGAAATCAACTATCCATCACAATATTCTTCTAAAAAGTTAACAAACATTGTTTTAATTTTACAGTATAGACCTTCTCAGTTCTCGCATTGTAATCCACACACTTGAAACACATGAGGGGTGCACCCATGAAGTGGCAATACCTCCAAATGCAGAGTTCCATGCCCTCACACCCATTTCATCGGAACCAGCTAAGCAGTACAGCTTTATTTTGGATCCTTTCCAAAAGGAAGCTATTTTGTGTATAGACAATTACCAGTCTGTGTTAGTCTCTGCTCATACATCGGCTGGTAAAACTGTGGTGGCAGAGTAAGTACTCAATATATTTCATTGAACCTACGGCTAAAATGATGATGATGATGATGATATTTCATTGCATTACATAAATTCATCTTTTCAAGTCTCAATGAAATAAAAACTATGCTTCGAAATAACTTAGTCATTCTATTTAGTAAGCTTTGTTTTTTTTTTTTTTTTTTTATGCCATAGGTGGCAATCAAGCAGACGGGCTGCCTGATGGTAAGCAGTCACCGTCGCCTATGGATACTTGTAACACCAGAGGCATCACAAATACGTTGCTGACCCTTTAGAACTCTATTAACTCGCCTTTTGAAGAACCCCATGTTGTAACTTCTCGGAAACACCGTAGAAGGTAGCTCATTCCACATTTTGCAGGTATGAGGCAAGAAGGATCGTGTGAATCGCACAGTGTGCGATTTCCACTGATCTATGATGTGTGGATGAGCCTTCAGGCGGTGGCGGCTAGTGCGATGGTAAAACCGCGACGCCGGCATCATTTGCTATTAACTATCTATCCATTTTAAATTATGAAACTGAGATTATTATTATACGAACACACCATTGCTTACCATCAGGCATCAGGCATTTTGGTGGCCAAACATAGTCATTCACTATAAAAAAATATTAATGTACCGAAATAATATCAAACGCACAATAAGTCCCGATAAATAACTAAAAACATGAAAATTGTTGCGTTGTTGATGTGTTACAATTTTTGTCTGGGTTTCAGGTATGCAATAGCATTGTCACTAAAGAACAAACAGAGAGTTATATACACAACTCCTATCAAAGCTCTGTCCAATCAGAAGTATCGAGAGTTCTCAGAAGAGTTCCTTGACGTTGGTCTCATCACTGGTGATGTGACCATAAACCCATCTGCATCATGTCTTATTATGACAACTGAGGTAATTGTCATATTTCAAACAACCACAAATATACTACTGACAGGTTATTGGTAAGCAACTGTGCCAGCATCTCAGAGCTTCTTACGGTATTTCAAGGGGCTGGGTCGGGTAGATACTGGTTGGGGGAAATGGACAATACACCACAAGCACAAAATAAATAGGTACAGAAGGCTGGCTCCATACAACTAGGTGCGCACTGAACACACATTCTCGGATCCAGACGGTCCAACGCCAGTCGCGAGTGCCCGCGATTTTAACAATACACATAATCATCGTTTTGTGTGACATTTGTCATAATTTACAACTATTTTACCGTTGTCATATTCCAAAAAACTTATTTATGAGGTTATTTAAGAGTCTGTGCCTTTCGTACCTGCCGTAATCAATAAAAGTACTTTTCGGTAACCAATTTAAAGACTTTTATTTGGTTACCCTTTTCTATTAGAAATAAATGTGTTTAAAAGTATCTTATACCTAATAAATTGTTTTTAACTGAAACTTCAATCAAATCTAAACTTTTTACATTATTGTTACTATGCCAGTCCTAGTGCAATGGTTAGGTTATTAAAATCAAGGTTAGCCAAAGCCGGCCCTCTGTACCTGTTTGTTTTGTGCCCCAAGCGGAATTCAGTGCAGGACTCATGACCACCATCTCTAATAAGAAGACTATACGTATTATTCATTCAAGCAAGCACACCCACATGCATATTTTTTTGAATGACTTCATGTTTGTATGCACTTTGTGGAAGAGCTAGAGGTCATTATAAAACATTGGCAGGTCTGTCATGAATAATTGCACAACATTGCCTTTTCTGATGAATAATAATTGTGCAATTCTATTGGTCTACATTATCTCCACTCTTTTTCCATCCATTTGTGAAGATACGGCCTTAGGTCTTGGTGACATTTTTTATTATAATATTTCATGTAACATGAGATGAAAAAGACTTGTTTAATTGTTTCTAGATTCTCCGAAATATGTTGTACCGTGGATCAGAAATCATGAGAGAAGTTGGTTGGGTAGTGTTTGACGAGATTCATTACATGAGAGACAAAGAGAGAGGCGTTGTTTGGGAAGGTAAGAATAACAACTACCTTTTAACCCATACTGTCAGGGTAGAGGTCAAATTATGAACTGTTAACAGTAGAGTTATATGATTATTTACGGGATATTTACCGTGGTAAGGTTGTGGAATGAGCTCCCGATATTTCGGCGCAGTTACATGCACCATGTTCACGGGAAGACTCGTGTCTTCCCGGAAGTCACGAGTCTTCCCGTGAACATGGTGCATTACCACGGTAAATATCCCGTAAATAATCATATAACTTTAGTGAACAACCGTGATAGTTTAAAACAGTGTTGTTAACAGTAGCTCTTACAGTTGACTACTTTTCCTCTGCAGCCAATCTACTGAGGTGCGCTTTGTCATCGTCACAATAATAACTATAAAAGGCCCTGATTAGTAGTTAAAACTAAGCTGCAGAAGCAGCAGTGTTTTAATTACATCGAGATACAATACACAAAGAGTCACAATTGTTCAAAAAAAAATCCGAAGCGAAACTCGGCGCGCGCTACGAATTGCGCCGACTTTTTGGTTAGTTACAAGGTAACCGCGATCCGACTATAACGCCGCGCGATGCCAGAGCTACGATGACAGCGGACAACTAACGTTGAATACTATGCAAGCGACAAAACGTCTAAATTGGAGTAAATGTGGCATTGTGAAGTATATAATTGATACAATGTATGGACACTGACGCTCGGACGTTTGTTGACTGTTTTCACTGAGAGATTGTCACTCTATAAGAATTGTATCTTGATATTTAATTAACATTATTTTAATTACATGGTATTCAATGTCGATTTTGATTCTTGTTTAATATGAATGCTGCCGTGCTGTTTGTTGAATGCTGTCGTGTTGTGAAATCTGATGCCATGTACAGGTGGGCTATTCCAGGACCTGCAAAATTAATTTAGTTACCAGGGGCCGTACCGTCACCTGTTTTAAGCGAGTCTGTTTAGGTGATTGCGAAAAGTTGCGCAATCGCAAACCGTATTTCAGCGCTTTAAGGTTCACGGTCGCGGTATTTTTCGCAATCATCACTCTTTTTTTTCAATGGAGAAATCACTATCCTACAGTTGAAAAAAATTTAAGTGATCAGTGGGTACTTGTAGTACGTGTAGTGGGTACTAAGCAAAGTCATGTCGTCAAGCCGCTTAGCTGTGTTCCGGCTACCGAACCGAGGCACGGAGCTGGCCGACTGCAGTTAGTAGGAGGCCCAAGTAGTGAGCTAGTCGTGGAAGGCTGCCCCACCAACTCGTGAAAAATCCCGCGGTCAGCGGTGCCGTTCGGCGACTGGACGACAGTATTTTGTTTTTGTTTTATAATAGGCTTGCGTTTGACCAACCACCAACTTGCCTGATGTAAAGCTGTGATGCGGTCTACGGTGAAGCACGCTTGCCTATAAGAATCCGATTCACTCGTGATTTGAAGACACCCAGATTGTAACTATCGGGAACACCCATTCAGGCAGCGCATTCCACAGACTAGCAGTTCGCATAATAAAAGTGGAATCAAAGCGCTTCGTACGGGTTTTCGGAATATCAACCATAAAGCGGTGTCGATTTTTTTGTGCCCGCCCTGGCATTCCGATAGAAAAATGGACAGGAGGGCATTAGATCATGCAGATCCGATGCACACTCCGAAATGTATCCGATAAAAAACCGATAGTTAGTATTAGTTTTAACCCAGTATAAGCAGTAGGTACCTATATGATCGGAAATACAGATTTGATTTTAAAACGCGCGCCTTCGTAAATTGTTTGGAATATACGGGGGAGGATATTCGGTGAATTGGTAGGTGGTTGCCTCACCGAGATTGCATAGCCGAGGAACATGATATAATCCTTAGCTCTTTATGTGACTTGTATCTTGTGACAAGTATCAACAAGACGCCTTGGTTATACTTCATCATAATCAGCCTTTTAACAGTCCACTGCTGGACTTTTAGCCTACCCCCGAAAGGGTGATTGGGCCATATCTACCACGCTGGTCCAGTGCTGGTTGGTTCACATACGCCATTGAATTCCTTCTCCGTGCTTATGCAGGTTTCCTCACGATGTTTTCCTTCACAGAAAAGCTAGTTGTATGAAAATCCGTACATAAACTCCAAAGAGCTACGCAGACTCACGCTTTCAAGTCTAGCGGTCTCCCAAATAGGCTACCACGTCTTGGTTATACAGATGTCATCAATTCCAGAAACGTTAATCCTCCTGCCGGACAATGTGCACTACGTGTTCTTATCGGCCACGATCCCGAACGCGCGCCAGTTCGCGGAGTGGGTGTGTCGGCTGCACTCGCAGCCGTGCCACGTGGTCTACACGGAGTTCCGGCCAACGCCGCTGCAGCATTATATCTTCCCGGCTGGCGGGGATGGGATACATCTTGTGGTGGATGAGAAGGTAACTTAAACTCAAACTCCTCCCATATCTCTATTCCACATTTATTTTTATTTTTTTGGTAAAATCTTCATGAGCGTGGATTCAATGTCCTTTACTCGTAATATTAAACAGTTTACTTTGTCTTAATAGCGTCAAACAAGTTATAGTCACAGTCAGAGTCAAGCTAAGTAAGTCACGGTCAAGTCGAACTCATGCCCCTGTAAAGCGGTGGAGACTTTACAAGAGGCTCCTATGGAGTTTTGGAAACAACACGAAAAGACACGTTTCACCTCGTTATATCACTTGCCCACACTCGAGCACGTTTACGAGCACTTAATGAATAATAATTCACCATTTAGTACACATTAACACTCGAAAATACACAAGTTTAGGAAAATAATCCAACGAGCCTTCATGTTTTTTCCGCGTTGGCGCCAAAACTCCTCTATTCCACTCTTCCTCTATAAGGCCGTATTGGGTATTTCTCCTTTTCACTCAACTCTTTTGTCTTTATTCGTCGTCTCCTAGCTCTAATTCCGTCTCTTTCATCACTCTTTCATTAAAGTTATTTTCATGTACTATTCTTGAATTTTTTTAGGGTTCTGTATCAAATCCAGGCACCCTTACAGTTTCACTGGGATATCTGTGGCATTGGGTTTTTCTGTCTGCACAACACTTAATTTTTCTGACTAGCAGGTAAAATATTTATGAAGGACAAATGTTACTGATGTATCTATCAGTACTGCACCCTACATCCATGCCTCGTCAGTCAGTCATTTAAGTTCTTTGAATGTTATGTTTGAAAGGAACACAGATTGCCGAAGCGTATAACTTTCATTGTAGTACTGTAGATTATAGTATTTTTAAAGATTCGCCTTCTTCCGCTAGAGTATCTTCAAAGAAGATAACTTCAATACTGCAATGGCAGTGTTAAGCAATGCTGGCGACGCGGCCAAAGGCGACCGCGCGGTTGGCCGACGCGGCGGATCAAAATTCAAGAACCAAACGAACATTTTCAACATTGTAAAGATGATCATGGAGAGAAACTTCGCGCCAGTTATCATCTTCAGCTTCAGTAAGAAGGACTGCGAGGCTTACGCTATGCAGATGGCTAAATTGGACTTTAATACGCGTGAGTAAAGTTCGTATTCTTTTAACTTTGCCATAGCAAATTTTTCTTTTGATTTTAAATTTAAAGCATAGGTCCATAGCAAGAACGATCAATATGGATCCTTGCTTGGTTCATAGCAATGTTGCTTGTGAGTTCCTACCCATTTATCCTAAGGGTCCAACTACACGCGTTGCGGCGAAAAACAAACTCCGATAAAATACACCAAATGTGTTTTACATTTCATTGCTTACTTCTCACCGCGCCGCCCCCGTAGCTAAAGTCGAAACCTACAGACCTATATCCAAGTAGACGCCACAAGTCGACCTACCTTGCATGTCTTACTTTTGATACAGAGTCCGTCCAGAGTTAAGTCCGGCTCAAGCCAGTCTGCTCTATCGGTGTCGCGACAACACGTGTCATCTGGAAACGAATATGGTTGATTGGGAAATACTGAGTTGTAACAATACCACAAATACAGTTGGCCTATACGACAGAATATAGAACAGAGATATTTCTTTTGATATTTTTTTTTATTTTTTTTTTCTTTTGTTTAGTTTGGGGTCAGATGGCCGTGTGTGAAAAATGTCCCGAATATTATTTATTTAATTTATTTATTTATTTAGGTACGATAATTTTTACATGCCTGTTTTTCTTACAATAGGGTACTTGACTGTATTAAAAATATTATGCCAATTGACGCCATCCATAAACATGACATAATGAAAAAGCATATTTCATTGATTTTTTGATAAAAATATGCTTATTTTTTGTAAAAAACGCGAATAAAATAACTGTATTTTCGACATTTGATCACGTGATCGAAAACGGTCTGTAACTGGCTCCATCCCTAGTGACGTCACACAAATCTAAACAAACAGATTTTGTATTGATATTTGCGAATTTAATGTTGTAAAGCTGTTTTGAGAGCGATTTATCCAGAAATTTTCACCAAAAACATTCCGGAGGTTAAATGTGAGAAGAATGGAGAAACACTTTGTGCAAGCAGACAGCAGTAACTTACCCGAAATTAATGTTTTTATGGTTGCATATTTCTATAATAATAATCCACGTCATTGTTTCTACGCTGCAGAACTCAAAACGTAAAAACTACAATGTCAGTATTAATTTTTAATTGTTCTCCAAGCAAAACATTCAATCAAGTTGTACAAAAAGTATGTTGTAGTAAGTGGATATAACAATTTTGTTAGGTTATGTCGAGCTTTACAATGTTTAAAAAGAAAGTAACAGTACATAAAATAGTAATGCAATAAAAACACAAATTATAATAGAAATATATAGACTCAAATATGTACCTCAAAATTATCTTCGCACATAGAAACACTTGAATTAGCTCCAATACTTTTGGGTTCTCTACGAGCTACTAAGTTCCAACCTTAGATTGGTTCCAACCACTTTTTTCGAGTTTTGGGGAGTTTTGGGTGCATTGGAACAGGAACAAATATTTTATCCGGTGTCTTTATGGAAGTATTTGTACATTTTGGCACTACACAATATTTATAAACCATTACTTCTATCAGAAATTAATTAATCATCGAACTTTTGCAGCCTGGCTGCAGTTGTTTTGTTTTGTATGACGTCAATTAGTCATGTGATCGGAGCTATGACGCAGGTCTGCGTTTTGGCGCGATATTTTTTTATTCAAACTTTAACATCGATTTATATCGCAAATACGACTGATATCCAGAAAATATAAATGCAGTATACATTATTTTATATCAGACAATAATGTGCAATAGTTTCCCAAAAGTAGTCAAATACCCTATTTGAATCGCTTGTGAAGTCTACTTAGTGATAGGTCTGTGGCGAAACACGATTTGGGTAGCTGAAACATCTGCTCCAGTGGCATATACTGAAGGTGCAGATAAAAAGTCAAACTAACCATCGAGAAACATTTAATATTGCCATTACTCATTTATCCTACTTAACAAGTTTTTAACATAGTGAAATTGAATAAAAATACACAACAAGTATTTAAACTCACAGTCGAAGAAAAGAAGCTAGTAGACGAAGTGTTCAACAATGCGATGGATGTGCTATCAGAAGAAGACCGGAAACTGCCGCAGGTGGAAAACGTGGTACCTTTACTGAGGCGCGGGATTGGCATACATCACGGTGGCTTGCTGCCTATATTGAAGGAAACTATCGAGATTCTATTCGGGTTGGGGCTTATCAAGGTAAGGGTAACATAAAAATGCATTGTTATAATCACTTTATACCAAAGGCCTTACGCCTAGCTGTTTAAAGCAATCCAGTTTAGGTGATAAAAAAAAATGCACGACCGCAAACCGTATTTGGGCGAGTTAAGGTTGACGTTCGCGTGATTTTCAGAACTGCGCGGTTTTAACGTTATTTTGGGACCGCGTAATGAGTTGGGCCCCCGAAGCCAAAACGCTATTTTATATTATCTAAACAAATTCGAAACCCATTTTTTTTTTAATATTGTGATAGGCTTACCTTTGGCCGCCAACTCTCCCGATGTTAAGCGATGATGCGGTGTGCGATGGAGCACCCTTGCCTAGAAGAAACCGATTCACTCGTGATTTTACCATTTGCCTTATACGTGCTGTTTTAGTGTGCTTTAGAATGTTGTTATAGAATGTTTATCCCTTTTCAGGCCTTGTTTGCTACGGAGACCTTCGCTATGGGTCTCAACATGCCTGCTAGAACGGTGGTTTTCACATCTTGCCAGAAGTTCGACGGAAAAGACTTTAGATTTGTAAGTCCATTGTGTTTATTTGTGATTTTACGGAACAAAGAGGTTGTTAATTAATAAATCACCTGACATGATAGCACCAATGAACTAAGTAACATATTATTCCGCACGGTCCGGCTCGGGCCCACTTGGGTTCTGATTTGAGTCTCATGGTTCTACATTCCTTTGGGCATACTTTTTAAAAGCTTTTATTTTACTTGCCTTGTTAGTGTGGGTCAAAACTTGCAACTGAATTTTAAAACAGTTATCCCCAACCGATTGAGCTGATATTTTGCATACACGTTTAGTTTGGACGACAATGCATGCTTTTAAGTCTAAGTGACGTCATTCTAAATCCAATATGGCAGACTCTCAAAGATGGCGGATCAGCTAATTTTTATGCACCGCCATCATATGTGTATCAAATGAAAATGTTTGTTGAGAAATTAAATGACGTCACGTTAAATATGGCGGACCTCTAAAAGCTTGTTTTTAAAGTTTAGTTAATAATTTAATTGTAATTCATACTCCTCATAATATCACTAATAATCTATACTAATATTATAAAGAGGAAAGATTTGATTGTTTGTTTGTTTGTTTGCATTGAATAGGCTTCGAAACTACTGAACCGATTTGAAAAATTCCTTCACTGTTGGGAAGCTACACTATCCCCGGTTAACATAGGCTATATTTTTTTTTTAAATAGGGATTCTTACTAAAACTCCAAATGTAACCCAAGGTGCAAAAAATAAGATTTACAATTTTGACTTTGCGTGTTTGACAGTTCTAAGACAGGACAACGTCTGTCAGGTCAGCTAGTAGTTAATAATTTAATTGTAATTCAGACTCCTCATTTTTGAAGCTTGACTCTGGGGGTAAATGGGACTTAACCAACCTAAATCCATTTACAACATGTTGCCAACTAAACCCAACAGTTTGGTGCTCTGCAGAAAAACCATACATTAGCTATCTTATTTGCAGATATCTTCTGGAGAGTACATCCAAATGTCCGGTCGAGCCGGTCGCCGAGGGCTGGACGACAAGGGTATTGTGATCCTCATGATAGATGAGAAGGTCACACCAGCGGTGGTGAAGGGAATGGTGCAGGGCAAGGCAGACCCTATCAACTCGGCCTTCCATCTCACTTACAACATGGTAAGACTCTGAATTATAGAAAACACCACCAATCACAAGAGAGCTCGCAACTGCCTCCAAATGAAATCAAATAAGCACAAAACGTCCAGCATCGAACCAATACGCGAGCTTAAGAATTCGTCCCTTAAAAATCACGTGAGGTTTTTTTGCCCACATTTTTACCCCCCTCCTCCCTTCGTGATACGTCGTGAGGTTTAACCCTAACCCCACCTTTAACATCACGTGTATTTTTTTTGTAAAAAATTTAGAGAGAAACTTCTCTCGTTTGGGATTTCCTGTGATTGCAAAAAAATTACATACGTAATTGTCACTACATCCCCTTCTATCGTGATCATTCGTGATGCTATTCTACCCCCCCATTGTTTTCTTCTGAACTTGTTCCCTGGGCCTGAAATTGACACTGTTCTTTGTGTCCAGCCCAAGCTATACCAATACCAATCCAATAAATCCATCCATCCATGACCTATGACTCGTGCGCGATCATAATTAAGAGGTTAATTATTATCTTTGATTGTATAACACGGTTTTACTTGTACAGGTACTCAATCTGTTGCGAGTGGAAGAAATAAACCCAGAGTACATGTTGGAGCGAAGTTTCTTTCAGTTTCAAAATCAAGCTGCTATACCGAACCTTATTGATAGTAAGTCTTTCTTAACAAAACTTATAATATTATACACACACACACACACACACACACACACACTGCGCATAGAATAGCGCATACTGTTGCATTTAATGGTTTAAAAATTATTTTATCTTATTATTATTTTTCTTTTGGCTACTTATTGGCATAGTAATAAAATTTTTAAAATATTTTTTACTTAATTTTAAAATGTTATATTACTGTTTTGGTATAATTAATTGATACATTAATAGGAGAAGCCATTGGCTCTCGTCACACAGTCTTTGACTAGTTCGGGAGCCTCTGGGATCATTACTATAGCTTACTATAAATTATGCCCGAATAAATGATTTGTATTTGTATTATAAATATTATGACGTAATCTCTACATAGTATAAATTAAAGTCGCTTTCCACGTCTGTCTGTCTGTATAACCGCTAACTCCTAAACCACGCAACGGATTTTGATGCGGTTTTCACCATCAATCAGTTAGATAATTTTTCACGTAAGGTTTATATATTATATAACTTTATTCCATATAATTCTGTAATTAAAAAATAAATAATAATAATAAAAACTCGTCAGCAAAATGTAGCCTATGACACTTTATTTGTCAGAGCCCTCTCAAATTTTTTGACGAAAAAGGCAACTTTACCTATTCTATTTACCATCAGGGAAGCAACTTGCTCGTCTAGCTACGCAGCTGCTTTAAAAAAAAGTTTTCTGTGTGAGGAGCATTATTTAAAAGGGTTTCCAACTTGTGCCTTTCATGAATGTTTCTCTCTTTCCAACAATAGAAGTGAAAGCAAAACAGAAAGAATATGACGCACTGACCATCGAAAACCAGCACTCCATAGCTTCGTACTGCAGCATCAGGTCCCAGCTGGAGCTCCTCGGGAACCAGTTCCGATCCTTCATCACGCGGCCGGAGTATCTGAAGCCTTTCTTGCAACCCGGCAGACTTGTAAAAGTAAGTTACGGTACAATTTACTAATACTGTAATACATTTGTACAAAAAAAAAATATACAACAAAATAGAACCACCCTTGTAGCCTATGTAAGATATTTATCTTATGCTTCATCTTCGACCAAATCGTCGCTTACAAACAGACGATTTGGTGGTCAAACGTGGACATATATACGAAAAAAATATACGTAAGCAGCATTTAAGCAATTTTTTAATCTCCCCCTTCACTTTCAGTGAATACATAAGCGTAACTAGCCCTTATGTAAATTGCCGCCCATCACCTACGCTACGTGATACACGCCAATACCACGGTCGTGACTTCAAGCAACCAATATTACGTGTTCTGTGGCCAATACGTATCGAATATTCGTACTTTGTCCACAATACTCCGCTCTCACGCACCTCGGCTTATGTCTGAATTGTTTTCACCTTTAATAATATATAGTTTGTATCTGTCTTAAACTCGTGCTAGTACCGAAAAAAGTCTGCCTAAAACTGAAGGAGGCGATGTAAACACGTATTGCACACACTGACGTATTACGTTATCGATTTTACGTTTATCGATTTACCACATCCATAAAAATTTTGTCAAGTTGACGTAATCTTGTTATAAGCGAATGGGAAAATATAGTTATTTTTTTGTGATAATCCACGCTAAATGCAGTTCTGTTTTAAAATTCAAATATACTTTTACTGTTTACATGTACAGCACTTGTAGTTCATAGTAGTTTTACATGCAGAAAATCAGTGATCTTTGTGTAACAAATATATGTAATTTGCCAGACGTTATTACAAAGACATGCCGTGTAATGCCGTGATCTGTCATATCAATCAAGCTACATTTAAATTTTCTACAAACGCACACTTCAACTATAAACGATATCCTGAAAAAAAAGAATCATCAAAAACAATTCTAAATTGGCGGAGTAATCGCGTAACAAACACAAAAAAACATACAGTTGAATTGATAACCTCCTTCTTCTTGAAGTCGGTTAAAAGTTTAATCAAATGGACGACCAAGGGGGGAGGGGTGTAAGTGCTAAAGGGGAAACTGTAGGTATAACACTTCCATTTATTTATTTTTTCTGGGGTTTTCACAAATGAAAAGTAATTGTTCTGCAATGTTATTTTTCTACTACATTACTATGACGTCTACAGGTGAAAACAGAAAAGCATGAATACGATTGGGGCATAATAGTAAACTTCCGAACGAAGACCGGCAAAGGAAAGAAAAAAGAAGAAGAAAACCCGTTGACAGCAGAGACGAATATCATTGTAGACATACTGCTACATGTCAAGAAAGCTGAAGAAGATGACAAGGAAAAGAATGTACCCTGCCCACCTGGAGAGGTATTTATACCTTTAAATTTTCATATTTTACACGTGTTTTATTTAAAGTAGCTATAATTAAATCAGTTTCATTAACTCATAATTATGTTATCTAATATTACTTGTCTCTTTTCCACTCTGAGTTTACACGGTATGGAGTAAACTTGGACTGTCGTTGAATTTAAATCTAAAAGCAGAGAACGAGTTTTTCACTGACTGACTCACGACCGCTGACCTACGAACCTGAAGAGACTGTATTTGTATAAATGTTTTGGCGGTGCAGTGCGGACAAAACATCTAACAAGTGGTATTTTCTTTAGAATTTGCTGTGTTTGTGCTCTTTGGCAGAAAGTAGGAGCAAGCGGAAACGCTCGATTTTCTTATGGGATGTAGACATCTAATATCCCCCTAAGAATGGATTTTAAGACGGACAAATTAACGGGGCGGTTGTGAGAGAAGGAGGTTGACATTTTATATAAAAGTTTTGGGCAACTGCACTTTATAATAATCCCGTAATTGCCATCTTAAAAAAATAGTATGGTCAGTATTATCATCAACAAGTCTCCTTTTCAGCGGGCCGTTTTTTGCGGTCCTGTGCCAGTCCATTGGCACTGTCGTCTACTGCTTTCCTGCCGCTGTTGAGTTGGTTCATCATTCATCATCTCAGTATCAGCCTATCATGTTCCACTTCTGGGATACAGACCTCTCTGAGAGAGGATGGGCCCCATCCACCATGCTGACCCAGTGCATATTCATGAATGTCATGTGTCTTAAAACTTTAGAGGCTCTTGGACATACCGATTTCCTCACGGTGTTTCCCTTCACCGTTGTTGAGCGATGGCATCGAAAACTGCACATAATTTATCTAAGTACTAAATAAGTCATTGCTGCAGGGCCGAGTATCGAACCAGGTGCCGTCAAATAGTAAAGCGCATATCCACCCGGCCACCATTGAGTTGATTGCAGTTGATAAAAATGTGTACATGTGGTCATGTGACTCAAGATATGAATTAAATTACCAATTCTTATAAGAAGAAAAGCCCACATGGATAATTTATTACGGCGTTTCTCTTACCAGGCAGGCGACATTGAAGTGGTCCCAGTTCTTCACACATTGATCTACCAGATAAGTTCACTCCGCGTCTATTACCCTAAAGACTTGCGACCGGCCGACAACCGCAAGGCGGTTCTCAAGACGATAGGCGAAGTCAAGAAACGTTTCCCTGACGGCCCTCCTCTACTGAACCCTATAACTGATATGAAGATCACGGACTCGGTGTTCAAAGAATGCGTGGATAGGATAAAGCAGTTGGAAGAGAGGTATGTGGTGTGCAACATCAGTTATATAGGATTATATCATCAAAGCAGCATTTCTAATAGACTACCGGCCTGAATATTTTTACCCTGTTCTAAAATGCTGACCATAAATAGAGCCGATCACTGAAATCAAAATAAATAGTAGTATATAGCAGACATATTATGTAACAGATATACCAAATACATAAGCAAGTACTTAGATACATTAAGCAGACTACAAATGAACTGCACACTTTTTTAAATCCTAAAAGTAGGTGATTTTTTGCACAACTTATTCACCAGCAGTCTATTCTATTTGTATAGCAATAAAAACTCTAGTAATATTAAACTGTCGCGATTTGAACACATGTTTTAAATGTTTATCGGGACTTATCACGCACTATTTTAGTTAGATAAAAATAGCCTGTTGTAACATGGCCGAAACGTCGAGCGTAAGGTAGGTGCCTATATTTACCTAAATAAAATAGTGCGTGATAAGTCCCGATAAACATTTAAAACATGATCCATGATCCAAAAAAAGAATTGAATTGAAAGAGTTGTCGCCAAGAATGTCAGGTGTTACCCAATAATCTTACTTCTAAGCCAGTTTCCCATCCAGTATGATCAAGGACGCGCCATAAAGTGATCTAGGATCTCCTTGCGGCATATCAGTCATGTTTGCACGCCTGCCATGCGGTATATTAGCTGTCAAAAACAACACTACAAATATTCCATTCCACTAGGTTATACGCCCACTCTCTTCACAACGACAAGAACCGAGGGGCGCTCCAAGCAGCTTACGAAAAAAAACAGGAGGTTCTAGAGGATCTGAACAATGTTAAATCAGAGTTAAGGAAAGCCAAGAGCATACTGCAGATGGACGAACTGAAAAAGAGGAAGCGGGTGCTGAGAAGGATGGGATACTGCACCTCGACGGACGTTATAGAACTGAAGGGCCGGATCGCTTGTGAACTTAGCAGGTTGGTTTTTGACACAATGTAACCCTTGATTTTCGATAACCAAGTATTCTTATTGGGCTAAATTGCCTAAACGCCTAACGCCTCACGGTATCTGACCCGTAATAGGGAAAAAAAAATTGGTTTGACAGCTCTTTAGAAAACCACTGGCAACTCCGCCGTCCCTCCCTCATTCGTTTGTAGAGGAAGGGCTTGCGTTTGACTGCCAACCCGCTTGATGATGATGATCATCATGATGATGATATGGTCTACGATGGAGCACATAGAGTTGTTTACATTGATGAGTACAATGACCTTCTTTCGGCTTAGTACACCCCAAGGATATAACCCTTTAGAAACATTTTAAAAAAACACAAACAAACAACTCCTTCTTGGGCAATCTGGTAAAACTAAACCATATATACACACTAGATGGGCCGACGACATAGTAAGAGTCGCTGGCATCCAGTGGATGCAAAAGACAGGCTGCCGTTCAGTGTGGAGGTTAAAGGGGGAGGCCTATGTTCAGCAGTGGACGTCTTCTGGCTGATGATGATGATGATGATGAAACCATACACAATACTTTTCCTGCAAGACACATCCCTGCTACATGAGCTGATTACTCAATACACCGTAAGGGCTTATACACGTCGGAAGCGGGCTACTAGCGCTAATCGGAACTGGTCCGCGCAGGTAGTCGACGCAGGCAGTGTCCATACTTTGTGCTGACCAGCACCGAAAAGTGCCGAACGTTACCGACAAGTTCCGACCTGTTCCTATCAGTGCTGGTAGACCATCTGTCAGCCCCTGATACCTGCTTGCTTTATGTAGCGGTTATCTGAGCGGACCAGTACCGATAAGCGCTGGTAGATCGGCGCTGGCAGCCCGCACCCTACGTGTATACTCGCTTACCCTTTATTCTTTCTCTCCCAGTGCTGACGAGCTTCTCCTAACCGAGCTGATATTCAACGGCGTGTTCAACGCGCTGACGTCAGAGCAAAGCGCGGCGCTGGTCAGCTGCTTCGTGTGCGACGAGAAATCCAATCAATCGTCCTCCACCGGCGAGGAACTGCGCGGCGTGCTCCGCCAACTGCAGGTACTGCCTACCAGCACTCTCCAGAACAGTGTTGCCACCTGTCCCGATTCTGCCGGGACAGTCCCGATTTTGGTGATGTGCAGCGTCCCGATTTTATATAATATACGACGATCGCTCAATGAGAAGCCACAGGCAAAACTTATCTCAAATGGCGCCACCTTCGCTGGTGCTGTCATTTGCGGTTTATTTGAAGTTATAAACATTGCTCTTGAACGAAGCAATAAAATAAACTTTGCTTTTAAACAGTAAAATGCTTCTCTAATGACAGTGGCGAATCTCAAAAAAGAGTTAATGCTGCTGGTAAAAAAGCGAATCTTTTGGCAAGGTAGGTATGCAATAAAATTATCAATATAATTTTTTCTCATCGGAAGGAAAACGGTGTGTAGTTGTGTACCTCTATTTTTACACTGAAATGCACTACACAGAGGCATGTTTTAATACCAGACGATATTTAATGTCTAATAGGCATGATGACTAATATTTTTTTATTACCTCATAAAAAAGCTGATCATAAATAGAGCCCATCAACGAAAAAAAATTAAAATTAGTTCAAAATAAATAAGATATAAGCATTTTAATTTAATTTAATTTCATGCTAGACAGAGAGCGCACTATACTGAGTCGTGACGTTACGGCTCAGGAGCGCCATACAAATGCTATACTAACACACGCTTTGCGAGAAAGGGATAGAACATCCCCTCTCCATCCCCACCTAAAACTTTAAATACTCATATCTCAGAGATTTATCAGCCAATTCAAATTATTTTTTCAGTATTTACTTATATTCATCGCTAAACCGGTTATTTGTAATAAATTAAACATTAGGAATCATGCCTATTACTAAAATTATCTATTGATATTTGACACTTTTGACAGTGAAACAACACCAGCGATAATGCGCCACCTGGCGTGATAAATAAGCAGTGCGTCTCCCCATTCGTTCACACTCACCTCACAGCACATTCACACAATTCATAAAAGATATAAATCAATACAGGAATACGCGCGGCGGATAGCGAAAGTATCTATTGACGCGAAGATGGATTTGGACGAGGACGATTACGTGAACAAGTTCAAATGCACTCTGATGGACGTCGTGTTGGCGTGGGCCAAGGGAGCCTCCTTCCTGCAGATATGCAAGATGACCGACGTCTTTGAAGGTGAGGCGATAGTTGTATATCATTGTCTATAAAAAAAATATGGGACCACATATGAGCTATGACCTACCAACCAAAAAAAAAACATCAAAAACAATTCTAAATTGGCGGAGTAATCGCGTAACAAACACAAAAAAAAAAAAAAAAACATACAGTCGAATTGATAACCTCCTCTTGAAGTCGATTAATAAAAATATAATAAGTTCTTATTTAGTTTTATTTTTAATTTAATTTAATTTTTCCATGTATATTGTGTTGTTGAATTTTTTGCCACAAATAAATTATGTCTATGTCTATGTCTATATGTGACGAATAATCATTGAAGAGCACTGGTTATCGCGACACAGGGAATCCTATAGCGATAACTAGCGACTGTAATTAGTTATAGTAGCATGTTCATTTTAATTATATTCCATAAATTTTTTTGTTCATCTAATTTTAATTAATGTTATCTATACTAATATTATAAAGAGGAAAGATTTGATTGTTTGTTTGTTTGTTTGCATTGAATAGGCTCCGAAACTACTGAACCGATTTGAAAAATTCTTTCACTGTTGGGAAGCTACACTATTCCCGGATAACATAGGCTATATTATATTTTCAAAAAAAATAAGGATCCTTACTAAAACTCCAATAATGTAACCCAAGGAGTAAAAAAATAAGATTTTCAATGTTGACTGCGTGTTTGACATTTCTAAGACAACGTCTGTCAGGTCTGCTAGTAATAACTAAATATAGTACTAAATATTAAGAGTGGCAAAAATATTTTATTTATTTATTTGATCACTCGCACACTAATAAAGGGTTACGCAGAAAGGGTGTACGAAACCAAAAGGAAGACATTGTACTCATGACTATGAATAACTTTTACTATAGAGCCGACCATAAAATTTGGAAAAAAAACTTTTGTTCCATAGAAAAATTTCAGTCACACTCTACAAAATGTATAGAACATGTTCCGTTGAAATGTATAGAACAGCTGATTTTTAATCGCGATTTCCGGTTTTGCCCCATTGTAAAAGTTGTTCATAATGATGAGTATGCATACCTCCTTGTATATGTATATGCACACCTTGTATATATATATGCATACCTTGTGTATATATATATATATATATATATATATGCATACCTCTTTTCGGCATATTACACCCTTTCCGCGTAACCCATACGCGATCTATATACATGTGAAAGTTCGTGTGTAAGTTTGCAAGTGTGTTATGTTTCTCCGCACTCGACTCCGTAACACCTGAATGAGTATAAATGTTGTGTTTTGCATCTTGAGAGCCATACATAACTTCCATAGAACGCCCGCCAAAACCGTCCCCTTTGGTTGACGGCAAAGTATTGTCTTTCTCTATATCTCTCTCTCTCTCTCTTTTGGTTTCATGTGCCCATCTGTCTTTGTTTCTCGTTGCATTGAAAATTGGATATAGAGCGATCATACAAAAAAAAAATAGTATCCTTAAAGGAACCTATCTAAACCTGGAGTTTTGGCGCCAACGTGGATAAACCATGTCGATTCGTTGTATTATTTTTTTAAACTTGTGTATTTTCGAGTGTTAATGTGTAATAATGATATATTATTATTCATTAAGTACTCGTAAACGTGCTTAAACGTGGGCAAGTGATATAACGAGGTGACGATGTATAGGTGACATACTGCCTCAGTGGGTGAAACATGTCTTTTCGTGTTGATTCCAAAACTCCACAAAAGCCTCTTGTAAAGCCTCATGAGTTTGACTTGACCGTGACTTGCTTTGCTTGACTCTGGCTATGACTTATTTGACGCTATTTAATACTATACTTGTTTAATATTACGACTGAAGGACTTTGTATCCATGGTCTAAAAAACCTGTCTAAATCTGTTGCATATTTCATTTCAGGCTCCATAATCAGATGCATGCGTCGACTGGAAGAGGTGCTCCGGCAGCTCTGCCAGGCTTCCAAGAACATTGGCAACACAGACTTGGAGAACAAATTCTCTGACGCCATACAGAAACTGAAGAGAGATATCGTTTTCGCCGCCAGTCTGTATATGTGAAATAAAGCAAGTACTTTTATCTATATTCCGGTCTTTTATTGAACTATAAAAAAAAATCTAATGTCTCTATCTCAGATTTTTTTTGCTATTTAGAAAATAGAAAACGCGCAAACTTGTATGCTTTACATTGCTGGTTTGCATCATACTAATTTTCATTTTGTTTCAAAACGAACTTGGTGGAACACTTTTTTATATACACAATAGATCTACATTTGGCCACCAACTCGCCTGATGGTAAGCGATGGCCTGGCCGAGGATGGAACACGTTGATCTAGAAGAAATCTATTAACTCTAGCCTAGAAGATGCCTTTTTACGTGAATTTTGCATTACACCTAAAATTTATGTGTTTGTAAATCAATGATTCGAAAGGTAAATAAAAAGGCGGTGTTCACAATGTTATAAGAGAACTTTATTGTTGTAATTATGGTATATCTATAGCACGAACTGGCAAGTACATAACAAAAAGAAACGGTAATTTTACTAGAATTACGCTAGAACCATGATCACACGGTCGGCCCTAGCCACAGATACAACTATCACCCAACTAATTAAAAAAAAAAATTTCAAAGTTACATCGAGATTTGCTTTCATAATTTCCAAATTTACTGATACAAATTTTGAATATACTCCTAAAAGCTTTAACAAGGGTTCGACAGTGAGATCTATAACGAAACCGACTTTAATATTACAATAGAATAATGTACACCGATACAGTGAACGTGGCAATATTTTAGATCACTGTTAGGGCGCGTTCCGAATCACGCTAACATCGCTAGTTAGAACCAACACGAAGGTTTGCACCATATTGGTTCGGTCTGACGTGGTAAAGTTCCGCGTTGATTCGGAAAGAGCCCTCAGTTACTCTTGTAAACTTATTTTACTAGTAAGTACTATATATTATTTAAACAGGTTTCTGTCGATGTGTTATCAGATTCTTCGTCATTTTGCCTCCATCCACAAACAATAACTGAATTTTCATTGGAAGAATAAATCACTGATTATGTACGTTTCTTAAAAAAGAAAAACACAACCGATTTTATTTTCATTTATTATGTAAATGAGAATAGATATAAATTTTTAAATCGACAGAAACCCAATTAAACCAAACATTTTACAATATGAAAAATCAAAATCGAAAACATTCAAAAACCGCTTATGCTAGTATCATTTGGTGCCTGAATTGATATGTCCAAGAACTAAACGCGAAATAAACGCTAATTTTGTCTAGCTATCGAGTAACTAAACGAGGTATTTGTTTTGTGTCTATAGTTTACTTTAAATCCCGCGGTGCGGCGCGAAATGTCCGCACGCTAGACGCAGCCTATGCTATAATAAAGTATACGCTATTTATTATCATTTAATACTTAAACGTAACAGTATATTCACTCCCTCGCGCGACTGCTATGGAAGACTCGACGCTTTCTAGAAGCACTCGGGGCCGTTCATAGATTACGTCACGAAAAGTCTTACAGCGCGCCCTTAATATTATCTCAAATTTCTACCTAAAGAGATTATTACTAGGATAGTCAAGTTCAGAGAGTGTTAGTTGCAGTGATCATGAAACGAATCGAGTTTCTTTGGTCGATTTTACACAGCACATTTCTAAAATTTCATTCGATTAGACGAAAAAGAAGTTACTGAAATTGAAACGCCTCTCTTGCTAGATCAAAGAATTAGGCCCCGATGCTGTCACTTTCTTCCATGAAGCACGACAATTTCAAGGATTTTTCCTATTAGTACCAACAGACGTGTGGATTTGGCTGACGGACTGCCGCCCAACCAACGGGAGGGAAAGAGAAAATTTTCTCTTTCCATCCCGTTGGTCAACCGGCGGTCCGTCAACCAAATCCGTGTCGTCTGTTAGCTACTTATGAACGGCATTTATATCACTTCGCCTTCCTTGTCCCTTTCGTTGATATCCACATATTTTATCCCTCTCTAAACAAGTGACGCAATATACGAACGCCCCCTTTCATTACACCAGTCGTTCGCCACTCACAAGATAAACGACCCTACGCCATTAAATCGACTCCTTACTGTATTATTTATACAAAATGTACAATTTGTCAAAAGCTTCCCCATTATATTAATGTTAGATTCTGAGTATGTATTTCGTTACGATATGATATGGCTATGTTTGTATCTGAATAACATTATTCGAGTCCGTATTACAGTCATTTTGAAACAAATGTCAGTGCTGTGAGAATATCTTTTTAGAAGCTCCATTTTTGTTTTCATAAAATGTAACCCGATGAACCTTTAGAACAGTAGTAGAACTGTGGTTGTTGTCTTGTTTATTGTAATTAACATTACAGTGCGACATAAAAGAGTAGAAAGTTTGAGGGCGCCACTATCGCAAATAACTGCAATCTAGGTTCATCTCGGAGCATGCTCCGAGGTTGGTCTCTGAGCATTCAAATATATACCTTAATTCGATTGGATAAGTATGAAATATATTCATTGATACATTTAAAATCCTCTGCCGTCTCGTCCGCAGGCGTGTGCTGGCCATAAAACAGCTTGTCACGTATTAGAATACCCAAAAAATCCGATAGTTCTTCATTTCAAGCATTTATAACCTAAAATATCACATTACAAATATTATTGGAACACCTCTGACATAGAACGACAGATTGAGATTCTGCTCGTTTTTGTTGTACATTCTGTTCATATGACTGTAATTAACTCTCAATTTGGGCACAGCTTGCTACTGACTAACATATTTATGTACAAATGTGTAAACTATCGGACCATACGAAACATAAGAACACATCGAACGTCGTGGTTTGGCACTCAATGACATAAATCTCATGTTCAATCCGCATAGACGCGCCTACCTTTTATCCTAATAGATACAGTGCAAGTTCTAGGTTAGGTTAGGTTGGGCTATTCTTCAGCATGCGATATTGTTTCTGTCCTCGTCGCACATATGTCGATCCGAATGAGAGTAACTGTGACAAAACTAATACTGCAGGTCTAATCCACTGAAAATAACCCACCTTTTTTGATGTGAAACATTTATTGGCGCACTTCTGCAGTGAAACAGAATCGTATGCCGTAACGGACGCGACGTCGTGTTTCACATCTGCGTCCCGTGACGCAGATGTAACTCTTTTTTTTGTATTTTGTATTAGACCATTTCACGCCAATATCCATGCGTTTGTAAATCGGTGTGTAACGATAAAGACAATCTATTACATTAGCAGATAAACATTGCTTGTTCTGTTAGAAAGGGTGAGGCACGTCCATCTTCGCGAATAGAACCTCCTGTACAAGTGAACTATAAGTACCTACTTGTTTATTTGCACTATTTCATTACAAATGTGGACAATAACAAGCTGTGCCGATTCTTATTACGCTACAAAGATTATTATAAAACTATCCGTGTATGTACGTAATGATTCTGATCTTTAATACCTATTTAACATTCACATTTAGTACAAACGAGTTAGACAAATACGCTTTACTTTCAAAACCCTTACGTACAACGACTCTCAGTACTTAACGATGAGAAAAAGTTGAATAACTTTATGAGATGAAATGGCCTGTTTTAAAGGTCTACCGAGACATGGTCGGAACGTCGAGCGACAGGTACCTATTTTTACCTAAATGAATTAATGCAGAGTAAGTCCCGATGGACATTTCAAACGTGTTCAAATCGCGAAAGTTTAAAAGTTACTTATGAAATGGCCTGTTACACACTATTATATAAAACAAAATATAACTTTGTACTTGTGAACTTATTGTGCTGTGTCACTTTTATCAAAGCATGATATATTTTAATTGCCCATTCGTCCGAAATGTTACATAAAGTGACTCAGTGCTAAGTTTTTACATTCAATAATTTCTTCAGTATATTTATAGTTAAATTTATTTTTCACTAAGCTTGTTATTTTTTACAAATCAAACACCTGCCCCCCCCCCCCCCCCCCCCTTCTACTAAACAAATTGTCATTACATTGTAATTGTTGCAATTAAAATCGCAACAATTACAATTTGAAAACAATTTTTATAGTAGAATCGGGGCCCTGTACCTAATGCTATTGAAGTTGGTGCACAATTTTTTAAAACTTAATAAATTAAAACAAAAATGGTATACTTTTTAAGTTTTGGTCAGAGTCGAATTGATTTGGCATTCAGGGTAGTTAAATTATCGAAAACTTATAATTCTCCTACAACCCAATTTAAAAAAAAAAATTTTTGTACCATATTTGTTCTGTAATGTTTAGTAAAAAATATATTTAATAACAAATAGTGCACCGGATTTCAATAGCCGCAAACTTTGACGTACTTTCCTATAGTTTTCAAGTATAGTATTTTGTAGGTAAAACCTTTTCTTGTTTATTTGTATCATCAGGGTCATTTAGAGAATCAAAATCAAATGAAAAATAATTGAAATCTGTTAAAAAGTTATCAAAATTGAATTAATCATATTGCTTCCTTGTAGATATGTCATGACAAAAATGGTATGATATGAACATGATAATGTTCGATATGAAAATTCCATTTACAGACAGAAGTCGAATTTGAACGACATAAATATTAGCAACACACTTTCTTAAAATTGTAATAATAGGCCATTAAATTTATTAAAATATTTACAATAAAGATGTGAAACTGTTTACAGTTCCTAGACATTATTCGAAGATTAGGCGAAAATCACTAACGGCTAGAACGGGGTAATCAACCATCACACCACGACTACACCAATCAACGGTTGGATGAGCAGAAAACCTCTTACTTCACTATTTATTAAAAGAACACCATAAAAACTGCAAATCCCACACCGTCCTATTTTCCGCTCCTTTCTTCCGCGGACGTGTAAGGTGTGGAATTTACTTCCCCCAAAGGTCTTCCCTTTCCCCAAAGGAGCTTAAACGTGGAGCGTTTCAAAAAAGGGTGTCTACAACTACCTCTCCGGCAAGCACCGTCAACACCGCTAGTGTCCATAGGCGGCGGTTTCTGCTTACCATCAGGCGGACCAAATGCTTGTTTGCTGCTCTTTTTACATATAAAAAACAGGGTCGTATTTGATCCCAAAAAGTGTGTTACTCATATCCACCGAAGCTATTGCGGAGCTAAGTAAGCAAATATTTTCTCGGCAGGATACGTGAAAAAGTTGCATTATCATATGGAAATATCGTAATGAACTTTTTTCCATGTATGGTGTAGCCGTGATGTGTGTGACTGATGACGTAACGACCTTTACAATACACAGGCACACATAACTCCGCAAATAAACTGCCTACAAACAAAAATATTCAATATTTACATTAGACTATGCAACTATCCAATAAAATTGCGATTAATTCGAATAAATGAAATAAATCGAGTTAGGTTCAACAAAGGTAAATTTTTCTAAAAACATTCCAAACGATATTCAATAAATTTACATTAATATCTTTCAATATCTATTAACATTAGCTATAATTTTATTAGACCTCCAAGTTTGTGATAATCCTCGATTTAAATTTAACAAGATATTTTGTTACCTACCTATGTACTGTATGAAGTGACAACTCAATGAGAAGGAAAAACATTATCATTATCGTATCCTTATCCCGAATAGATAATCCTGTCTCAAAACAAGATCAAAAGTTCATTTGGTCGGACCAAAACATCAGTCGGTAAAAATGCTCAAAACTCTTAACGTCGATACTCGTACAAATATCGTGCAGGGGAGGGGACGCGGTGGGGCGGAGTAGTACCGCCGCGCGGCGTCCCCGCCCCCTTCCATACAACATACAAACTGTTTCCGAACACACTGCTATCTCAGGTGAACGGCGACCGACGACCTCGCGTGGAGCTTTCAGAGTCCAAGTTAGCTAAAGGAAAGTGATTACGAACGTGTCGCGATGGTGGCGGCCGCGGTCGGTCCCTGCGGGCGTGCCTAGCGGCCAGGCAGTCACGTGGAGACCACCAGCCGGAGTGACGTCATAACCAGAAGCGCGAAAAGGGGCTGCGTGCGCCCGCCGCGACCGCACGACTGGATCTCGATCTCCTGGAATTTCAAGATACGGTCATCGGTCTAACATCTTGAAGTATGCATAGTTAGAGAGTGTTGCTCACAAGCTGCAAATCAGAAGTGTGAATTTGTCTCATGATTAAAATCAGAGTCATATTAGAAACCTTTGGGGGGCGGAAAACTGTCATCAGTTAGGCAATCATCTAAGAAATACATCTCTGCCTGAAAGGCCACAGTGTGTCTAGCAAAGCAACCCAGGTTGGCCAGTCCACTCGTGGAAAAGGAAATTGCGAATGTATACCATAGAGACATTAACATACCTCAGGGTGGTATGAGACGCAGGCGGCGGGGCGGCGGCGGTGCGCGCGCGAGATCTGGCGGCGGGCGCAGGGCGCGCGCGGCGGCGCCTCGCGTGGTCGCACGTCCAGCCGCTTGGCGCCGCACGGGCACAGCGTGTCCACCACTAGTAGGATCAGGTTGCTGTGCTGGATCTTCTGCACGCTGAACGGCCTGCGAAAACATCACCATCATCAGCTTTTTTTGGCCTCTCCTACACGCTCTTATGCACGCTCTTATGAACTCGGTTGGCAGTTCTCTGCATACTGTTTTTAAAAACCGGTTTACGCAGGTCGACTCTTGACGAGTCATATAGTATTTTATAGTCGAGTGCCTGGTAGATAAGTGCTGGTGGGGCTCTAGTTCAGTATACGTAAAAAAGCTCTCATTCTGCATTATGTTGTCTTATGTCTCGCTATGCATTTCGGCCATCGCCATTCTATCTTAAGTTTACGGACCCACAAATGGTTTTTGCTGCCTGGCTCTATGATTCACTATGATTAGGCAAGATGCGTACCTCTCGCAGCCGGAGTTGTGGCAGTTGGTGAGTTTCCCCTTAAGCGGCTGCGCTTGGTTGAGGCGTGCGGATTGCAGCTGAAACAGCTCGGCGCTGGTGTCGCACGGCCGCACCGCCGCCGAGCGCGCTGCCTCGCGCGGCGGCTCGCGCATCGGACCTGGAAATATGCCTTTATTAGATCTAGCCTAGATATCTAGCTAGCATGCTCCTGGATTTCCTGATAAAACCAGTCCCAACCCCATCGCACATTCAAGATATTTATCAGGATATTAAGTGGTTTTTGCCCATCCCTATTGAACTATTCTTGATTAATTGTGATTTTCAGGCAAAATAAATTCGTACCTGGACCAGGATTAACAGGGGGTGGCATTTTTATCCCACCGTCTCTTGACGTCTCGCCCATTCCGTCGATGATAATCTCGTAAGTGCCTGGGTCTCTGTCGGTGTGCTCATCGTGGTCAGCATCCTCGCCTTCGTAGTCTTCGTAATCTGAAGACACCAATTTAGGTATAGGTAAAGCTTGTTTGTGTAGAGTCCATTGTCTATCGACAAATTACTTTAACAAAGTTGTTGTATGATCATCAAAAAGATCAGTAGCCTTATATGTATTTATATGCTCGTGTATTGTAATGCGTCGGTTGTTTTCTTTTGTTCAGTATCAGGAACTTATTATATTTCATGCATAAACTGAACTGGGTCGAATCTTGAAAATGCTCACCTGTAACTTCCTCTTCATTATACGCTCTTGTATGTCCTTTCACTGGCTCCCAGAGCGGGAACCACATCGCTATCAGACTAGTCAAGTAGCTACCGAACCACGAGAGTGGTTTAAGCGGCTGCAATGGAATACCATAGTTAATTGGGTTATTGAAGGTCGAAATATCTACTAAAAACTTTCATAAAATAAGTCAAGGCCATTAAAACGCAGGACCCACACTTGTGATTGTCGTTGTTAGATTTTGTAACCAAATTTTTGGTTCCTTATTATACTTACACTTAGCTTGTTCCCATCTCCGCTGAAAGGATTCCTCGAATCAGGACACCTTCCTTGATGATCATGTACCGTCACTTTTTTGTAAATTTTATCCTGCACCAGAGAGTCCATAATAGTCCCATCCACTTGTCCAAAGAACCTGCCTGTTTGGGATACATCTTCCGAAAGGATGATGAAACCGTTGTCGTCGAGTATGTAGCAGTCTAGTTCTTCGCCGGCGCAAGTTTTCTTACAAACGCTGCCTGGAGTACACTGTTAAAGGGAAGAAGAATAATTATGTCAAACCAGCAGTGCAAGTATCGTTCTTTATCGGTTGTCAAATTTGATAAAATGCCATAGAATCGACTATAGCTAGTACTGATCAAATGGCATTTTATCAAATTTGACAATTGATAAAAAATGGTACTTTCACTGCACGGCCTTTAATGCTGTGCATTTTTTTTTTTTTTTTTTTTTTCACGCGGTTAAGTTACTAACCCATGATATTTTCTGGTAACTAATGAGCATGCTATACGACAACCTCCAAGCTTAAGTATTATTTAACGTAATGAAACATCTATGGCTGTAGAAAATATTCGAACATTGCTCACCGTAGAAGTAATATTCAAGAAGTGTTTCGCTAGAGAGTCCAGTTGGAAATGTATGCCAACCACCGCAGCCGGTGCTCTATGTCCCCTAGCTTCCACGAACACTGCATGCGTCGCCAGAACCAAAGGCGGCCGTCCACTCAAGTCCTCCGCTTCGGAACCATCGCGAAACGGTACTGAGAAGACGAAACTTTCGGGTTCTATCGCATGATGCTCAACTGCTCGTCTATACCATTCCGAGTCGAATGCTCGGGCGTATTTCTCACTGAAATGCCTGAAAACACATTTGTACCTATTAGGGACTAAGATTTCAGAACTTACCCTGCCTGTGCCTGCCTGCCTTCTAAACATAATTTATCTTGTTTTTTACCACTCTTTCAAGTAGGCAAACATCTGACTACTTTTCTGAATACTGATATCCATTATCCATAGATTTTAATAAAATAGGTCTTACTAAAAATCTTGCGAAGAATTCGCAATCACATAAATAACTTCGTTCAAAGCAGTATAATTTCGTTAGCCCTACGTATACGAATGTAAAAAATTTTCACTTACGGCTCGGCAGATTCTGATGCCCTCGACGTGTTCACGTTCTCTGTCCATCTGAGCAGCCCGCTCCGAGTCGCGATGAAGGAGAGAGTCACCACGAACTTGTGGAACCGGCCTTGTCTGTAAGAATTGCGCCTACATTTCATTAAGATTGCAATATTTTTTCGAACAAAAAGTGGCACCTATAATTCAGCTTTAGTCAAAATTTACGAAAATGTTTATTTTAGAATGTTTATTGTTAAATGTAGAATATTTGGGTCACATTAGAATTTTAAAAATCAAATTGCAAGTAGGTTATAAAGTTTACGTTTGTGTATAGATTAAAGAATATTCGGGTCACATTAGAATTTTAAAAATTAAATAGAAAGTAGGTTCGTACTAATATACTATGAGTATTTTAAAACGAACCTACTATACGAACGTAGGAGAAATCTCCACTGAAAATTTTCTTTATGGGTTGTGCAATTTTTTAAGAAACAATGTGAAGTGGCTTTCAATTAAATATCATCCTTTTGTATTTATGCCCTTCTTCATTCAGAGAATATTTAGTTTTTTCACGAAAGAAAGCTTAAAGCCCATGTGTCTTATATCTTAAATAAATAAACACAAACAAGAATCCGCGCTAGCTAATAAATCCTTGTGAGCTGTAAACAAAACACTTTAAAAGAAAATCTTTACCTGATCCTCGATAGCTTTAAAATCATTATAAATACACGACTACCTTAGAGCTATCTACTTCAGTAGGTGCTTTAATGTGTTGGTGGTAGTTTTAAGACCTAATCCATGTTGCTAGTCTTCCAAGTAACCGTTACCGACGACCACACCGACAACAACACAACAATGGTTACGATATCACATAGAATAGGTCTGTGTCCAATTTTCTTATTACCTCATAAAAAGCTGATCATAAATTAGAGCCCATAATAGAAAACAAAATTTAAATTTGTACAAAAATAAATACGTTTAAGTATTTTAATTTCAAGCTAGACAGAGCGCACTATAGCCCGTTATGACGTCAAGCCGTGCGCACCCATACAAATGCTACACCAACACACGCTTTGCGGGAGAGGGCCAGAGCTTCCGCTCTCTATTTCCAACAAAAACTTCTACTTTTTTTTTGTTGTTCCACCTGTACTTCCCCCAACACAAGCGCGGGAGGGGGGGGGGGGGGATATTGTCAAGCTGAACATGTTGCTTACGCAGTTTTCTGTTTTTTATAAAACGTTTAATTGGCCAATTTAGATAGCTATAATTATGCAATATTAGTAATAAAACATGAATAGATAGATAAATAGTTATTATGTAGCTAGTTATATAAATAAATGTAATGTTATATCTCTAATTTGTTTTAGAGTGTAACTATAAAATAAATGTTATAGTATTATATATATGATTATTTTTTTCGTTCTTTTTTTTTCTTTTTTATAAATATTATAAATATACCAAAATAACTACAGTACAATCAATACACTTCTAAGTAGGGCTTTTTTTATTTTTTTTTAAATTTCATACAATTCAACAAAAACTTTAAACTCTTATATCTCAGGAACTTATTAGCCAATTTAAATGATTTTTTCAGTATGTGTAATTTATTCAATTATATCCTTCGCTAAGCTTGTTATTTGTAATAAATGAAACATTAGGACACAGGCTTATTCTTGCCGAGCTAGTGATGTGATGTTTTTAAATTCACTCGAAGGAATTTCTATTTTTTGTTGCTCTAGCTTCCTGCTAATCTTTACTACTTTTTTTTCATTATCATTATCTATGTTATCAGCCTAGTTGTCGTTTGAACTTTTCTTCTAGCTGGATAATATTTAGCGACATATTACTCTAAAATTATCTACTTCTTGAGACATTACGAAGATTTTGTTACGTTACCTTGTCAATATAGCCATTAAAGTTGCTATCGGGCTATTTGTGTAACAAACACAATCATAAATTAGTGATCAACATAAAATTAACTTAATAAAGTGCATTTAAAGTGTTGCATTAAGTCCTGACATGCAGAAGACAAGTTGTGTAATTAAGCTTCATGGTGTATCGCAAGGGAGTAAACTTGGGCCTTGGTTCTTTCATTTATACGTAAAATCTTTGAGATATTGTAATAGTTTGGGAATATTTAATAGAAATTAAAGTGCAATAAAGTCATGCTTTGGATTTTATTTTTACTTACTGGTTATGATGGCTAGCGTGTCCAGTGTGTGCGTCCAATTCTTTCATTACCATTGCATCCCTTACGAGAGACTGAACTAAAGTTTTGTCGCCTGAAAAAAATATCAGAAGAGAAGGGTAAGATTTAGAATTAAATATAAAAAAAAAAATAAGCTAATGAGATATTTTTCTATGATAATGAAAAATATCTAACTAGGTAACTAGATCTTGATTAGGGATCATTGGAGAAATTCGATAAAAAGCCGACTTATGTAAAGTTTATGAAATTATGTAAGTTACTAAAGTAAGGGACCACATACATACATACAACTTATATACTTATCGAGTTCAAGAACCGGAAAACAAAAACAAAATATCTTACAATAATAAGAATCTCGTTCTTGCTTCTTATGCGCGCTATGTTGGGCCAACGCCCGTGGTCTGAGAGACATCCACTTCCACCCGGGTTTGCCTGATCGGTTCAGAAAGTGCAGGAGCTGTTCTTCAGGTGAGTTGAAGGTCTGCTCTGATGTGGATGCGTATTCGCAATACACCCTAAATAGATAACAGATTTATAAATATTTGTTCTTAAATAAAAATTTATAAAACTTGCATGACAAATTTTCTTACCAGTCAGGATGAATTTTCCAATTCTCGCCTTTGAAGTATTCCGTGACTGCATGAAATAATTCTTTAGTTTAAAAATATTTCTATTAAAATTAAAAATGATTTAGTAATTAACAAGTGTTACTGCGGAATATAATATTTCAAGTATTTTTGGGTGAATGTGTTTTGATGGCATAGCTTACCCAGCGTTACACGCTCTAATAATCTGTGAAGAGTGGAATGGAGCTTCAGAATTTAATGAGTATTCCATCGGTATGCTGTACTCACCACTGACAGGGCTGTGCTTTATCTCCTGTTCCGACACCAAGTCGAACATTCCATACCCATCTGGCAACACAACCGCCAAAGAGAACGGTGTCCCATCGACGGGGCTGTAGTAGTATCTCTGACGCCTAGTGGCCACTCGACGCATGTTGTCATATTGCACTTTCACCCCGATTTCAGTTTCACCTTCGCGTTGCTCGATCATATCGTGACGAAGCTGAAAAACGATTCACTTTTCGAAGAGGTGTCTTCATAAGCAGTGTTATTTTGTAAGCTCAGACAAAACGAAGCAGGTTGCAAATCTCGTATATGTATGTGATGTCACTCATAAATAAAGAATCACTTTAGTCAATGTCAAATTCGTCTGAGAGTATAGTAGTTATCTGAGGTATGAGAGACTGATTACAAAAATCAAGTCCATCTAAAAACTTACACTCTTGTGTATAAGTATTTTTTTCCCTTAACAAAAATACTTTTCAATACCAAAATGAGCCGGGACTCTATTAAATCTTCGTAATAATATACTTGATTATATTCATTATACTCCCAAAAAGTTAATTAATAAAATGGATCTATCACCCAGAACCAGCGATCTAAACGATAGCGTATTCATATTTACATCGAGCAACAACGAAGTGAGATTCACCCTGGAGCTTTCTTCCGGGTCGATGAGTAACTCCACGTCGGTCAGGTCTACGCTCGAGTACAGCGGCCGGAGGGTCTCTGTGTACTGGAAAGGAATCGTTGTTTAGTACACGTGCACTTGATGCGTAACACAGTAGGTACAAGTTTAGAGGCTCTACCAATTCTTAGAATTCTTATTTAAATTTTGAACTTGTTCTTTCTACTTTAGAATAAGTATTATAATCAAATGAAGATGTGGTACAGGGGCAGAAGAACCAAATTAAGGCACTATATTTTTTTTTGACATAACGGGTTTTGATAACTTTAACTAGTATTGCAAAGGTGTCAAAATTCGAAACGTCGCGCGTCGTTAAGAAAGATCTGAATAGGGCCTTATATATTAGTTGCGCAGTAAAGTGAACGAATAAGAAGTACAAAATGTATGTTTAATTAATTTGGCAATGATAATAAGTTGTTACTTTCCTTGCCTTTACGACAAATGTAATAATGTTTCCTTCGTCGACTTACCTCCTCGTTTGTATGCTGTAACAAGAAAATAAATGTTATTTTAAAAGCCGCACCTATAGGAATATGAAAATACGATTGTAATATATAACTTTCTTGGTAAAAACAATTCTCACCAGAGGTCTCAAGTCAGGATGATATAAAACATGCCCGTTGTTGTCCACCATAAACGAGTAACCGTTTACACCCAGCTGCAAAAGCAATAATTTAAATTCAAATTTAACATTCAAATTATTTATTTGTCAGTACATGGTAGGTACACATACATATAAAGTAGCATACATGGTCGTAAGAATGGAGACGTATCTCATGTCCTTGCCTGTTACAGCGTACAAAAGTTAGTTTTTTTATACTTATTTTTATTAGTTTTTGTTAAAATAAAATAAGCTGCTTACGAGCTACCTACAAGACTTTCTAAATGAAATTGTGTTTCTTGTTTAAATATATATTTAGTGTAATAACTAGGTTAAACAAATGTTTTGCTAGTTTATGGGAATAAATTTATTGCATTGTAATTGTTAATCATTAAAATTACAAAATCTGTAGGTGATTTACGCTTATGCGTAGTATAAATTATTATAACACCGGCTTGCCCTCGCTATGTTTGATCGGTCGAGAAAATGAATCCTTACGCGAGTTTTGATGAAGTCTGAATATCTTGGAAATATTCGGTAAACCGTTATATGCCACTATTTACTACCAGTAGCGACAGCGACAGAGATAGATCTTAGCGACACATTCGATGATTATATAAAACTAAACCCCTTTAAAAATATATTTTAATGAAAAGGTTTAAGTAGTGATTGACGAAACAAAAAATAAAAAACAAATGTCGACACAAAAAAAAACACAAATAAATACCTTATATGGTGGCACGAGCTTCTTTATCTGTTCAACAGGAACGTCGGTTCCGACCACACCTAGCAGGTTTGCTGTTCTTTGCTGCAATGAAAATTTATTATAAACTAGCTGACCCGACAGACGTTGTCCTGTCTTAGCTATGAATGTCCAAAAATTAAAGTAAACTGTCTGGTAAAATCACATTCATCAAACGCGCGAAGTCAAAGTGTTCTGAAATTTTCCAATTTTCTGTGCAATTTTCTTAATTTTTTTCCGTTAGAACCTTCTACAAAGTATTAGAAAACTTTAAAAAGAGATGAATGGAATCGGTGAAGTCGTTCTCAAGTTATGGCGTGACAAAGGTAAATAGGGATTAATGTTTATAAATATAGATTTGGAGCTTAGAAAAAACAGTTTATAGAAGGCTATACTCACTGTGTGGTTTCTCCTGTCGAAGATTGGCACAGTGACGGAGGTCATCAGCTGGCCCATTCCATCATCGTTGAGGTTGCTGCTCTATAAATCAAAATAAATAATAGGTTAGTACAAACCAATAAGAAGCCCGAGAATATTTCCCGTTATATACAATAGATAGATAGCCCTGTTGGTCCAGTTGGTAGTGAACCTGCCTTCTGCGCTTATGGGGGCATGAGTTCGATTCCCACCTAGGGCAAACATTCATGTGATGAACATTTGTGTTTGTTCTATATCTAGGTGTTAATATCAATTTAAGTATTTATTTAAAAATATATATGTCATCTCCCATCTATCCTGGTATAGATGTGATCTAGACTGGTATCTCCAAGTAAAAGTCCCGTCAAATGAGGTCGAGCCATTTTGGAATCCATAGGGAACATACATACACACATCGCTATTTTTATATAAGAAGAAGATTCAATTGAAATGAATCATCGGCTCACAATCAGCGAATATATAGAGTAACGCGCGTAATATGAAAAAAAATATAGTCGAATTTAGAACCTCTTTTTTTTAAGTCCGTTGAAAAGTAAGGTAGTGTAGGTAGGTAGATGGGTAAGATAGGTAGGTGGATAAGGTAGGCAGGTGGGTGGGTAAGGTAGGTAAGTCTTTTATTAAAGGCGAGACGGGTTAAAAATTGGTTACGTCCCGGGTCTACTTTATTTACGCTTGTATCATCTACTATGACATGTCTTACCCTGCCTCCAAGATAGACCGGGCTCCAATGCACGGGGTGCACGGTCTGGTACATGACGAGCGACCGCGCGAGCACCTCGATGAAATGCAGCACCTTCGGCCGGATCTCTGAGTGCTCGTTGATCGATACGTAAAACCCTGCAATGATATTGCAGTTTCAGAACTATCCTTAGGGCAACTGTTTTATTGACGAATCTCTAGTGTAACTATCACGGTTGTTCACTAAAGTTATATGATTATTTACGGGATTTTTACCGTGGTCGGTAAATATCACCACGGTAAATATCCCGTAAATATTCATATAACTTTAGAATCTCTAGTGTATTTCTCAATGACGAAATTACCTTTGGTATTTCCGCTTCAATGTCGCATTGAGTACAATAAGGAATTTGAGATCAATTTTCGGGCGGAAATACACTAAGGATTTGTCATAAAATAGTTTTGAAGGTGGATTTCCGCAAAGTAATGCCTGATTCAATCAACTATCCCTAGGGACACCTCAAAATACACAGTCATCTACTTGTACGGATGTTTTAGCCCAACGGCGGACAGGTGCTATCAGTTCAATTGTTTTCTTCTGAACCTGTTGTTTACAGGACCGTAAACAGTGCTCTATACTTGTGATCTTTTGTGTATAAGGAATTTACAAAGATTACTTGTGATTCCCTCAAGGAAAAGTTCCAAGCAAGATTGTGCTTACCAAATGCACACTTTTCCGGTAATTAGACATCGAGGTAAGAAGTAGATATTCACGTAATTAAATGTAATAGATCTGGACCATGTAAAATAATGAAATCACTCATTTCAGTTTCGTAGGTCGAGTCGTTTTCGAGATTTCGTGATGAGTCAATAAGTCAGATAGTGACAGTCAGTACTCAGTATTTCGTTTTTATATATATATATAAATCGCTTACAAGTAACTACACTGATGCGGTACACGCTTCCAAATGCAACTATGTATTACAATGTATTTGACCGTAATAACCAATGAAATAGTTGAACTCGGGCATTTCTTCACCATGTAGGTATATGTTTTTTGTATTATTATTTTAATAGTTGTTGGCACTAAAAGTACAAATTGCATACATCTGCAATACAATTATGAGTATTTAAATAATAATGAAAAAAAAAACAACATAAAAAGCTCACCTTTATTCGTGCAAGCCATATCCTTCATACTGGCCCCGGTAGTGGCATCTCCCCCCACTCTATAAGTAAAGATGCGCACGGGCATGTGAGGCCAGTTCCAAGTCCGGAAGACTCCCTTCACCCCAACCGAGCCGCCACCGGCGCCAATCACGGCAATCGCCTGGTTGCACTGGCAACCCTGGCCGGTGCGGTTATACTGAAATAGGATAGGTGTAACGTTGTAAAAAAAATATTAAGGTCTAATTTAAGGCAATTTTCATTGTATTATTATGGTTTATGGAAGACATGCCTTTTGATTGTAGCTTTTTCCACACATAAAAATATAACAAATCCAGATTTCAGATTATTGAGGTAATTTTAGCATATGAAAACGACTTTTAAATTCATTATAATATGCGTGTAACTACTACGTAGCACTTTTGTAGCAAACGAAGTCCTTGCGTAGCTAACGATTTAGCGTAGCACATTCAGCCATTACGTTACGCGATCTTGGTGGGATAAAATGAAAGAAACTAGGTTTGGTAAACTAGATTGTTCGTTAGTTGTCAGTGTTTTCCATGGCAATCCCGACACGGGGAATTCTAGCAGCTATGAGTTTAAAGCGTTATTTATTATATTTTTATCATTAAAAATGCGATTTTTGATACTTGCTACTAAAACAAAGCATTGCGTCTAAAAAAACCTTATATTTTTAAAGATTATAATACGCAAAGACTTTGTCCGCTACTACGCCGTAGCAACTGCTACAACGTAGCCACGCGAACAGATGAGGTAATCAGTACGATTGCGCATTAGTGAAAGTCAAAACTATGTTAAAAATTACAACTAAATCTCGGGTTCAAGCAACGTTCTTCCTTTACAGTCCTAACACCAATTCAGACATAAAAAGCAATCAAGACGCAAACTACGGTTCTTAACTCGAAGTATAATTACCCGGTGTAATATTTCAAAACCAGTGGCAAGAGCACCGGTTAAGTTGGCCACGCCCCCGGACAGCTCCGCGTTCCATAATGAGGTCTTCAGCTCACGAATAGTTTCCGGGACAGCCTGCGAAGACACGAGAAAAAGATTTCGAGATAATATAACAAGTATCACAAAAATGAGGATTGTTAGGGACGTACTTCAAAATTGCATAATAATGTTTTGTGTTTGAAGATGATTTGAATTGTTCTTCAGAATCATGATATACAAAGTATAAGTAATAGAAAATTACGAGAAATATTACAAGAAAAATCAAAATTTATCGATATCGATAAAATCATGGTAACCACTATTATTGTCAACGGCTTTGTAATCGAAATACGATGAAATAATAAAGTTATAAACAATTTAGACTTCCTAGTGATAGGATGTTCCTACTTTATTTAAATGAAAGGCTTTGCTAGCTAGACGACACGTAATTATAGCTCGAGACGGCATTGTGAATAAATCCGATGGAGCAGCTACGCATTCAAAATCAGTTAGCAACTGTGATGCGGAGTACGACGCGTTGACGTAAATAAGAATGTTCACTCGTATGCCTGGTAACGATTGTTCCTTCTCTTTTCCGTTCTATTTCCTTCTCTTTTCTGTGGTTAGTTACCTCCTTTTCACGAATAAACGGTTGAACTAATCTCGATGAAATTTATTATGACAAAGAAATATTGTGCATCCGAGAGACACAGGACACTTATTATTACGAAAAAAACGCAGCAAAACTGAAAAAAATGGGTGCATCTAGTTCAATTTAGTTCTTCCGAGGTCAGAAAAGAGTTTCTGACCTTCATATAAAAAGACAGTATTAATTTGGCTCAATATTTTATTGGGTATAGTCATGAATAGCTTAATTGGAAAACTGATGGAGTGGCAAACAACGTTGCTGGCTAAAATAAAGCTGAATATTGTCTACAAGAAGGTTAGTTTTAGTGGATAGTCCAAACTACGTTTATTTTGTACTGGACCATTACGGCCGCAATCTGCGCCACCGTTTGTTTAGTTCTAGTAATTACACGGGAATTTCCGACAAGAATTTTATTGCTTCACAAAGAGGGTAGAACAATCACGGCTCACCTTGGCGAACGACTCCCTAGACGTTGGCAGGTAGTAAAGCAGCTCTTATATTTTAAACAAAGGGTGTAGGTACACACACATCATGAAAATACCCATGATTTTTGTCATATATGAACAATAAGTGGATACTTATTATAAAAATTCACGAGTCCCAGCGACTAATAACTGTTCTCTATTAAAAAAAAAACCGGACAAGTACGAGTAGGCCTCGCTCTCTGAGGGTTCCGTTGGATGGAATCCTCAGAACGCGCGTCCAAAGAAAAAAAAAACAACAAAAAAGTTGAAATATTGAAAGACAAACTTAGCTTTGTAGTGAACAATAACGTTCTTCGGTACATTCCAACTACAAAATGTAAGTTTGTAATAGCAAAACAATTTTTTTTTAATGATATAACTTCAAATTAATGACATTCGGATTTATTCCTTTATAGGTGTTGTGAGATCTTGCCTATTACCAAACTAAATGATTCTAGGCCAACGGGAAGTACCATATAGGTTTTCATTCCCATGTGAAATCGCAAAATATGCGACATAAACGGTCATATCTTTGATCGCGTATACTTACAAGTTTGTTTTTTTACAGCTAAAAGAAACCGTAGATTTGAGTATTTGATATAAATTTCAACTTGATATCTTTACGCGTTCCTGAGAAAAAGGGTCTTGACAGACGGACAACAAAGTGATCCTATAAAGGTTCCGTTTTTTCCTTTTGAGGTACGGAACCCTAAAAATTATCATTGGTATGGTGTTCTTCCGATAATATCAAATATAATATTATAATAGTCGCCAACGACAAAGTAAACACCTTGCCTTAGCATAACTGCCCTGCTAATGCAAATATGAGACAAGCTTATATACTGCCATCTGCCATACATAACAACAATGCTCGCAGCCCGTGGCAGTCGAACTTATGTATTTAACTACAACTTGGTAACCGCAGCGGACGCGACTGCACTAACCCTGAAACTACAAGGCTGCCGTTATGATTTCTAACTTTCTAACGCATTGTTTTTAGCCGGCCTATGGTATAGTCTCCAAGTGACGGATGCTCGTACAGTGTGTTAGTTTTAATGCCGGACTGAATTGAAAATTCATTGTATTATGTTTAATTTTAGTTGTAATTTTAAAGCCCTGTTTTTCCACTTTTAGCAATTTTGGTCATGCTAGCTTTAGTTTGTCTACTTCCATCATTAAGTTAAAATTATAAAAATGGTGTCATATCAAAATTCAATGTTTTATCTAGGAAACCGTAAAGACCGAAACACAATTAAGGATAATTAGCTCAATAAAAAAAATTAAAGAAACCCTAATTTGAGCTTTTCTCCCTGTTTTTTTTTCCTCAAATTTATTCAAATACTTATTTACTAAATGATGTCTACGATATCTTAATATACAGATTTCATAATTATACATAGGTTCCACCTGTTTCATAATTAAAGAGGGGGACAAAATTGGGACATTTTACATTATATAATTTTGAAAAATGAGAAAAACCCCAAAAATTGCAGCACAAAACGCATGACTGTGTAATTGCTATGGATTTGATTCACTAAATGCGACTTAATTACAATATATTAAGCCTTATTGGTCATCTGTAGTAGCAAGCGTTGCTTAAAAGTGGGATTACTTCGCCTTAAAAGCGTAGAACTATTTTGAATCCTTTCCAAATGAACCTATATACTGGCGCCCAACATGGGGCTCATATCTCGCCGTGTGTTTATTATATTACGTCGTATGTTACACCTGTATACGTAAACAAACCAATGTCCCAGCTTTCAAATCAAAAGTAATACACAACTCCCTGACTGAAGGTAAATAAGCCATCGTTATACACGCTTTACTCAAATGTTAATGTGAACAAACACACGATACTAAACATCACGCTTGTAACAACTCTTAAATATACAAAGTTTCATTTGCCGGCGCGGCCCGTAAAGCCGGGAATGTTTGCTATGGAGGTAATTGCCGGATCGTATATTAGGGAAGTTGGTTCGAGAGCACGAGCCTCCTTCCGACCGCTTCGAGAGCACTCCAATGTATTGACTGTGATTGCTATACGTACAACTGGGGTCACTTACCTGCCCGTACGCGCTCGCTACGTCTCTATGTTCTCGTATATGCAAATCTCGATACATTTCAACAATCAAACAGTGCGAATTGTACTAAGCATCAAGATGTTTATTGTTTATCTATCGACGATCTGAGTTGTCACTTCGGGAGCATGCACGAGTCGAGTGGCGGGCAAAGTTGCAAGCTCGGGCGATAAGGGCGCGGTCGCACCCCACCTGTCACTACGCGCCTCTCGCTTCTTTGTGGCGCAGATTTTATCTCGAAACTTTGCCGAGACTTATGAACTGAATAAAGTGAGCGCCTGGATGATAGCCCCCTTGAAATATAGTTCCTTTTAGAGACGCCGCGGGAGACACGAGACGCCTTATCAAAAGTGCGACTTAAGACAACGAGAATACATATTTGAACATCTACGGTAGATATACTCTTATGTCCTCATTCTGTTCACTGAAGGAGATTTGCCGGCGGCGCTTCGAAACGCGAGTTGCTTACTTCGTGCTTAGAGGAATATCTGAGCACAATATAAATGAATATGACATAACCTTCTCTGTAATAATATGACCTCAGAGGTCTTTTGTGGCGAGGTGTGTCTGGATATTATGAATATTATTTAATGCTCCTTTGTTTTATCTCAAATAGTTATTGTATTGTGTGTAAGTAGGGATGATTTATGTGTCTTGTTAAAAGAAAAGTTTAGTGAAATGTTTCAGTATTTTTAAAAGTTTTGGTAGGAACTTGCGGACAGCAATACCTTTTATACTTACTCGTATATACTTACTTTTATACTTTATACCCTTTATACTTACTTATACTCGTAAACTTTCTACTTCGTGCCGCCGCAGGGTACATTAGATGTGTCAATGAGTGACAATTTATTGCCACTCACTGTACTGTGCTTAGTACTGAAATATGTTGCAGCTCAAGCACTTAATAGAAAAAAGTTTTTACTCTCGCTGTTTTCATAGCAACATCTTTTATCTCAAGAGTATTAAGCTTTTCCCTTACATAAATACTAATATTAACTCGTTTATTTGACTGCTGAATAAAGAGCTTTGTGAAAGCTTTCAAACACACTTTTATGATAATAGTATGAATAATAATTAGAGATCCATTTTACAAATATATTTAAACTTTGAAAATCAGATTGGTACAGGGTTATAAGGGACGGTGGTACTATGCCGGAAGGAGGTCATTGTAGTCATCATTAAAAACAAATGTAACAATCTAAAAATGAGCTACCTTCCGCGGTGTTTCTGAGAAGCCACAACATGGGGTGCATCTAAAGGCGAGTTAATAGATTCTTAATGGGTCGGCAACGTAGTTGTGACGCATCTGGTGTTAAAAGTATCCATAGGCGACGGTGGCTGCTTACCACCAGGCAGCCCGTCTGCTTGTTTGCCACTTATGGCAATAAAAACCTGATGTCCCAAAAAATCGGCTGTTCCATATATTTCGTTGAGTGTGAATGACATTTTTCTATGGATGAGTTGATTTGGGGTTGACTCCATAGTAAAAGTTGTTCATAATCATAACTAAAATTACCTCCTTTCGGCATACTACCACCGTTTCTTGTAACTGTGTATAGAAAGATGCAGAGTCCTTCAGTTGGAATAATAAACAGGTTTACATGGTATTAAATAACGTCAAACACATAGTCACAGTCTGAATCGAGCAAAGTAAGTCACTGTCAAGTCCCTGCCCTAGTAAAGTGGTGGAGACCGCTAGTACTAGAGGTTAGCAAGCTCCACAAATAACATGGCCAGCCATGCACGTCACTAACAATAGATAAATCGATTTTTAGAATATAAAGCCAAAAGATTAGTGTACAGGTACACCAGTTTTTCATAATGGACTCGCATTATGGCCCGTTTGATTCCATTAAGGTGCGTATAAACCGGGACAGATGGATATCACGTCATAATGCCGGGACTAACACGCGATACCTGCATTTGGCGTCATTTCCATTTTTACCACTAGGCACAGGTAATTTTGTAACTGTCTAAAACGTTCAGAAATATTTTAAAAGTATATTTTGGGGCCTGATTGGTATCAACATTTCTATACTTAAAAAATTTGTCAAAATTCCTTATGACAAAAATCATACTTAATCATTAATGTAAATGCGAGAGTGTTTGTTTGTCCCTTTTTCACCCAGCAACAGACGACAAGATTGACGTCGTGTTTGGTATAAATATATTTGGAAGGCCATAGACGTGTGGAAGTGTGTGTAAGAGTGAGAGAGTGACATACATAATACTTTTTATCCCGAAAAATATCATGTTTTCTGTAGGATAGCGGGTAAAACCGCGGGGTGCGGTTATAGTTCTATCTATCTAGTTCTTAATATAAGTATAAACAGTTTAATCTATAATAGTAAGTAAATAAACCAGCTATAAACAGGAGGCCTACAGGTTGATAAGGGCTAATTACAGAGACCTCCCTGGGTTAATAAAAGGTTTGAATTAAGTAAACCTGCTACTGGTGAACTTGGTTGGTAAATCATGTGATGAGGAAAGAAAATAATCATAATATATCTGAAACAAAAACCTGACTTTTAAAGCAACTTGTTCCTAAGGTACTGTAATTTGAATAAAAGAGCAAACAAAAATTAGAAGTACCTACACAAAAACGATAAAAGAAAATGTGCAGACGAAATTACAATTTCGATGAGTTGTTTCTGGAATATGTTGTCAAAGGTTGGAACGCCTTACGACTTACGTAAACGGTTAATTATTTATCTACGAGTACCGTCCGTTTACAAATCCGTTCAGATTTTACGAACTTGAATGTGGACAAACATACACACTTAACACTCCTGCACACTTACTAGCCGGCCCTAGAATTTGATCAAGGTAGAGCGAGATTGACTTTTGGCACATTTCATTTCTGAAAACTATATAATTATTCATTAATCGATTCCGGGTCAAAAAGTATTTCATGTGTATTCAGGATATAAACTATTTATATATTTTTTATGCTGTCTATAAACAGAACAATTCTGCCCCGTCCCGAAGCACAAGTTAAAGTCTAGTTTAACTCTAGAGTGATTTATTCATTTTGGCTTTTTTTAATGCTACTTATTTACTCACGCAGAATATTTAAGAATATTCACTCCAGTTTGCAACGGTAAAAGACACAAGGAAAATGTTATGCAACGCTCTGCGGTTAAAGTGAACTTTACCTACGTAGGTAAGTAAGTGTTTTATAATCTGTGACACCTGGGACTACATAGTATCCACATTCGTTGTTTTTCTATCAGCTCCACGCATTTTTATAAATCGGCTATGATTTAACTCTTGCTATTTAGTTTAAATGTTATATAACTTTTTAAGGAAATGTTATATACCTAGTGTTAGTTTTTTATATGTTATAGGCTAGACTTTGTTATAATTTGTTGTTGTTGAGAACCTACTCCTATTTTCATCGGTTGAGGAGAATGCGTGCGAGTAGCATTTTGAGAGCTGTCACCAATAACTTTAACTGTCTCAACTTGCACCATCACATGGTTATTGTTAAAATAATTTAGGTTTTATTTTGTGACTTCATTTCATTATATTTTTCTTTGTATCGTGACATGACTGACATGCATAATAATAATATAATTCATACTAATTCAGGGGGCTTTATGGCCTTACGCCTTATGGCCTTACGCCCAACTCGTTACGCGGTCTCAAACTAACGTTAAAACCGCGCAGTTCGGAAAATCACGCAAACGTGAACCTTAACGCGCCCTGATACGGTTTGCGGTTGCGCCACATTTTTTCATCACCTAAACTGGATTGCTTTAAACAGCTAGGCGTAAGGCCCCTGTACTTCATACCATAGCTCAACACCATCAAGAATTAATCACAATAGACCAGTTATTTTTTTTTTCATATTCCATTTAATATACACATTCCGTAAATTGTATTTTTCGGCTTCGGCCCCACCAATGCCTATCGAATGTCCGGGCTAGACCCGAGACCGTTTAGAAATAAAGAGATAAATCGTAATTCAACAATTGTAATTTATGTACATGATTCTTTACAACACATTTGCTCAAAAAGTGCACTTATGAAGCCTGTATACATCGTTCGAAAGTTAAACATTACGGATCATACAACGGAGCGTGCGGAAATGAATTTGTCCGCACGCTCAGATGTATTGCACCGTGCGTGTAATTTACGGTATTTTTTTAATTTCCATCATAATTACATAAGAATTCCACAAAAGAGTTTCATATTACGAGAATAAATAAGTTGAATGATCAAACCTCCTTGGAAGCGCTTTTGCTCAATACGTTTGTCTCAGTTTAATACTAAAGAGAAAATGAGACGAAAGATGTAGTTCTAATTTTCACCACGTGATAGTGGCGCTATTTGCATGTTCGCGCCATTTTCTTACTATATTATAGAAACTATTGTTGTGACTGATATTAAGTTATAAACAAAAATTGTTTCATTTGTAGCCTTTTTTTCTCGCAAATGTGTTGTAAAACGTTGTATGGCACACGTGCGGATTGGTTATTACAAACTCGTGACTATGGTAAGCCCTCGACTTCGTCTCGGGCTTACATTCGTCTACTCGTTTGTAATAACCAACTTTCCGCACTTGTATCATAAATAACTATTGTGTCTCAGAATAAATGATTTTGATTTGAAAAACAGTCCTAATGTTTACGTAGAAAGGTTTACTCGTGGGTGGATATTTTAAAACTAGCCTGAAAAGGTATTCTCTCTAAATCGGTTAGTCATTTTGTTAGTGACCTATCTGAAGTACAAATAACGTAGTGTGGGCGTAGAACAGTTCTCGAAGTTTTTTTACGTAGGAGCTAACGCTTCGGGCCGGATCAAATGTTGTAAAAATATGCTTACACTACAGGACGCCCACATCGGGTTGTTGATAATCAGTTAACAATATCTCGTAGGTAGCTTTTCTGCACTACACGTGCCTTACAACTTTAGTTCTGACCTTTAATAATTGTTTTATTTTTGTCTTCCATAAAACAACAAAAATAGTTAAATTAAGCCTCCAAATGGTAATACAAATTTTTCGTCAATTTGTTGAGTTAAAGTCGTGGAATAATAGTTGTTATGCTCCGTCAAAGCATTTATTAGCTCTGGCAGCTGTGCAAAAAGATATGTATAATAATATAAAAAAGTCGCTTACCATCAGGCGAGTTGGTGGCCATGTGGCCAAACGTAGATCTATACTGTTTAAAAAAAGTTTATTGGGTAACTGACTTTAACAGTCAGTTACTGTAACAGTCTTTCGTTCAAAATCTGGGGAAAGTGATCACAATTCGTTCAATCAGCTTTTTGGAATGTTATTGCACCTGTCATAGCAAATAAATGTCTGGACCGAGTTTAGTTATGATATAGGGAAGTAGCTTGCGAGAGGTTGATAGCTAATTATCAATAATAAAGCAATTATATTTTATATTCATTTTCTAATCTAATTGGAGATTTGGGGCTGAATCCTGTTGCCTCCAAATTGCAAACTTAGTTAAATTTATTGAAAAAAAATATTGAAATATTTACGAGTCGATTAGCGACTTGTTACTCTATAGCTAGGAGAACTAAAACTTAACAAAAAACTGTGATCTTTGATATATTTTTTAAAACTTATATTTGATTTACCCGAGAGCGTAATTTGATTTGTTACTTTTGCGAGTTAGAAAGTTCTTAGGTAATATCATAAAGTGGCTGAATGGTTTGCTTTTATCTGATGTCGAATCTTAGAAAATACTTTATCATCAACGATTAATGTAATAGACTAGTAATATTTAATGGGTTTTTGAAGTCAGATCAATATTTTATCAAGCAGAGTTGGACAGTTTTCAAAGTTTGGTAATTCATTTATAGATCTTTTTAAAACTTTGAAGAGCAAAGGCAGTTGAAATTAACTATCATATTATGCTTTTGAGAACTCAAAATTTTAGACGTACAAAAACAAATGGAACAAAAAAGTTAAAATTTATTTTATTTGTTTGTGTTTTTTTTTAGGCTCCGCAGATTTTTTTTACAGAAAGGCTTAGGCTTCAGGAAGGGACAGTGTGTTCGAAAATGGTAAACGTCTAGGTTTATACCTAATTATATAATGGGAAGTGGCTCAAGTGATGCTGCTGGACTACTACTGGTGATTAGAGTCCTCAAAGGTAGGCAACGCACTGACAATGCCCCGGGTATTGTAGGTGTCTATAGGCGGCGGTGACTACTTACCATCAGGTAGCCCGTTGCTTGTTTGCCACTTATTCTACTTAAAAAACTACTCTGTTAGCTTTTTGAAAACTCATAATCATCTTACCTGCGCTAAAATCTTCGTGAAACAAGTATGGACCTCCGATACAGAATCGCTGTAGCGGTAGACGTTCACAAAGTCATTGGGGCCAAGAGTGTCCAAGAGCGCAGAGACAGTGGCCTTGGCTAGTCTCCAGTGCGAAGAGCCCAAGTCATCGGAGTCGTCGATGAGGATCACCAAGTCTTTGGGAGACGTGGCTGCTTCGACGAACCAATTGGATGAGCGAAAGTCGTAGAAGTCGCGAGCGTGGTGCGAGTACCCGTCTTCTGGTGGCCAGGACATTGCTGTAGAAGAATGATACTGATGTACATTTTGATTCGTAATCAAATATTTAGAAAGTAAGAGATTTATGGGCAAGTAAACACTTAACAATTGGAAATGTAAAAAAAAGCCGTTGAAAGCCTGCAATTTCAACAAGCTTTGAATTTTTTCCTGTTTCTTATGGTAAGATTTAGCAGATTCTTACATACTCATACTTTTTTATTCATAACAATGATAGTTACATGTCACAGTGTATAAATTCTTATTATCGTTTACATAATGATCAAACATGAAAAAAAAACACGAACGAAAAATAAAAAATTCTATTTGAAAATACAAAAAAATTTAAACAAAATTATTAAATTACACAATGTCAACATTAAATTAAACAATTAGGATAAACAAATAATATTAGTCAATAAATAATAATAATTTAAAATGTCAGTGTTGCAAAACGTCTTACCCGGGTATCTCCTCATAAATCCACTGGACGAGGCGTAGTACTGCCACGAGAGAGTAGCGTCGATCTCGTAGTTGTTGACAAACAACGGGTCCAAATGTTCTGACCACGCGATCTGATTCTGCACCTCACCATCTGTTCCAATAATTAAATACCAAAATTTAAAATAACACTAATCACTTTGATATCATACAAATGCGAAAGTAGTCATCTGGCGGTGGCTCGGTCTATATGATACCTATTCAAGAAACAAATGGCCTCGAAATAGACCTCACACGCGAACAACACGTGGTCAGGTATAGGGTGCATGTGACTTCACACGTACCAGTTGAAACTTTCTTTAAAAAATCCCCGTAGTGAGGCTGTTAATATTCACTCTACCTCGCCCAGTTTGTAAAAGCTGCAATCTGCAGCCATCCAATAATCCGCAACATTGTGCCAAGGTTCAGCCGGGTTGACCAATTAGGGAAATTTCTTTAACTACCCATTAAAGAGGAGTAATTGGCGAACTTGCTTCATTGGGCCGCCGTGATTGCTTTCTCCTGAACCGACCGCCGGAAAAATTAATTGTTCGGGTGTGCTCTATGGGCGGAGGCGGGATGGTTAAATAAACGCGGCCTGTAGCGCCGCACTTTAACACGGGGCTTAATGATTTTTGGGGGTTAATGAATGTTGGGCGATTGTTGTGCTTAGAAATGAAAAGTAAGAACGGCTACGATATTCAGCATGGCAATACCGTCACCGTACTGTATGCGCTGCTAACTGATAGTGTGACATTTGTGCTTAGACATCCAACCATAAATGGGTCACCTTTAGATACCCTTTAGATCAGCAAACAAGGGAGATATGGTAAGGTGGCGTGGCGGGTGCGACCGCATCTGGCCTAAATCAATGCCTTTAGTCGAACTTACCTTGCAGACGACCTTGTCACCCCTTTTTGCATGTGGATTATTATGAGTTTCTTAGTGTGCGTAAATGAGCCGTACATACAGTTTTTGCGTTAAGCGGTTTAGTGGTACCTATAGTAAAATAAACCGGCCAAGTGCGAGTTGGCCTCGCGCACTGAGGGTTTCGTACCACCACAAAATTCAATAACGAAATTACCAGTTATAACTTGGTAATGAACAGAAACTTGGCACCGACTCGCACTTGGCCATTATTTATTATTTGTTTTTATACATTAAAATGTGTACTATAATCATGTCAAGTTACATTAGAGCTAATACAAAAATACGTCAAAAAAGATACGTTTGTTGTATGGGGACCCCCTTTTCATTTTGACTTTTTTATTATTATTTTAGTTAATCCGCCGTAACGTTACATTTTCTGTGAAAATTTTAATTAGCTATCTATTATGGTTCGAAATATACAGCCGTTTAAAGGTAGGACAGACGGACAGGCAGACACACATCGTAGGTTTAGTAATAGGGTCCCGTTTTTACTCTTTGGGTACGGAACCCTAAAAACTATGAAAAATAGAGACATTTGAACACGAGTGATAATTGTACAAAGGCGTATCTCCCTTGTTTGTCTGATTTGAAGGATAAACCATAGGTAAACTATTTTATGCAAGCTAATACTCCTAGAGGTAGTTTGATTAGATTGTGTGAATACTCAGTTTAGTTAAGAGAAATTTTACCGTTAAAATAATTGTATCCCCTATCAAGTGACGATATTATTATCTATGCATCTATCACTATAGTTAGCATACTTACCTACTTATACATCGATATTTTGAGTGCTTCTATATATCACAAGTATTGCTACATTTTGACACACTTAAATCCCATTATATTGCGTGTAATTCCCCTAGAGCCCATTGAAATAGGTGAAGTGAAATAAAGTAATTTAGATAACGACATGGAGAAGGGGAAAGGTTTGCAAAACCACGAAATATATTGTATCAGAGTTTGGGCGAGGCAACATGCAGATTGTGTTTTGTTTAGGATTATGTTTTAAAAATTTGGGCCAGAGCATTTTGCAACGTGTAGCTATCTCGCTCGCTGGCTATAAAAACTGAACTTTATCGCCAAAACAAATTATATCTATATGAAACTTTGTTCAAATATTCTATACGAACAAAATACTACTACACTTAAAATATTTCATCATCATCATTTCAGCCATACGACGTCTACTGCTGGACATAGGCCTCCCCCATCGATCTCCAACAGGGCCGGCAGGAAGAGGCCTACATCCAGCGTTTTTAAAATATTTAAGTTATTATTAATAATATCACTCAGTGATTTTATAACTTCAAAAATTTTGAAACGCGTTAGCGCCATAGTATGTATGTTGACGGACATCCCTATAGAATACAGTGTGCATTTATTTTATTTTTATTTATATTAATACGAGTCAAGTTGCCTGAATAAAAAAAAAAAACATTTATTATTTATTTATTTATAGTCGCACTCTGATCACGGCCGTAACAAGGTGTGTCACAAGATAACTCCTATCGGCAGTGCTTACCCATCAATTAAAAGACGACCGTTTAATTGTATTAAAAAACAATATTGGCGTAGAAACTAAAGTAATTTGTCATTAATTTATAATTGTCACAATATTTGATATAATAATGGAAATAACTAAATACTATAAATAAAAATGCAAGAAAAAACTGACAAATGTCAGTTTTTTTTCTCTTCATTTCAATAAGCGATGGCAATAATTTTTGAAGCTTCAGAAAATAGACTAAGAGAATGTATGTTGTCATTATATACGCGAATACAAAACTATTCAAATTCTAGGATCATATTTCAAGGTATCAACACTAACACATGCGTCGAAAGCCAACAAACGAGGTCAATCGCTTGTCGTTCACAAATTTAGTCAACACTAAAATAAATTTCAAAATAAGCGTTCATGTTAGCGTCACTAATAGGCAGAAATATGTCAATCTGTACATTAATCATTGCCGCCCCCGCCACTGTCGCGTTGCCACCCCACGTGTCAACAATGTAGAAACTACGTTTCATTATTTGGGGTTGAAGGCTCGTTGAACAGTCTTCACTCTGTGCTGTAATACTACGAGTAGGTATGTCCAAGCTCGCTATTTTCGTATTTAGATGTATGTATATTAGTTTTAGTAAGAAGTCGCTTTCCGCGTCTGTCTGTCTGTATGGCCGCTAACTCCTCCTAAACCACGCAACGGATTTTGTTGCGGTTTTCACCATCAGTTAGATACATTTTCAAGGAAGGTTTATATATATAACTAGCGACCTACCCCGGCCTCGCACGTAAATTACATCCGTGCGAAGCCGGGCGGGCGGGTCGCTAGTAAATAATAAATATTTGGGACATTTTTTGCACTCACGGTCATCTGACCCCAAACTAAGCAAAGCTTGTGATATGGCTGCCAGAGACTGATATACATACATATATAGTTTTTAAATACATACTTAAATAGATATTAACACCCAGATATAGAACAAACACAAATGTTCATCACACAAATGTTTGTCCTGCGTGGGAATCGAACCCACGCCCTCAGGCTCAGAAGGTAGGTGCACTACCAACTGGACCAACGGGCTATATAGTTGATTCTATCTATAGGTATATAGTAAAAAAAAAAAAAAAAGAAGCGGAAGTGGAAGTGAATAAAAAAAGTGGAAGCGGCCTGTACCTATCCAGCGTTTTGCTTGCGGTCTCTTTTAGGTCGTCTGTTCATCTTGTGCATGGGAGAACGTCCTACGTGGCTTTGTAGTTTAGTTGTTATTAGTTGATGAAAAATCTATTAGTGATTGTGTCATCATAATATTGCTATCTTTACCTGCTTGGTGAGATCTGCATATTACAGTTTTGGCTTGGTTTTTATGATCGACCTACTTTCCTCTTTCGAGCTCTCTTTAGAAATGCACTCTTTGACAGGAGGATTTCCACCACCAGTATAGTGTAGTGCGTGTGTAGCAAATTTACCTTCAGTATTGATGTAGGGCGGCATCAGAACCGCGCTGTAGCTGGTGTTGACAGCGATGTGGTCGAAGTGCCGGCTCGGCGTGAGCTGCAGCCGGCGTGCTTTGGCGGCCAGCGTGCCGTCGTCAGCGTGAACGTTCAGCCACCGCGCGTCGAAGTAGCTGCCTGGCGTGCCATCACTGCCACTACCAGACGATAGGGCAGCCGCTTCAGCGCTGTCCATGATGCGCTGCATACAAGCAAAAAATAGCACGCTTAGAGTGTGTACAAATACAAACTCTGCAGTCGCTTAATTTTATCGATACTTGAAAACCAATGTAAGAAAAATTTATTACTGCCCAAAATAATGCAGGTTGTGAAGAATTGAAATATTATAGACTATGTAGCTAATTGCTGTTACAAATTTATACATGCTAGTTTAAAGCACGCAAACGTTAAATGCTTATGAAAAGTTTAGTAATAAAATTATATTAACGCTTCTTCTGTATACTTTTCTTCATCTTGTATTAATTTAGTTAAATCATGTTTTCTGTCTATTTTCTGTGTTTTGTATAAATGAAACTATATTAGGTAAATGCGATATTTAGATTAGGTAAATGCGGGAGAAGCTTGAGCTCAGTCCTTCGTTATTCGTGCAGTGATCGATGTATCGAATACTGCATGATTAATTGCACCAACACCTCGATAGATACTCATAAAATGCACAGTCACGACCACAGTATGACACAAATAAACATTATCGCTGTTTGACGAAAATATTTCAATGCATACGTAAAAAGCTAATAATAATTCGTCTACGCAGGTAGAAGCGCCCTCCGCAAAACAAACAAAGGTTCATAACTGTGTCAACAGGCCCTAATGCATGATTTACAAGGGTTGAATCGACGAGTCATCGCGAACCATGAACCACGAGGCTTGAGCCGCGAGTTGAGCGAGCTGAGCCGTGGCCACAAAGAATGGACCTGAATGCAAACAATCGGCAATTAGCTGGAGTGGAATTGGGCTGATCGATAGACGCTTTTGTCTCTCCACTGCGGCATTAGCGGCGGATTCATCCTTGCTAAGAATTCTTTTCAGGTTTTCTTTTCATTAAAGCAAGTGGTCGACATTTCAAAATGTTACATCTACAAGTGTAATAAAATACTTACTTTACAACTTATTAAGTAAGCAAAGAATTTATAATATGCATCGGCAAAAAAGAGTTAATCACGCTTTGGCACGATGAATCCAATATTTCGCGCATTTTCTCCATAGAATATCAGTAACGTGCATAATGAGATTTCACCTATAGGCAATCTTAGAGCTGAAAGGCACAGCAGAAAAATAGCATTTTAAACCATTTTGAACGACATAAGCACTGCCCTACCCTCGATAATGCAGATATAGGTACAATAACTTAGCCGTGATGAGTCTATTACGTCGTCTGCGCTGATCGTGTAAAAATCAAAGGTTGAACAGGTCGTTGCGACTTGACATTTGGCAACCCTTTGAACCATACGGGCAAAGGTTCAAAAGGTTCAACCTGCTAAGCCTATGTACCTGTATGTAGGTACTACCTACTACTCGTTGCGTGAGCTTAATGATCTTTGGCTGATTGTGAGCGATCAAAGCTGGCATGTTTTTACTGAACCAGTTCCGAGTCCGCGATAGTGATTCTATTTTAAGTCTGATTGTGTTCGGCATCAGATTGTATTTTGCAGTTCAAAGCAGTATCATTGAATAGCTTAGTTAGAGCACGTCACAACTAATAACAACACTCACAACTGCGAAGGATTGTGAAAATGCGTGTATGTTTGCCCCCACTTAATTCCGCAAAGGATTTGGATGACATTCTGGATTTAGATAGCTTATACCCTGGCTTTATTATGTATATACATAATTATATAAACAGGCAACTTTTCATCTCAAAAAATGTCGGTTTCTGTAGTCTAGTGGGTCATCATCATCATCATCAGCTACAAGACGTCCACTGCTGAATATAGGCCTCCCCCTTTAACCCCCATACTGAACGACAGCCTGCCTTTTGCATCCACTGGATGCCAGCGACTATAGCGGGTAAAACACGGCTATTGTCATATACTTTAAACTAAAAAACATTCTTGTAATTATTAGCGTATGTAAATCTATCGCATCTGTAAAATAGACCGATTACGTAAATTATATTTGAGATTTAAATTCTGACTTTTTCAACCTATGGTTACTTAGTATTTGGAAGTACTGAGTTCCTGCCATTTACACGTTTATTTTCATGTAATAGGATTTATACATTTATTCGTGCTTATTAATTTTGCTATACCTTACTACAGTAGCTAAATGTTGCCAGAACTGAATATCAGATGCGTTGAAGTGGAGGACTACGATTGTTCGCGTCACAAAGCCAGGACAGACGTCCGCTGGCAACGTTCCACTAATACGATTTCTGTTATTGTATGAAGACAGTAAGGCCGCGTCTGCGCTGCTCTTTTTTATCTTACTTTTGTTGCCCTTTCAAGGCACTATGAAGTTCATAGGGCTCTAGTCAGAATTTCTATTCTTTTTATGTTTTCCCTTAAATTTTACCGCAAATTTGGTAGTTTGCCATTTGTAACAAAAATAGGGCACAGTTTGTTCAGAAAACCGTTTCGCCACATTAGTGTTATAAACACACTAATGTGGCGGAACCGTTTTTTGGTAATGGTAAAATGTTATTACTTTTAACCATATTACTCCGTCAAATTAAAAAATATCGAAATAAATAAAACACGTTTGTAATCCTATGATAGTTAACAATCTAATGATAGTTAAGGTCAGGTTTTGTCACTTTTTGCAAATTCATACTCTGTGATTTTATATCTTCAATAATGTAAAAATACGCGAGCGATAGAGTTGCAGACGGTAACAGATAGATGGACAGATAGATAGATATGACGGCATTGCTGTCGTAGGAAACTTAAAGTTTTAAAGAAGGATGAAAAATAGAAAGCCAAGCTACAGAACTTCACACTTTTCACATTGTTTTTCATAAAACAGTGATATGGTCTCAGTAGACAGTTTCTTAAAACAGTGTTTTGTTTCTCATATTGTAAAAAGTTCTCGAACTCATCTCCATATGCACACACTACGCTAATATGGAATGTAAACGTGCCTGTCCCGAGAACACGTAGTAATCGGATTACTCATGTCTGCCAGACTCCCAACCACAGCCCACCGCGAGACTTATTGCGTTACATCGCGCCGCTCCATGTAAACACTTGCCAATTAGCTCGCACTATCTCGCCACAACTCTCTGCTGTAGAATACTGCAGTGTTGTGTGAAATAAACTCACTGAAATTTACATGAAATCTGCATACTTACTAAGAAACATAGGTACGCTCTTTAATATTATAGCCCGATTGATATGATAGCCTGTTGGTCCAGTTGGTAGTATTTCTTTTTTCAAATTGTTTGTTGTAACCATAGACTCAGACTTAGCAATATTCGGACAAAAAATTCGGTATAAAAACGTTATACTGAATCTATGTATAAAAATAATTGAATTTAATTCGGTGTAAAAATGTCAGTGGAATGTCAAATTAATTAGTGAACCTGCCGTCTGCGCTTGGGGATGTGGGTTTGATTCCCACCTAGGGCAAACATTTATGTGATGCACATTTGTGTTTGTTCTATATCTGGGTGTTAATATCTATTTAAGTATGTATTTAAAAATATATATATGTATATCAGTTTGGGGTAAGATGACCGTGTGTGATCCGGAATATTTTATTTTAATTATTTATTACTAGTTGCGCCCCGCGGTTTCACCCACGTAGTGATGAAAAATAGTGATGATGATGATGATGAAAAGTATCTTATATCCCTCTCCAGCTCTTGGACTATAACCATGCAAAAAATCAGGTCGATCCGTTGCTCTGATGCTACGTGAAAGAGAAACTAACAAACCAACAAACTTTTCACATTTATAATATTAGTATGATAGTAAGGATCTGCCTTAAACTCGTGGTAGTACTGAAAAAAGTCTTCCAAAAACTGAAGGGAGTGAGGTAAACACGTATTGCACATACTGACATATACTTACTAGTTCTAAACACGCACACTTCAATATTGAGCGGCACCCAACTGCAAACGATATGCTTTAAAAGTCATCAAATGGAAAACCCAGGGGGGGAGGTGTAAGTGCTAAGGGAACTGTAGGTATACCGATTCCATTTTTTTGAGAATACGCCTAATAACTAGAATGTGTGTTATTCGAAAAAGTTTCGTAGTCGGCTTAGAATTTGGTTGTTCATGTTTAGAAGTTTAGCTATTGGAAAAAGTTGGTAACAAACAAAATTACTTGGCTAATTTGTAAAATAAAACGGTTGTTATAAAAGTGTAGTAAGTAGCACAATAAGAGAGTCCTCGCGCTAGGCGAAAGCTCCCAACTCAGTCCGACGATAAAGTTGAAAAATCGCGGGATTGCCGCGCTGCGAGCGTCGCTAAGAAAAAACGACGCTTACATTTCGCACTTAATGAAACTGTAGCCGAAACAAAATAAAGAAACGACGTATTTACGGACCGGCGCTAAGCATTGTTCCAGAATTCCCGCCTTTTCATAGCCGCCCCTAATGGCTGCAGATAAAATATTTGAGGTGTAACGAGATTGTTAACGGCCTTGCAATTTGTCATTAGTGGACTCGAGACAAGGCATTCCCATTCGAGAATCGCAATGGCGACATGAGAGACACTGATCTTATTACAGCATCATAGCTTAAGTTTACAGAAATGGACAAAAAACATGGGTTCTTACGAATACAGACCGAGTTTCCCTGAAATATTAATTTCGTTTACAGCCCTGCCTCCGCAGAGCATCAAAATGCTAATTAAGGTGGTCCACATCCGAGGATTAATTTTAATCCTCAGTGTCGGTGTAGTGAGTACTGAGGGATCAGTCCTCTGCAGGCGCGCCGGCGGTGGGGGCAGCCGTGGCATGAGCGCGAGTGCAACTTTTAATTACTTCACCCCCACTTCGCGAGCTTGTTCCTGCGATGGGGCTATTTCGTCTCACAACTAAAAACTCTCATTTATAAACTGTGTTCTCTGAAGCTCCTTTTTAAAATTGTTGAATACAAAATAATAGCATAGTGCCAGGAAAGTTAAGGAAATAAAGGCGGTGCTTTTTATCTGTGTGGGGTAAAGATGAGCTTTGTTTGGCGGTTCAAGTTTTTCTATCTCAATTAAGTTTTTGTTCAGTGTTTAAGTTAAGTACTCACAAGCGTAGGTACATAAGCATAATATTCTTACGATAAACCTAAAAAAACAACCTTTTAATTGTAATTGTGTTTTATTATAAATTTATTAAAATAAATAGGTAAAAAATTATATGGTATGTTTTTGGTAATAAATACTAACTATTAATTATTATTTATTGTGTTTTAGTACTAACATGCCTTAATAAATGTTTTCACGGGGAATAACAAGCTAATTACACATCACATTGAAATCATCAAGTGGTTGAAAAGGCGAACGAGTTTATTCGTTTACAACATTGGAGACACCAGCCCCAAGTCACAATGTCGGAAACATGATTACGAAGCTGTAATGTACTGTAGCCATTATTTAGGAGGTTTCTGCGTTGAAATCGAGCATCGGAGGTCGGTGACCCCGCGCCTCTGCCGAAGGCTGCCCACGCTCTGCGTTGAGACAATATTGAAATGTTTTGTAACTAATGCCCCTATAAAAGTATATCGTCTTTTTTATTAATTTTATTTCGTAACATTTAAAAAAGCTTACTCTATTAGCTACAGAATACTAACAGTTACGGCGTAGACTTGCTATGTTGATTACTCGAAATACAGACTGGATTTCGAAATTCAGTTTTCGTTTTTTTACCGCTAATACAAATACAGATACAGATTCTTTATTCATAAATTTTAGAATTTACACGTCAGAATATAGTGAAGAGTACTTTAATGCTAGTTGGTAGTGGTAAAAAAAAAATGAGAAACAAACAGGAACTGTGGCGATTAGTTAACTTGTTAGATATAATTAAGAGTAAAGTGTCATTAATTAGTTATCTGTCAAATTCGAAAAATTTACTATTATTGCCAATATACTACATTATTCACATACCTAGGTGGTTAAATATTAACTTACCGTCCGGCGAGTTGGTGATCCAATAAAAATAGTTAAAAACACTGGTTTTACCACGTTTTATCACGGTTGTTCACTACAGTTATGTGAGTATTACCAAGATATTTACCGTGATAAAGTTGTGGATGGAGCTGCCAATATTTCGGCGCAGTTATATGCACCATGTACACGGGAAGACTGTAGAATGCGGGGGAGGTTGGTCAAAAAGTTCAAAGTTAGGCGCAGATTTTTGCAATGGTTATCTCTGGAACTTGAATTCTAATCTAAGTCCCGACAAAACACACTCACTGTATCACCGTGTGTGGTGTTAAACACATTTTGGACAAGTATTGGAATATTGCACTTTCATTCACAAGTAATGTGCAGTTTCAATGCCATCGTCTAAAAACGAAGGATAACACCGTGAGGAAATCGGTATGTCCAAGAACTTCAAAAAAATTAAAAACATATTTATGAGCAACGCACCATCCGGCAAGAGACCGGATGGTGCCACCCTAGTTCCGTGGTGTCTCGGACGTGCACTCGTCTGGGACGCTACGTGCGTGGACACCCTGGCGCCATCTCATCTCTCCAGTTTGGTTCGAGACGTCGGGGCCGCGGCTGACAACGCTCAATTATTAAAACACCGCAAATATGCACAATTGAGCGCACATTATGAGTTTCTCGCATTAGCTGTAGAGACTCTAGGCCCGTGGTCGTCCGATACAAAAAAGTTTTGCAAAGACATTGCGACCAGATTGGTTCTCGCCTCGGGGGATCCCAGAGCTGGAGTATATTTCGCACAAAAATTAAGCCTCGCAATCCAGCGGGGCAATGCTGCCAGCATTCTGGGAACCTTGCCGCATGGTGGCGATTTGTTCACTTAGGACTTTTTATTTATTTTTTGTGTATATTATATTTTAGTCGTACATAATCGATAAGTTGTATATAATATGTATAATTTCCTTGAGCAACGTGCACTGGGCCAGCATGATTAATTATTATTATTATCTTCTCTCTCTGACAGAAAGGCCTGCGTCCTAGCAGTGAGAACATGATAGGCTAATGATGATGATAATCCACAAACCTTATCACGGTAAATATCCCGTTAATAATCATATGACTGTTAAATAGTTTCCTTTCAGGGACAAGGGAAATAATAAGAAAGATGTATGTTTTAACTTAGTACGTATCATGTGTAGAGTACCAGGCTTAGCCTACGAATAATATTCCTAAAACTTATTTACATAACGCCACCAGATTTTGCTAGTCCCAAAACGACGGCGTTCGTGTTCACTTATGTGGCTTCTATGACTTCTAACTTGAGATACATTGTTACCCATTTGAGTCGTGTCTACGTACATACTAGTATATATTTATCTATGGTACATACCAGTGGCCCTGACAGATTGTATGTCCGACGGTCACAAGTCACGCACGACTAGCAAAGATTACATTCCGCGAAGTTCTATTAAACTTCTCAGCACCCTCGCCTTGCAGTTTGTTATGGCGCTGACAATGAAGGCCTTGGTTCTAGTTGTGTGATATGTACCTCTATTTTGACGGGAGCATATAAAAAAACATTCCTACAAAAAATGCTGCTGTTGCAAATGTTTTTCTGCCAAACTGAAAAGCATTGCCATCCAGCGTGGCAATGTCGCGAGCATACCGGATACGCTGCCAAACTAGAAATGGTCTTTTTTTAAATGTAGTATTGATTTACGTTTTGGCCACACCAACTCGCCTGATGGTAAGCAACGGTGTGGCCGAAGATGGGAAACGTTGATCTAGAAGAAATCTATTCACTATAGCCTTGAACATGCCTAAATTGTAGTTCTCGTGAAATAAGGACGGCAGAAAGTTCCATGAGATTGAGCGTTACAATTTTCTTCAGTCCTTTAACGGGTTACAGACAATCCAACTGTTTTTAGGGTTCCGTACCTCAAAAGGAAAAAACGGAACCCTTATAGGATCACTTCGTTGTCCGTCTGTCTGTCTGTCCGTCTGTCAAGACCCTTTTTCTCAAGAACGCGTAAAGGTAGCAAGTTGAAATTTATACTAAATACTTGGGTCTACGGTTTCTTTAGGCTGTAAAAAAATAAAAGTTGTAAGTCAACGCAATCAAAAGATATGAACGTTTATGTCGCATATTTTGCGATTTCACAGGGGAACCAAAACCTATAGGGTACTTCCCGTTGACCTAGAATAATGAAATTTGGCAAAAAGCAAGGTCTCATAGCACATATATAGGAATAAATCCGAAAGTTAGAAATATGAAGGTATATCATTTAAAAATGATTATTTTGCTATTACAAACTTACATTTTGTAGTTGGAATGTATGGAAGAACCTTATTGTCAACTACAAACTTAAGTTTGTCTTTCAATATTTTAACTTCAGTTAGTTTTTTTTTTGGTCTCGCGCTCTTATGGTTCCTTTATGTCGTATATTTTGCGATATCACAGGGGAATCAAAACCTATAGGGTACTTCCCGTTGACCTAGAATCATGAAATTTGGCAAGAGGCAAGGTCTCATAGTATATATTATATAGGAATAAATCCGAAAGTTATAAATTTGAAGGTATTTAAAAATAATTATTTTGCTATTACAAACTTACATTTTGTAGTTGGGATGTATGGAAGAACCTTATTGTCAACTACAAACTTCAAAGTTGTCTTCCCAGAGACTGTGGGATCGGCCGATCTGCGAACTAGCATGGAAATCGCCACTAGATACGTGTCCTAGTATTGCAGATCGCGCTCGTATTCTTGCTGTCTCTGTTTGGGAATCGGGACTTTGGTTGCAAGCCATGCCCTCTTTTAACACAGGTAGCCTTTTAGATCCAACCGCATTTCGTCTAGCTGTCAGCTTACGCTTGGGTGCAAGGTGCTGTGAGGCCCATCGCTGTCAGTGTGGTACTGCTGTTGACCAGCTCGGTCACCATGGTCTCTCTTGCTCGAGAAGCGCTGGTCGTATTGGCCGACACGCTAGCCTGAACGACATCATACGCAGGGCACTTTCCACCGCCAATTTCGCAGCTGTGCTCAAACCGAGTGGTCTTGCGCGTGACGATGGAAAGAGGCCTGACGGTATGACACTTGTGCCCTGGAGGTTGGGGCGGCCCCTTGTATGGGACGCAACTTGTGTCGATACTTTGGCGCCGTCACATCTTCCTGAGACACAGGGTAGGGCTGGCGCGGCTGCTAATTCGGCAGAGCAGCACAAGCGTCGCAAATATGCTAACCTCGGCAGTGGTTACATATTTGAGGCGTTTGGGGTCGAGACATTGGGCCCTTGGGGACCGGGAGCTCACCTCATTTTCAAAAATCTTTCAGAGCGCCTGGTTAATGCGACGCGTGACCAAAATGCTGGCGTGTTTCTGGCTCAACGCATTAGCATTGCCATTCAACGTGGTAATGCCGCCAGCATGTTGGGTACGCTGCCAACTGGTAGTGGGCTTGAGCATTTGGATTGTCTTTAGACCTTCAACGGTCTATGGGCAGTCTAACTGTATTTGTAGTGTTAGTTTTAGCTTGTATTTTGTTTAGTTATTAAAGGCACTTGCCCAGTAAAAAAAAACTACAAACTTAAGTTTGTCTTTCAATATTTTAACTTCAGTTAGTTTTTTTTTTGGTCTCGCGCTCTGAGGTTTCCGTCTAACGGAACCCTCAGAGCACGAGTCCTACTCGTACTTGTCCGGTTTTTTTTTTGCATAATAGACTAACTTGTTAGCTTTTATGTTTTTTGTTTTTTTATTTAATGGAAAAGTGCCTTTATTGAATAAACAAAATACAGGTTAACTAATACTAAATTACCCAGCCTATCACAAAAAAAGTTATTATTAGTATGAATTTTCTTGTTTTAATATAGTAATATTTTAAGTTGTCAACAATAATAATAATTATGCTACTGTAATTCTTCTTCTTTTTTACTGCTGCGGCAACGTTGGCCTTGCAAGGTCGCCAGGTGAGAATGTTTTAAAGAGCACTGTCCGTTAGATAGAGCCTGTGTAGAGACCCTATAACAGCAAGTTCCGAAGAAAACAATTGAATCTATATCTGACAGCGCGGGGCAAAAATATTCATACAAGTAGATTTGGTAAATTTTGGAGGTCTTAGTAGATAGAACTAAACTTATTCAAATATTGCTGTCTTTATTTAACTTGCCTGGTAAAAAAGGAACAGCAATGTTTTAAATAATTAAGCTATGTCAACTAAAGCCTTCAAAATCGACTACGTCTATAAGGTAAGAAAAATCTTAAATGTAGATGGTATATACTGAGAGTTATAGGTAAGAAAGCAATCACGTGTATGTGATGTATTTCTTTTCTCAAACATATATAGGCATGGTATCTACTAAACCTTAGTAGGTACTTCAAACAAAAGAAGTCCCTCCACGAACTAAGATAATTCGCAGCTATCAGTGTTTGCCAACATTTAAAACCAAAACAAAGTATAAAACGGAGGCACATAAAACAGACGCTCAGTAGAGTGCGTGTTACCTAAGCGTCCTATTACTGCAGGCGTCCCGGCGCGCCTTCGGAATATTGAATAAGTAGCCTGCGGGAGCCCCTGCAGGCCAGAGCGGGATGGAGCGTCGTCTCAAGACTGCGAATCAATAAAGTCCACTCGTATAAGTCGGGCGCTGCAGTGGATATGGGTCACGGTGCACTCAGCCCCCGAGATGGTATTTAATAACCCTCCACACGCTCTGACAGATATTGCTCGATCCTCTCTCCACCCAACAGGAGCTTTAAAAGCGGCACCCGTTTTAAACGCGCTTTTAAATTGTTACGACATCATAAAAACTGGAGACATCGAACTTGAGCGTTTTTACAGTGAGCGTGCAAATTCGATTTGATAACATTACAATGCATCGGAGATGATTGTCATGGCAATTTCCGGCGCCGATTGCGGTCCAATGGCGTGAATTATGTCACAGATTTCTTGTCACAAACAGCTGGTGTTTCGCAATTTGCTGATGGCGACATTAAGGTCGGCAAGTGCAGCGGTCTACTTCCTGTCCTCCTCTCCCCCCAGCGCCACCCTTGGCCCCCTGCGCCCTGCGGCATGCCTCCGGAATTTGGCGGTGCGCCTTGCACTTACCCTAGCTCCGGAATTTAAGCACACACATGTTCTGTCCTATTGTATAGCGGGCGAAGCGTAACATATTACCTTACAAGCGTGCCGAATACTGTGGAAGCGTAGACGAACTTGCTACAAAACATTCTGTTTTGCGATAGAGAAAAAACTACAAACAAAGAGACTACACATACTAAGAAAGTAGGTAAGCAATCTACTAGAAGTTAATTAACTCATACATATACGCTACATATTATGACTGCTTGCGTCAAAACTAATAATAGCTCTACGATTAATTTGTAGAGCGGAACTACGAAGTGCTACGCGGATGTCTACGAAACTTTAGCGTAGACTGCAGACGTTCATAGCTGCAACTTTCCTGCAATCGGACGTGCAGTGTCGCAGTTTTCAGAGTGAAATTCTCGCTTTGATTCAATCGATGATATACCTACGTAGGCAGACGTAAAGTTACTTCCTGAACCTCCGCTTAAATCTACTTTTTAACCAACTTCAAAAAAGAGCATCTCAACTCGACTGTTTTTTGTGTGTTAGCGATGTCTTCACCTATTTTTTACCGATTTATATGATTTTTTAATGTATAGGCTACATCTCGGGAGTGGTCCCATTTTAATTTGAAGAAAAAATTCCACCTCGAGCTAAATAATGAATATTTTTTTTCTTCCTCTACATCATAAAAAAAGAACAACGTAAATTGGTTCATAAATAGCAGAGTAATAGTGTACCTTTGATTATAAGTAGTTTGGATTTATTTACCTTTAACCTAGTACCGAAAAAACTTTGCTAAAAACTGAAGAGGGCCAGGTAAACACGTATGCAGACACTGACATATTCTTAATAGTTCTACAAAATCACATCAAATGGAGGAACAAGAAGGGTGAAAGTGCTAAAGGGGAAACTGTATTTATAACAATTCCATTTATTTTATACTAGCTTCTCCCCGCGGTTTCACCCGCGTAGTGATGAAAAATGGTGATGATGATAAAAAATAGCCTATGTCACTCTCTGGCTCTTAAACTATACCCATGCAAAAAATCTGGTCGATCTGTTGTTCCGTTGCAGCGTGAAAGAGGAACAAACATACATCCATACAAATTATAAACTTTCGCGTTTATAATATTAGTTTGTTTATTTTATACATACAACAATAACAAAATACGGACTGAATTGAGAACATTCCCTCCCGAAGTCGGTTAATACCTACAGTGAAAGATTCTATTGCATTCCGGGCGAAGTTCGTGCTTGTCCGTAATTCCGTGTTTGCTTTAATTTACTCGCATTTCTGTCGAACTTATTTACAATGCAAACCGCAGCGCCGATCCCATTAATAACACTTTACGTGATATATAGGTATAACCGCGTTATAAGGCATGGAGAGTGCTGCTTTTGTAGGGCAGTTACTAAATTGTCGACCGATAAATAATAATCCACCATTATTACAAATTGACACTCGAAAAAACTCAAGTTTAAAAATAACAACGAAGCATCAAAACGCAAAATGCGTCTTTGTAAATATGTTTATTGTATTTGATAGCTAACTTACTCGCTTTTCAAGGATGCAAACCTCTCTGTAGAAGCCTCCTTGGAGGCAACGCATTCGTTCGCATTTGGTGAAAATGCAATCGCGTGCGCTGGCGTACTCTACGTGTGTACACGATTTTACATATTGACTGACAAGAGAAAAAAAAACGACGACAAGCATTTGAAACCGCAAGAGGGGTTGAACGAGTACCAAAACTGTCCAACTGACTGGATGTCTCGTGTTAGGGACGAATGTGAATTCCGTACACCATACCATAAGCACATATCCCACAGTTTTGGGTTGAATGACTGACCAATAACACCGGCAATTTCAGCTTTCGCGAACTCTCCTCGAAGTTATGTAAGGATCTGAATGTACTGTACATTTATGTTGAGTGCTCATCAGGGGCCTATTGATACACGCCTTCTACATGTAAAGGTTTTTTCTGATAAAAATAATTTGGCGGAAACCAAAACGGACCATACACGCACATCTTCGACAAATCCTTCAAAGCCCTACCTGTCAACCATGAAAAAAAGACTTTTTTTTTAAACCTTTTTATTTTTTTTTCTTGATTTTTTTTGAGCTTGATACGGTTTATGAGTAATCCAACTTTTGTATTAGGCTAAATGGCTTAATTATTTATTGTTGGTTAGCTTGTCTTTTGTTTAGTTAATAATTTCCTCATATGCATAACATAGCTATTGCTGGACTATACTAGTAGTTCGCCCAGAACTGTGACCTCGCCACCCATAGATCTTCGGAACCCCTAGACCGATTTTAGCCATATTTTGTAGTAAAATGTTACTTGCCTACAAAGTTTCATGAAGATTGGATCAACATTAGAATCTGAGACCTCTCTTCGCTTGGTCAAAAATACATAATCGGTGTCATAAGTTCAATACCTTCAGTAAATGATGCGATAGTTAGTAAATTCGCACCCTATAGCGCGAGTACGTTGCGAAACTGTGCAGTTTTCATCTACATTGTATAGTTTTGGATCGAATCGCCCCCCAGCACGCCATTTCCCATATCACACCAACCGACAGGGCCTCGTCGGGTTTGGTAATTATGTAGCCGTTAATATAGTTAAGGGCACGTTGGATAGTTTTATTACTTCTAATTACTTAGTTTACAACTAACAGTAATTTGCTGCAAATTGTGTGGTAACGTTATTAATTATTATATGACTTTTTAGACTTAAATGCCTAACAGCCTAACATATAAAAATCTCACTGTTTGTTGTATGTTTTTACTTCTTCACGCTGATGTGGCTGAACGGACTTGGATGAAATGGAGCCAATTTATACCCTTGATTAAATATAGACTACTTTTATATTCCTTAAAAATTACTTTTTTGTAGGACAGCGGGTGAAACCGCAAGGCGTAGCTAGTAAGTAATATTTTAAGTAGGGACGTACTTTTGTGTTCACTAACTAACTAATTATTATTATTACCTATCATGTTCTCACTGCTGAGACACAAGCTTTCTCTTAGAGAGAGAGAGAGAGAGAGAGGATGGGCCCTAATCCACCATTCTGGCCCAGTGCATGTTGGTGAATGTCATAATGTCTTTGAACTTGGAGATTCTTGAACATACCGGTTTCCTCATGATGTTTTCCTTCTCCTTTGTTGAGCGATGTCATCGACACTGCACATAATTTATCTAGGTTCTAAACAAGTCCTTGGTGTATGGCCGAGGATGGAACCGGGTGCCGTCAGATTGTAAAGCGCACATGCTTCCGCTCGAAAACCATCGCATCGTAGAAATGATTATTGATTAGCGGCGCCCCGTGGGTATACTTCCTATTCTACAGGAACCTATGAAGTTTTCCGAAACAAAAACTTAGAAAGTTAGTAATCTTTGTGTTAAAGCTACCTCCTTCCAAATAACATTGAAATCCATTCTTCTGTAACGGAGTTGAGTACGGCCAAACATAAACACTTACACACAAACTTTCGCATTTCTAATATTAGAGTACATTCCCATGCTGAGGCATTCTCAGCAGATTTTGTAACCTTTTGTTTGCCTTTGAAAAAATACTTATATGTATTGTAATCGAACAGTACCGCGGGTTCCAGTCTATTTAGGTATAGAATACAGGTCATTAGCGCATTCACAGTGCTCCGTTTGTAGCCAGCGGCTGGTTCGGTGCGCAACTAAATTATGACATGCATGTACATTTGATGCTATTATTTGGCGCATGCGATTTGCGTCCTTATGAAATGGGGGCTGTGGTATGTTTTTGTGAAACACGAAGTCGCCAACCACTCATATTTGCAAAAGTTGGTTTACTCCAACTGACAATAGGCATGTGTCCTCATGTTTAATTTATTACAAATAACCGGCTTAGCGAGGAATATAACTAAATACATTACACATACTGAAAAAAATAATTTAAATTGGCTGATTAATCTCTGAGATATGAGCGTTTATAGTTTTGGGTGGGGATAGGGAGGGGATGCTCTATCCCTTTCTCATAATGCGTGTGTTAGTATAGCATTTGTATGGCGCTCCTGAGCCGTGACGTTACGGCTCAGTATAGTGCGCTCTCTGTCTAGCATGAAATTTAAATGCTTATATCTGCTTATATCTTATTTATTTTTGAACTCATTTTAATTTTATTTTCGCTGATGGGCTCTATTTATGATCAGCTTTTTTATGAAGTAATCAAAAAATATTAGTCATCATGCCTATTGGAGTAAACCATACAAACTCCATACTGCTGACACTTACCTATTGCAAGAAAGGGTCAGAGCATCCCTACCAAATCCGAACGCTCATATCGCAGAACTTTATAAGCAGATTTAAATTGTTTTTTCAGTGAGTGTAGTTAATTTAATTATATTTTCCGACAGCCTAATTTTCGAACACTATAAAACGATGTGATAAGTGTTCAGTCTCTGGCAGCCATATCACAAGCTTTGCTTAGTTTGGGGTCAGATGACCATGTGTGCAAAAAATGACACAAATATTTATTTATTTATAACATACTTTCTAAAGAAATGATGGTCCTGTTTGTACGAAGCCAAAATAGACTTATAATTTTATAAGCACAAAAAAGCTGCTATGAAATTTCAAAATTCCTTAGAGACAAAAAGGTTTTGATATGTAATGTAGAATAAATAATTGACATAAGATCGAGACTAGGCACTAGGGAAAAAAAACTAAAACAAAATATGATTTTAACAATATTCTAACATAGACATAATTTAGTTTTTATAACATTAACATAAACTAATTTATTAAAAAAATACATTTGTACGCTGTAACAGGCAAGGACATTAGGTACGTTTCCATTGTTACGACCATGTATGCTACTTTATATGTATGTGTACCTAGTACCTACCATGTTCTGACAAATAAAGAATTCGAATTTGAAGCAAGACGCTTACCATTAGGCGAGCATCTTGCTTCATCATCATCAGCCAGAAGACGTCCACTGCTGAACATAGGCCTCCCCTTTAACCTCCACACTGAACGACAGCCTGCCTTTTGCATCCCCTGGTTCATCTAGTGGGAGGCCTACCTACGCTGCGTCTTCCGGTTCGTGGTCTCCACTCCAGAACCTTTCTTCCCCATCGGTTATAGGTTCTTCGAGCGATGTGGCCTGCCCATTGCCACTTCAACTTGCAAATTTTAACAGCTATGTCGGTGACTCTGGTTCTTTGGCGAATATCCACGTTCCGGATTCTATCGCGCAAAGAAACTCCGAGCATAGCTCTCTCCATTGCCCGCTGTGTGTCTCTGAGTTTTCCAAGAGACCAACAGTTAAGGACCACGTCTCAGTACCATCTTAGCATCATCAGTTAGCATCTTGCTTGTCTCATTGCAAAGAGACTCATAAGCATTGAGAAAAAAAACACGTTCCTCTGCCGAGAGGGGTACCTACTATTTTTCCCACTTATTCTTCTGGCCATATTAATTACAGTGCCGATAATTTTAGTAAAATTATATATCCTTATCGTTAAGTACTGCATATTATCCTATTCGCATCACTGTAAAAGTGTGACAAAATTGACAACCATTTTCTATTTTCCACGCAACGTCCCGTTCAAAATAAATATTTGTTACGCGCGTCCAATTTCTATATCCTCCGACATAACGTTTTGAGTTTGTCCTAATTTCATTGTATTTTTTCGGGTGGTTGAGCAAGGCGAGGCGCGCGGCGGGGGGGTTATACCTCAGGCCCGTTGTTAGGGGGTTTACGGGGGACTTACCCCGAACAATATACAAGGATTTGTATGTTATGTGTATTAAAAGCTTCATGAAATAGTTAGGGTATGTAAGTTTGGCGTTTTCTGTATAATGAAAGTAATTACTCTAAATTACCCCTCCACGGCTACCCTTAGTTGCAGCCCTGGTTACAATGGGATTCAAGGGAGACCTCCCTTGCCTACTGTTTACATTATATCTATTATATTTTATGATTTATTACTCAATCGATGAAGCTTCTCGACAACAACTCGGTGATCTCTGCGAAATTTAGCGAACACAAGTACGGCGGAATTCAAACTATGGCGACGTTGGTGGAAACAAGCTTTGATACCTTGTTGGTAGGGGCTTTATTTTATTACCTCTTGTTACGAATTACATAGCGGTTGTATACAATATGTAATTGAATATACTTTGTGGCACACTTAGAACTGTTTATCCATTCTTAGTTACATAAACGCGTTTCTACGATGATTGGCGTGTGATTTTTGAGTGAGTGAAGTGCATTTAACAATAACTTTCCTAAAGATGTATAATAATATACGCAAACAAGGTATCTTAAAAAATGATATTTTGCATATATGTATTATTTTTATGTTTAAAATAAAACGTGTGCATATCGTATATATGACGTATAATCGTGTATAATCTATACTCTATACTAATATTATAAAGAGGAAAGATTTGATTGTTTGTTTGCATTGAATAGGCTCCGAAACTACTGAACTGATTTGAAAAATTCTTTCACTGTTGGGAAGCTACACTATACCCGGGTGACATAGGATATATTATATTTTCAAAAAAATAGGGATCCTTACTAAAACTCCAATAATGTAACTAAAGGTGTAAAAAAAATAAGACTTACACCCGTGCGAAGCCGGGGTGCGTTGCTAGTCATATATACGACCAAACGTAATTCTGCACGTGACCAAAAAGCTGACCTGTGTTTGGGGCAAAAAGTTACCCTCGCAATCCAGCGGGGCAACTCGGCGAGCATTTTGGGCACATTGCCTGAAATAGAAGATCACTCAAATCATTTGTTGTGTGCCTTCTTTGTCTGTCTTCCATTTAATTAGTTTTTCCCGACTTAAAAAATGAGGTGGTTTTCAATTAGACTGTATTCTTTAGTTTCAATCTCTTCAATAGATTATTTCTAATAATTTTTCAATCACATCTTATTGTAATTCTATGGAAATAATATAATAACTACCTATATTATGAAAGATTCATATTTTAATTCATTTATATTGGTGTTTCCAACATTCGTACCAATTTTCAGCTCTATGCGGATTATTGTAACATTACCCCTATTTTTAACCGACTTCGAAAAGGAGGAGGTTATCAATTCGACTGTATGTTTCTTTTTTGAGCTGAATTGACCACACTAAAACATTGCAAGTAATAAAACCTTCTAGAAAGATTGGATTCCAATGGACAGTGTAAAGCCCGTTGGTCCAGCTGGTAGTGAACCTGCCTTCTGCGCTTGGACCGTGGGTTCGATTCCCACCTAGGACAAATGTTTATGTGATGAACATTTGTGTTTATTCTATATCTGGGTGTTAATATCTGTTTAATTATGTATTTAAAAATATATATGAATGTATATCAGTCTCTGGCAGCCATATTACAAGCTTTGCTTAGTTTGGGGTCAGATGACCGTGTGGGCAAAAGTGTCCCGAATATTTAGTTATTTATTATACTTTTTAGAAACTACGAAGACATGGAAAGTACTTCTGTGTAACGTACAGCATAGGTACAAACAGTGGTTCATCGTAGTGAAAATTCAAAGAGGCGAGGTGCCGCGTTCGCCTAGATGCCTGCACCCTTCGGGAATTCTCGCTCAATGCTCTCTCTGTTTTCCAGCCATTGTGGGATGAACACGAGTCTAGAGCGAGACTTCTACGCAAATCGCTTAGAGATGATTATCGTACAGGACCAGACGCTTTTTATTAAAAAAAATCTCAAACATAGTATTTAATGTGTCTATTATTTATAGGAAAAAATTTCATTATTTTTTTCGCCCATTACTAAGCAGGCTAAAGCCATTATTAAGGCCAAACTGCCTCGTCTTCCGTATTTTACTGTCATACTCGTAAGTATGCCCCAGTAAAGTAGCGCAGACTTTACTAGAGGCTCCTATGGAGTTTTGGAATCGACATGAAAATAATTATATACGTGCTAGCCAATGTCACTTTCCTACACTCCAGCACGTTCAAGAACACTTAGTAATCAATAAACCACAATTATTACACATTGTCACTCGAAATAATATAAGTTTAGGAAAATAATACAATGAAGCGACATATTTTTTCACGTTGGCGCCAAAACTCCCTTCAAGACTAAAGTAATTGGCGGCATTTGTTGTCTCCTTTAATACCTTGTAGCTTACGTATACACTTACTTCAATGTACAAAGAGGTTTGATTACGTTTTCCTACTGAAAGAGGCAAATGTTCCTAAAGAGGTCATGTTCAAATGTTCCTAAAGAGGTAATGTTAGAAAATCGGGGAGCTGTGCTCAAAAAATCGCCTAGCGTGTTAACCATAAAAAGAAAACGCTACAGACAAATAAATACGGCATAATATTCAGATGTTTTTATTATTATAATTTTTTCAAATTTTACTACTGCCCCCTTTGTGTGTTGGGGCAATTTTCAGATGGTTATGGCTGGTGCCCTATGATCGGCTCACACTCACAGTACCTACCAGCTATAGAAATCTGGAAATGTATGTATGTATTTGGGTTTTATGCAGGTTTAATAAAATGTAAAAAATTACTTCACAATATTTATGCTTATTTTGCATTTAATGTTGTGCCTTGGTGACAACTGGGCATTTTTGGACTCATGTATTAGGCTCATCATGAAATCTCGACAAGTTCTTGACCTTCGAAGCTGAAATTTGGCAGGTAGATTTCTTAAGGAGTATAGAGGACAGAGCTAAGAACATTTTGTGAAATGGCCGATCCAAGGAGGGCAAATGAAGGTTAAAATTTTATATGCAAGTGTACGCGTACAAAGTTGCGGGCAACAGCTAGTATTATAGTCCTTACGGCTAACTCGTAACGCGGAGTCGAATTAGCGCTGAAACAGCGTAGTACGGGAAATCACGTATGAAATACGGTTTACGGTCGCGCAACTTTTCTCATCGCCTAAATAGAATCGCTTAAAACAGGTAGCCGTAAGGCCTTAGCTCTTTTCTGGGCTTGCTTGAAATCATAATTTTATGTGATCATTTACGCTTATAAAAGAAAGAAAGAAAGAAAGAAAGAAAAAAAGTTTATTCGTGACCAAATTAGGTTTTTTTAAATAGCTAAAATATACAGGTTATAAGGTCACAACCTTATTGTTTCTAAATACTATAATTATAGGCTCATTAAGTCTACTAAGTACTAACACATTAAACTTTTACGATTCAGTGAGAATACAATTTTTTTTTGTTTCTTTATAAAACAGTGGTCTTGCGTTCTATTAAAAGCTGTGAACAGCGATAGGACCATCGTAAAACGCAGCACATGAAATCTTTTGATCAAACCTTTTCATCAGTTTAATGCAGAAGAATGCTGCAAGGTATTGAATGAAGCGCGTTGATGGAATTCCGTGCCGGGTACAAATCACAAAACATTCCAATCACTCCGGTTAATTGAATCCTGTAGGCCTTCATTAGAGATCGGTGGCACAGAGGGGTACGTTGGTACGTTTTCACAAAAACGAACTTTTACATGGAACTCCTGACTCGGACAAAAACCACAAATGACGTTCGGGAGGTGGTACAGATCGAATAATTACGTCCCGAGTCGCTGTCCTCACTGACTCACGCCCAACTTGGCTTTCAGACTCCCTTCTTATGTAGCCTCCTTCATAAAACTTTCCGTACAACTTCGCACTGCGTGAATTATTACATGTTTTACCAAAACGTAAGTAAGCGCTTAACAAACTTTGTCTGAGACGTCTACTCTACGGAGGTATTTACTGGCATGTCACGAGGAATTTACCGTACATGTTTTGGAGACAAATATTTAGCTTATTACTGGAACGTATTCACTTTCTTGGAATTTTATATCTACACACATTTTACATTTCATACTATTTATAACAGCAAGTGACGGTCTACTACAGAAAAAGAAAACGGATCAACATTTGGTTAAGTAGCGCGAAATCGAGCATCTTTAGAAATTTGAGTTTAGAAGCTTCTTTAAATATTGAAATGTAGTTCTAAATAAGGCGGTCACTGTATAGAATAGTCGGTTTCCGTATGGATTTATTCCATCGAAATTGTCAACTTTGCATCTGAGTCCAAGTTGGCGGGCCAACAGCGGGAAAGTAGTTGAGATTCAAAAGAATTCCAATATCAGTGGGCGCGGCGGTCGCGCATCGCAAGACGAGTGGCGAGTTCAGACGCTGCTGCGGGGGGTGTGGGGCAGTGTCGGATCCAGCCTTGAACTCTGGGATAGTTAGTGGACATTCGAAATGAACCTGACATGATATGTGGGCTGTGGTCTTTCTTTGTCACTTCCGTGTCCATCTCATTAGAAGTAAGTTGACAGAAATGATTCTAGTAAATATGATTGTTATCATGACTATTTAAGTATTATTTTTAATTTGAAGTGTTGTTTCACACTTTTGGATTTACTATTTAAAATAGTTCAAGAATTTGGAGGCTAACAGGAAAGTTTCTATATCCTCCGTGACCACTCACTCCTGAATCCGATCCTGTTGGGGTGTTGAGGGAGTTCGACGAACTTCGCCATCGGCTAAAGCTGAATATGTAAATGCAAGTAGCGCGGGTGTCACCGCAGTATCTTGGCAATTCGCAACTCATGCATACCTATACTGGTGGTAAGGGTAGCTACACACAACACACACATATGACCGGAATGCTGGCACCTACTTTGGCCAAAATACGTTGCCATCCAGCCTGGCAATGCTGCCAGCTATCTGGCCACTTTTCCTCCACCGAGGGACTTTTAGATTAGTTCTATTTATGTTTTTTTTTTATAGGTACATAATATAATAATTAAGTTTCAGCAGTGCAAGTACCGTTCTTTTATCGATCGTCAAATTGACAGTTGAGGTCGTTAAATTCGATAAAATGCCATTAGATCAGTACTCGCTATGATCGATTCTATGGCATTTTATCGAATTTGACGACCGATAAAGAACGGTACTTGCACTGCAGGTTATTAATATCTGTGTTATAATTTAAAAAAATATGTGAATAAACTTATAGCAATTATTATTAATAAATAGGCGTGCCTTGCCGGCTGGGGTGGAAGTGTTAAAAGCATAAAGCTGCGAGTAGCGTGTAGTGAAAGTCAACATAAATACGTCAACCAAGGACGTTGGGCCATTGGGAACCGGGAGCTCACCTCATTTTCAAAAATCTTTCAGAGCGCCTGGTTAATGCGACGCGTGACCAAAATGCTGGCGGGTTTCTGGCTCAACGCATTAGCATTGCCATTCAACGTGGTAATGCCGCCAGCATGTTGGGTACGCTGCCAACTGGTAGTAGGCTTGAGCATTTGGATTGTCTTTAGACCTTCAACGGTCTATGGGCAGTCTAACTGTATTAGTAGTGTTAATTTTAGCTTGTATTTTGTTTAGTTAATAAAGGCACTTGCCCAGGAACCAAGGACGTTTCATAAGCTTAGGTTCTTTAGTTACACATACTTATTTTAATTTCTTAACATTAGGTTTTATAGATAATAAAATAAAGTTGTAAATACCCACATGTTAGTCCCCTAATAATTAAATTGTTTCTTTTCTTTTTTACTACTGTTGTTTTAGAAGGTATTTTGTGTGTGTAAATATGTTATAGTTAAGATTATCTTTGTTTTAGTGTACAAAGTGTGTAAAAGCGCTCTGTCTGGAAAATTCACGGTGGAATTATAATCACCGTCCAAATTTGTGCTCACCGGACAATTTCCTCCGTTTGATGGTTTATCCCAATACGTAGCGTTGGCGAAATTGTGGTGGGTCCTCCACAAAAGAAGCCATTAAATAATAGTTGAAGTTGCAGTCCTTGACGTCAACATAATTATAAATTGTATTAATTTTGGTTTTAATTTAAAAAAAAAAACTCGCAAATATGAATAATGTGAATAATGATCATACTTAGCGTGGGTATTTCTTTACAAGGAATATAGAATTATTAACTTTTCGTATACTCTGCAAAAGGAAATTTTTTTTGGTTAAATTCGACGCGTACATCCCAGGTAATTGCTAGTTTTTAATTTAATAGCTAAGCGTAATTAATAAACAAACAAAAATTGCTATATTGGTAAATCTTCACATACTACGATGTAAGATACTTATATGCTTCTATGTGGAAATTGCTATCTTTTGCAGAGCTTCGAGCTATGCTCTAGAGTCTCTAGACTTTTAGATGAGTACCTATCAAGTCTAGACAAAAGCTTTATCATATTGTTAGGTATCTCGTGGTGGCGTTGCACTAGGTATTTCTTTTCTTGGCCCTATTCTAAAAGATTGTAATAAAATGTTCGCTATGTGTGAAGTTTTTAAACGTATCGAAGCAAAGACTTTATTAATGCTTAGCAAGGTAGTTGTTGGTTAGTTAACAAGATAAAGTAACTCGCCGTTTAAATCTACTTAGTTTGAACACGCGTCAAACGCTTCCGATGTTCATCACTCGAAATTATACTTCACACTAATATTATAAACATAAAAGATTGTGTGTGTGTGTGTGTGTGAGACTGTGTGTATGTTTATTCCCATACAACTTCAAATTGACAAAAAACAAATTTTAATGAAGAGCGTATAGGCTTCAAACCCATTTAAGTGACGTGTCAGTTTATCAGACAAATTTTCCTTTCGCGTGACACGCTACTTGCCACGCATAGGATGAAGATTTGTCAGATCACGTGACTCATGACTTAGATGAGTTTCGGGCATAGAGATATAATACATATAGAGATATAAACGTGCGAAAAAATGACTGAACCAAAACTCGGGGCACGCTACGAATTGGGACTTTTTGGTTAGTTACAAGGTAACCGCGATCCGACTACAACGCCGCGCGATGCCAGGGGGCTTAGATTTGATAGTTTTCGAAAACTTTTATCGTTTACTTATTGTTCCATACATTGCTGGGCTGAAAGGTATTCGAAAACTTTTTTCGTATTAGAGTGAAGCAATCTATACCGTCGATTTTAGTTCCTCCGCGTTTCCGCTGGAGGCGCTTTACTAAAATCTATGGAACAATACGTAACGAATTATTTTTTTCGAAAACTATCAAATCTGGGACTAAGCCCCCAGACCTACGGTGACATAGCGGACAACTAACGTTGAACACTGCAAGCGACATAACGTCTAAATTTGAGTATAAATGTGGCATTGTGAAGTATATAATTGATACATTGTATGTATACTAAATTATCTTTGGTATCATTTATAATTTATATGATACAAATGTACGTACAATGGCGTTTGGACGTTTTTTTGACTGTTTTCACTGAGAGATTGTGACTTTATAAGAATTGAATTTCTATGGTTTCGGGCCATAAGTTACTTTTATACCGGAAATATATACCTACCGTTCCTGTAGGATAGCGGGTGCAACAGCGGAGCGCAGCTATAGTGTCTAATATAGAGATCGAAGTTCGTGATGTTAAGTGAGTAAGTTTATTAATTAAACAAGGCAATGGGCAGTCTCACAATTTTTGTTGTGTTCGTATTAGCTTGGTTGCCACATTTTTTTTGTTGTTTCTGTTTTTTTTTGTGGTTACATGGTCTTCAATTTGGGCAATTTTGCCAAAAGTAATTTTAATTTCGTACCAAAATAGTTCTACTTAATAACTTATGCATTTATGCTTACTCAGACCTACCTACAAACACCAAAACAAAATTACTCGAATCAGAGCACTCGGTAGCAACAACCTACGCAATAATCTTCTATTAGAAACTTGAAGTGTTCCTAATTGAAGCGAACTAATTGGATTTAATTAGTAGCTTTAGGAAAGCCACCCAATTGCATTGGATAGGGCAGGGCGGAAAGGGTGCGTGCGTAACTGTACCTACTATTGTCTAAGTTGGTAGATAATAATATGTCTACTACTTTGGCAAGTCAATTGCTTTTGGTATGAACCTACATTAAAAAAAATGCAAATCGAGCAGCACCCGCCTACTGTAACGTTTCTTGTAGACCACAGGAATCGTTATTTTTTTACAGTTATATGATTATTAACGAGATATTTACCGTGATAAGGTTGTGAAACGGAGCTCCCGATATTTCAGCGCAGTTAGGTACAATGCACCATGTTCACGGGAAGACTGAAGAATGCGGGTGGTTGGTGAAACAGTTCAAAGTTAGGTGTAACAAAACGAACTGCCATCTTACTCTTTCTTAGCATCAACTAACAACTAACAGCTCAACTTAATAATATATTTGTAGTGAACAACTGTTATTGTTTAAAACAGTGTCAACTGGTCCCGCGGCATCGGTTCGAGCTCCAGTCCTAAGAGCTAGCCATTTTACCGTTATTTCCTTGATTTTCAGGAAACTGAATCATGAGAAATGCCTTTTTTATTTTTTATAATTATTGTGAAACATACCGAGCCGACCGATTTTCATCACCCTGTTTTTTTTTAAATTTCCATACTTAAGTACTTGGCTACTAAGTCCAATTCACCCCATTAGAGGGGGAAGTTAGCAATATCCGTTCTTATTTTTCACCTAGACCATTTCACGTCTCTATCATGAGCGTTTAAGTCTGTGCGTTGATTCCTAGAAAATGTGTACCCGTTTGTTCTTTTGACGTTTTGTTCCCATTGGAAGCGACGACGACGTCCGTTTCCGTTTGCATTTTCCGTACGGATTCGTATGAGGCCGGCCTTGACCGATTCAAAAGTGTGAACAAATATAGCAATCAAAGAGAACCAATAGTGATGGAATCAGCCCACTTAATTTGTTTGCTGATTATGATTGTAACTCACCATGACAGCGTTGATCTTGAAATCCATGTGGTTCTTGACCTCGGCGGCCAGCTCTCGAACTAGAAGCAGGCCGTCCTTGCGGACCACGTCCACGTTGTACTCTCGGAATTTCTGCAGACAAATATAATCTTTATCTCTATGAACTTAATAACGACAATCACTTATCGGATTTTTTTACAATGACTTTTGTTTTAATTGCAGTAATCTTTATAATAATCAATATGAAAAAACAGTCTTTAAAATACGCAATTTCGTTTACTTAGATGTTTTTATTTGTTATTTTGATTCAAAAACCAAACTACTAAACCATTTTTGAAATTTCTATGGGACCAATCTGAAAGAACGTCAACGTACGTCGCGAAGTTAGTACATATATCCTTTGAAATAAAAAGAATTTTCGAAATCGATTTTTGTCGGACTTTTGAAAGAAAAAAAGTTTATTGGTAACCAACTACGTTTTTTAAAAGTTATTATAATTTAGGTACATAAGACAAAGGTGATAAGATATAGTCCCAAATCGGGCCCAACTTAGCACAATACCGGCTGTTAACCAGCGCTGGTTTTGAGGTAATAATCATAAAAACTACAACTGAATTGAGAACCCCCTTCATTTTTGAAGTCAGTTAAAAAGCCACCAACTCTTCGATAGATTCATTAAGTAAGGTACCTACGTTTGTAGTTTACGGCAAATAGAGCTAGAGCAAGTAATATTCTCGCAGCGCATGCGGACGTGCGTAATTTAATGCTTCCACGAGCACAGATAAACATTGGCAAGCATGTAGCGCTCGCATAATTTGCGAAAATGACAACAATCATGTCCCATTCGCGCTACATTACGTGCTGAGTTATTGGTTCCCGCCGCCGCCGCGAGGGCGCGCGCGCGGCCGAGACCTGTCAAATTTAAAAATGGAAGGAACACATCCGGAATTTGGCGGATGCTGGCTGCCAAATTATTGTTATTCGGGCGGCACCCGCTCGGAGCCCGCGCTGTTTTGTTATTGAATTTCAGATGTTCTCGAAACCGCGATGTCGCTTTTGTCGTCCCGCTATCAGCTCCACCATCAACTTAACACAATTTTACGCTCTGTTCGTTATTTTGCGTTTAATAAAATTTCTATGCGAAAGGTCATCCGCGGGGACAGTAAAGTCAATGAACTTTGAATGAAAGTAGAAAAAGCCGACGCCGAACTAAGCTGTAATAATAGAGAGCACTTTTATCTGCCTACCAATTACAGCGGAGTGAGGAAAAACGCAGTAATGGATTTAAGAGGCGGATGGCAATACATTTTTACGGGAAACCAGCTGGTGTTCAGTCAATAAAGTTCATTTTAAGGGTAGGTGGATCGACCGCGGCTGGGAGGGCCATGGATCGTCCCTCGAGGGTCGCTCCCTTGGCACGGCATTACATTGTCTTGAACGACATCGGGATTCAATTTAATCGATAGCCTTCACGAGCTGCCTTTATAAAAAAGCCTCGAAAAAATACCTGGCGAGTGTTTACAGTTTGCTTGCTAGAACCCTATCAGAACTTTGTAACTTTTTTATACATTATGCTAACGGACAGTTGCTTGATATAATAAAAATATTAGGCTCAGTGAAAAATATAATGAAAAGTAATACGTATGAAAAAAACTAACAAAGTTCTGAGACACAAGCGTTTAATGTTTGTGGTCGGATTAGGATGCTCTGTCCCTTTCCCGCAAAGTTAGTGTCAGTTTGTTTATCTGTACTTAGAAACGTCTCCTTGTCCGCTTAGAATCTACATGATACACCACAGTGTGATACACAGATATACACACCTAGATCTGTGACATGATACCTCTTTCGCTATGTCAACTAAAACGAAATGCCACTTATTCGCTGTCTGTTGACTCACAGAAAAGAGAAGCGAATTTTTTTTTTTTCTTTGGATTGATCAACGATTAATGGCACTAATGGGATTGACCTACAAAGTAGAAATTTGACAGATACCTTTTTTTCTTTCTTTTTTTGGCTACGGCCCCATTGGTTTTTGGGGCAATTTTGCCATTAACAGTGAGGGAGGCACAGATATACACAACCAGATCGGCAATATATTTTAGTGAAAGAGACAACTTGATATGGCTCAGCACAAGTACGAAAAGGACATAAATAGATTTTGTTGTCCTTATCGGCGTGACCTGTTTTTGGTACCTCAAGTGTCAAAATCTGTAATAATCAGTGACAAACAAAACGGGTCTGAATTATATTTATTGCCTTTTTTTGGTGATTTAATATGATAAATGCGTGTTTCCTCTGAGAAATAATTGTAAAAGATATTTTAGAATGATTGGTTGTAGCATTTTGGGCTGCAAAAAGCGCAGTGAGCGAAAATACGATGAAATATCATTTCACACGTAAGTAAACATATAAAGCTTGTAACGATCACCTAAATAAATTCAGGATATCAATTCGCAAATATTTTATTCATAATTAGTCAGTTTTTAGGTCGATTTGTGGTCTAATTCTATGAATTTTATCAAATTATTCACTTAGAAAATAAATTATGAATGTTGCCAGTTTATGAAAGAAATTACCCACCGCAACTAACATAAATTATTCGTTCTGCAGGTTTCCAACTGATCCTGTCACATTGCTGAAAAAAGCTGGCACATTGCAAGAAGTGCAAAATACCGACCCTTTTATGCCCATATGAATATGGTGAATGTTAATATTAAATATATATTAATGAAGCCACAGTTATGAAGCTGGAAAAGCAAAAGGCGATTTCGGCGAACCGATTCAAAAAGCTACGCGCTGTTCGTGAAATTTGTACTGTAAACATTAAAGAGTCTATTTATCTAATTATTTGGAATGTTATACATAATTCCATTCATGAAAAAACTAAACTGACCAAGCGCGAGTCGGGCTAGCGCGCTGAGAGTTCTTTACAATCACAAAATACAAAAAGTTGTGCAAAAAGACAACATCACGCCCAGGCTGTCACCCATCCAAGTACCGACCGCGCCCGACGTTGCTTAGCTTAGTGGTAAACAGAAATTTGTCACTGACTCGCACTTGGCCAGTGTTTATTATTTGTTGTTTTACTTATGTTCACTATAATCCGCTAAATTTGACGCTTGTACGGATTACCGTTTTTACACTAGAACAAATCCAAAAATACGTTTAACGTTTGTTGCATGGGGGCCCTTCCTTTGCCCTTCCATTTTAACTCTTTGACTTTTTTATTATTTTTAATTAATCATAAAAAATCATGCTATGGTTACTTTACAACCTTTTTTCTAGTACTATATTCTAATCCTAACAAATAATTATAATAAAAACGCAAGTAACTTTCTGTCTGTTTTTACGAGGAAATTGCTAAGTCATGGTATAATAATATACTCCGCCAGGTATAGCAATCCGAGAAAAAATGTTTACGTGGGCGTCCCGCAATGATGTCATGATGTCAATTTACAACAGGTTCGAGAGAGATGACGATACACCACGTAACAGCTGATTGAATAAAGTGGCAACTGGACAGTGACGTCATTGCGGGACCACTCTCAAATTGCTAGACCTTGTTTTCTTAGATCATGGGCTAAGTCAAATTTTGTTATGAGGACAGACAACGTACTTTTCTTCCCAGAAAATTGCAGGTAGCTCCGTGGGTTGCAGCAGATAGTGTATAAAATATAAATATTTAAAAGGTAATATTGTTTCCAAAGTACTCATTGAAGATTCACTACCCATCATAGTAGGTAAATTACCCTAACTTATAGCAAATCATTTTAATGTGGCAACACACCTTGTTGAAGCGAGAGGCACTGAGCTAGCCACGCTCATTGAAAATCTATAGGTAGTAGATCTGTGGAGGGAGGTGATAGTGAGATTGTCTAAAAACGAGATAATCCTGGTTGATGAAACTACTAACAGAAAGTAACAAACGGAAAAACTATACCTTAGTAATGGGGTGTCTACTAAGAATCGATTTTGCGAAACGGCCGCATTATGAAGGTCAATAGGGGGTTGGACGCTTTTATTAGAGTCTACGCGTATGAAGTCGCAGGCAACAACTAGTTATATTATAGTAATAAAATCTTTCGCCTTGTTTGTATCAGAATAATTACTTAATCTAATCTGCCCATAAGAAATAAAACTACGTATTATTGTGCCTTAAAACGAAATTAACATTGAACGTTGAATTACGTTGAACGTACTGCGATCCCCAAGCCACTTGCCAAGCGTGGGGATTATGGCAACACCCCTCTCTAAGATGGAGGCCTTTGTTAAATAGTGGACGTTTTCGGGCTGTTGATGTGTATGTGATGTGAATTACGAAAATTTACAAAATCCTGACCTAAGCCAATTTGGAAGGTACTATCTACTAAGATACGGGGGCTAGCGCTCAGTTTAGTGGCTAGGGCAGAAAATATTTATTGATGTAAAAAAAAAAAAAGTATGTATGTGTTGTATATATTCATGTCAAATAAATAATTGGAATTTATAAATAAATATTCGTGACATTTTTTCACACACGGTCATCTGACCCCAAACTAAGCAAAGCTTGTGATATGGCTGCCAGAGACTGATATACATACATATATAGTTTTAAATACATACTTAAATAGATATAAACAACAAGATATAGAACAAACACAAATGTTCATCACATAAATGTTTGTCCTAGGCGGGAATCGAACCCACGCCCCCAACCAAGCTCAGAAGGCAGGTTCACTACAAACTGGACCAACGGGCTGTCTAAACTTGAGTTTGAAACGACGCATTTTCTCCGAGAATCGAGGGAGAAGAGAGAATCCAAAAACGAAATGCGAAAATATCCATATTCCATCCCCGAGTCTCCGAGTAGGGGACCATATCGTGTTGGAATAGCAATCTTGCATTATAGATTAACCCGAAGACTATTAATTCCAACGTGAGTGAGGTCACAGCGTTTGCCGACCGTTTTGTTGCTGATATGTCTGTCCGAATTGGTCAATAATGAACAAGGAAAAATAACTGGATATCATATTGTTTCATTTTTGACAAAACAAATACAAAACACAAAAGCTAATTAAGTTTTTTGTTTGATATTACAGAGTTACAAAGTAATTGCAGTGAACAAAATACCTAGATAGCATGTGAAGGATGAAAAAACTGGCAATACTCCGTGGGATTCGCGTGAAAATATGGAGTTTTGGCGCCAACGTGAAAAAAAAACATGTCGGCTCGTTCTATTATTTTCCTAAACTTGTGTATAATAAAGTGTTAATGTGTAATTAAATAATAGTGGATTATTATTTATTTAGTGTTCGTGAATGTGCTTGAGTATGGGGGGTGATATAGAGAGGCAAAAGTGTATTTTCGTGTTGTTTCCAAAACTCCATTGAAGCCTCTCGTAAAGCCTCCACCACTTTACTGGGGCATGAGTATGACATGACCGAGACTTACTTCGCTTGACTCTGACTGTGACTATGACTATATTAAATAAAGACGTGGACAAAAAGCCTCTGCAGCCAGAACAAAATCCCAAACAAAAAAACCTGTAAATATAAATTCTCCAGGAAAAAAGTATACTTACCTACTATTACATCACGATGTAGACTACTTCTCACGACAAGTTTTATCAAGAGCCGTGTGCAAAATGTATCAAGGTTGAGCCGTTTTGTTGTGAAAAGATAAGCAAAGAGATATTATTAAATCAGCATTTCTAATATTAGCGCAAAATACTATTTAAATAGTCCCGACGATGGTAAGCGCCAAATTGCCAGCATCTTCCATCGATATATTCATGAGTAAATTGCTCCTAGTTCAATCTAGGGTCGCGACAATGAAGTTAGTCGAATATTTGATTCGATTTTGCGTTTAATCACGGCGGCAGCGGTCTGTTGCATAACGCCGTCCCGGGGGCCACCGGGGCCACGTTGGCTGACAAGGAACCTAAATTCAATTATGGCAGTTAATTTAATCTGCTCTGTATGTCAACACCACCCTCACAGGCTTCTGATTAATACTATGCTTTAAGGATATTTTGCAGGATAAAGAAATTAAATGCTTTTGGCCAAACTTAATTTTTTATCGTTTTTAAACTTTTTATGGTTTATATATCTATGTACATAAGTATGTGTGTTTGTTAATTATACCATAACTCTTGAACTCCTTGACCAATTTTGATGTGAGTAACGTTAGAAATTGCATTATCCCAAGTGTCATGGCTAGTTTAATTTTGAATTATGACTGACATGACACTGAAAAAAACGCGTATTGATGTGTCATTCGTGTCTCATATGAATGACACATGAAACCGTCTTTTTAGTCTGACCAAATTTAATAAAACTTGTTGAACGGATTCTAAACATATAAAATAATACTATAAAATATATAGCGATAGCGAAGCGGTGTGATATAGTCACTCTGGCAGCCATATTACAAGCTTTGCTTAGTTTGGGGTCAGATGGCCGTGTGTGTAAAAAAAAAACGAATATATTTATTTTATAGAAAATTATTTTGTGAGATATATATTTGGGTATATTAGTGTTCTTTATTTGTTTATTTATGTAGCTTGTTATTATCTATTAGCTACTCCCTGAGGTTTCTATACGACTCAATTTTCCTATATTTTTTGGAATAAAAAGTAACCAATGTCTTTATGATGCACATTCCTTGCCATCATTATTGGTTCAGTCTTTTGATCGTGAAAAAGTAACAAAGTGTAATTTTATTTTTCGCTAAGACTTGCTTGAGCTTTTTTCTATAAGTTGGAGGTTGAAACTTTATTTGTACTATATGTTAACCAAGCATAGAGCAAACAATAACGGTAAAAACGTTTCGTCGGGGCATCCGGTCAGCGCCTGGTCCGGCCGGCCGGCTCCGGCCCGTTTCTTGCCGGCACCGGACAGGATTTTCCACTCCGCCCGGTCGCATTTGTGCGTGCCGAGCACAAGGGAACTCCATTTGCTCGCAAAAAATACTCATGAAGGGAAAAGGGCATCCTGTTGCCCAACAAACCTTGCGAAACAAGAAGGATTAAATGTTATGTTACTCGGACGGAGTACACTTTTGTGAAATTATAATTTTGCGACCCAAACGTCAATGGGGGAATTAAACCACGTATTTATCTGCAAATACACGTCTAATTAATGTTATCTACATAATTCATCTCAATAATGTGTCATCTTAACAATTAAAGTTTCCCCTAGGATTGTCGGAATGGCAAACTTTTAATACGTCCCGGGGGCTATTAATTAAAAACGTATTAGAAATGATAATAAAGTTTCTGAAGGAGCGTAGCAAGAGAAGAATTCGGGAATTTCATATTCCCGGGGAACGCGAGATTGAATGCTTGGAACAATCGTTTTATTGTTAAACTTCATTCTCAAGGAGCTTGTTGTAATGTGAAATGCCGTCACAGAATGTTTTAGTTCAATCAATTTCGCGATGCATATAATAATATTATGTTATAAAACCTACGAGTATGTATTGTTTGCGGTTATTTATAAGTAGATAACAGACATGCTTGATTTCTTACAATGGCCCCTCCATTGAAAGTAATCAAGCTTGTCAACTAAACAAGCTGAATAAAAAAGGAAGGCGTAGAAAAACACCGTAAAGGTATGTAGGGTAGAGACCTAGAGACCCTCCATGGGTAAAGGAAACCATTTTTTTTGACAGCGTTGAAACTATATTGTAATGTATGATAAATGTATAAAGAGGTTTTATGTATAGATATTTAACCTTCGCGAATATTTAACCCGTCACGGAAATTTAACCGTCACAAACTACTGAGAGCAGAAACCGCCCGCGGCGTCGAGCGAGTTTAACCTAATTTCATTCTCTTCACTTCGGTATGAAAGCTGACCGCTTGCTTGCAACTGGAACAAGGTGAGTGAAGTGGGAACAGTGGTAGAGACCCTGAAAAGGTAGTCTGTTAGTTAATAACTAATCTACTTATTATATACTAGCGACCCGCCTCGGCTTCGCACGGGTGTAAGTTTTATTGTTATAAATACACCTTCCATGAAAAATTATTTAACCGATGGTGAAAACCGCATCAATATCTGTTGCGTGGTTTAGGAGGATTTAGCGGATATACAGACAGACAGAAAGACGCGGGAAGCGACTTTATTTTATACATGTAGAGAAGAGAAGAGAAGAAAAGACATACAAAACCAAAATACCGCTAACTCTCTGACAAAATCCAATTTCTTTGTCTCTGACTGACAGACACAGATTGAATTGTCAGTGATTCGGGTCTATTAAATTCTGAAGACAAAAAAAAACTGAATAAAGATCGTCCTAATTTTTTAAGTAAATTGAAAAAAAATTACGAAGCAAATGGGCTAGTTTCTGTATTGATAATTCACGTCAAAGTGTAAGCGGCGGGATTCGAGAGCAATCAACATTGATTTGTCCCTGTCATTCCTTCGTCCATTTCAAAAAGAGTGACTGTTAACCAAGGACGGTATATAAATATAAAGGGAAGTATATAACGTCCTTGCTATTAACAGATATAATAAAGTTACTGATATAAAAAAACTAAAATCAACTGCAAGACTACATGTACAAACTTAAAATGAAAAGTAGAAAAATGATAGTTAAAAAAAACTAAAATCGACTGCAAGACTACATGTACAAACTTAAAATAAAAAGTAGAAAAATGATAGTCAAAAAAAAAAACTAAAATCGACTGCAAGACTACATGTACAAGCTTAAAATGAAAAGTAGAAAAATGATAGTTAAAAAAACTAAAATCAACTGCAAGACTACATGTACAAACTTAAAATGAAAAGTAGAAACTGATAGTTAAAAAAAAACTAAAATCGACTGCAAGACTACATGTACAAACTTAAAATGAAAAGTAGAAAAAATATAGTAAAAAAAAAACTAAAATCGACTGCAAGACTACATGTACAAGCTTAAAATGAAAAGTAGAAAAATTATAGTTAAAACAGAGATTGAAAGTCCTGATCAAAACTTTTGCTGAAGGGAACCACAAAACAAAACATCATCTGTGTATTATTTTTTGTTTGTTTTATTGATGACTCAATTTTTGATAAAAATTTATACCTCTGATGTATGAACTTCCAAACAAAAAAAGAACCATCAAAATCAATTCATAATTGGCGGAGTAATCTCGGAACAAAAATACATTGTCAAATTGAGAACCTCCTCCTTTTTTGATGTTGGTTAATAAAGAATATCGGTCGGTTGGTCTCAAACTGATAAGAGATGAAAGACTCACTAATAAAATACTCACTAATAATCATATAACTTTAGTGAACAACCGTGATAGTTTAAAACAGTGTTTCACTAATAAAATATATTAAACTAGCTGCGCCCCGCGGTTTCACCCGCGTAGTGATGAAATATGGTGATGATGAAGATGATGACGAAAAGTAGCCTATGTCACTCTCCGACCCTTGAACTATACCCATGCAAAAATCAGGTTGATCCGTTGCTCTGTTGCTGCGTGAAAGAGGGACAAAAAACCAAAAAACTAACAAACCAACAAACTTTCGCATTTATAATATTAGTATGATTTTAAAAACATCACCATACGTGTTGGACAACGGGAATATACGTACCTATATAATCACATAGTATGTAATCTCCGAGGGTGTTTCACCCCAGTTTGCTGTTCAAGGCGAGTTTAACCTAATTTCTCTTCTCTCCCCGAAGCTGACCATCGCTTCACGCTGCTTTTATATAGAACAGGTTGGAAGAAAACAACCTAGACTCTTGACTCGTATTTATCTACACTATAATATAATGGAGAGGTAAAGTTTGTTTGTGACTTTGTATGTTTGTAGGAGGTAGTTTTTTTAATATATATAGAATACATCTACGTTCTAGTTGGCGCTATATAGACTCTAGAAGCTCTTTCATTGATAGGAAGTTATATATATATTGAAATTATGTTTTGTTAACAATGTGGGCGAAGTAAAAGCTTTTCTTTTAATACCTTTATTAACATAATACAAGCTAACAATAATAGTTAGATAGCCCGTTGGTCCAGTTGGTAGTGAACCTGCCTTCTGAGCTTGGGGGCGTGGGTTCGATTCCCACCTAGGACAAACATTTATGTGATCAACATTTGTGTTTGTTTTATATCTTGTTGTTAATATCTATTTAAGTATGTATTTAAAACTATATATGTATGTATATCAGTCTCTGGCAGCCATATCACAAGCTTGGCTTAGTTCGGGGTCAAATGACCGTGTGTGAAAAAATGTCCCGAATATGTATTTATTTATTATTTATTTAGTAGATTGTTGCATTGAGCGGAATTAACTCGAGTGCATTAATTACTCACTTTAGTGAGGTGCGTAATCTACTTTTCCATTTAAAACTTATACAATTATTTTCACCCAGTCGGTTTTATTCCGCCGATTTTAATTTTTTGCCAGTATCTTATTGATCTAATGCATACATTTTATATTAAATTTAATGGGAGGCATTAAACCTCTGTGGTCAATATATGTGGTAATTCATGTAAATTTATATCAAAATAAAAAATAAAAACAGCGCATTATTGAAAAACTGCAACAATGAGATTTCATATAACATTTCTGCACTGTTTTGGTTTTAAGCAAAAAATACGTCCTTTGTGATTGGTTTTGTAGTGTTTAATGATAACATTACTACGTAGTTGAAAGAAAATACCTTAATTACTTAGCTTATAAAATAGAGTAGGAAGAAGTGGACACTCAATATTATGTCCGAAGTGATAGTGTATTTTTAACAAAGTTTAAAAAGAAAATATTTGCAATTGGATGTATGTTTAAAATACGAGAGTAACAATGTTTGGTACGTGATTCCTTTGAAAACTGTGAACCGATTTAATCAAATCATCCCTCTGGGGTGGTCCAGTAAAGAACATGTTTGTGCTGATAAACAACGTTAAAGTAAAAAAAAATAGAACGTATTCGATACTTTTAATAATACCACGCCCGATATTAAAGCTAAAAATCTAAGTACCTACCTAGTGAAGATGTAATTTAAATGAGATTAGATACAATATGTTCTCAGGGGGAGACGAACCAAGGTGAGCTCCGTCTACCCCAAGTTAGGTAATACGTGAATACCTACATAAATGGGGCGGTATCCCTAGCTAACTTTAATTTTGCAACCTGGAGATTGTGTGTGTGCGGAGACCAGATTGAATTTTGCGGTCTGGTTTACCTGCTTTGATTATGGAGATTGTATTGGAACTTGGACGTTAGCTTAGACATAGACTGTTAAATAGCATATAATTTCCACCATTTTTAACCTTGTGTTAAAAATATCATATTTTTTTGTAGACAGCAAAAAAATAAAGTTCTTTGTAAAGCCTAATTAAATAGCGAATATTAAAACCAATGAAATTACAAACAAATAATATATTTTTTTAACTTTGAAAAAAAAAATACCACCAATTTTCGGGAAGTTCAATAAACGGGGTTTAACCCTTAATTTTTGAGAATTATTTATTCAAATTCAATTGGGACCAGCCCCATACCTAATTACCTATATCCAAGTAGATGCCACAAGTAGACCGACCTTGCATGACATATTTCCAATATAATTACGATAAATGGTCGTAATTGAGTCCGGTTAAAATCAGTCTGCTCAATCGGTGACGCGACAACACGTGTCAGTTTGAAACGAAAATGGGTAATTGTGCAACACTGAATTGCTGACTGAGTTGCTTTAAGCGATAAGGCCGCCTGTTAAAAGCCTAGATAATATTTTTGTTGTAATTTTTATGTTATCCTTGTTTTGTGGTATTTTAATAAAGAGTTTTGTATTGTATTTTGTATTGTATTGTAAGTATACCACAAAAAATAGAGTTGGCCGACAGAATAAAGATATTTCTTTTCACAGGTACATGTACTTTTAGGTACGTAAAATTTGACATGCTTAGTTTTCATACAATTTGGACCACTTGTGAAGTCTACTTAGATATAAGTCTGTGGGACCACCCTTGAGATATTATAAAAAAAGGGAATAATTAAAACCGGTCCACATCCGGTGAAGGCGTCTCGTAAAATACATAGACATTGGGAGAAAAAAGTTGCGATGACTTCAAGATTAAATTTGAATTTAGAACCTCTTTTTAGAAGTAGTTAGAAAAGTCAAGATTCAGTAGTATATATTTGCTATAGAGAAACCGGTAGGTTCTCTATAGTATAAAGTATTACTGAATAAGATAAACGAGCAGATAATGAACAATGTTATATGTCTGCAAGAACCAACTTAGTTGTAGTCGAATCACAAGGCACGCGTGGTAATATTGAATAAGTTCAGATGGGAAAGTTTCCTTGCGAAACATTATATTGGAGGCCGCGATGCCCGCAGAATTTTGATTGTAGTACTGCGGCGGAATAATCTAGCCGTTATACTTGATATCAATCTCTTGATACCTCGCTGGGTTTAATAAATTGACTAAAAATAGAGGGCGTTATAACGTATAACTTTCAAAATAAACACATGAAAGTAATAAGTATTCTACATCATCATCATTTCAGACATAGGACGCCCACTGCTAGACATAGGCCTCTCCCATCGATCTCCAAAAGGGCCGGTTGGAAGCGGCCTGCATCCAGCTTTTCTTTGCAGTCTCTTTTAGGTCTTCTGTCCATCTTGTGGGTGGAAGTCCTACGCTGCGCTTACTGGTCCGTGGTCTCCATTCAAGAACCTTTCGGCCCCATCGGCTATCTGTATTCTACATAAACTATACTAACTATTTACAATGTTATTGCAGCTGTCAGAGCAAATAAATGTTTGGACCGAGTTTAGTGTTAGTTATTTTGTATTTTGTTTAGTTAATAAAGACAGTTGCCCGCTATAAATTAAAATAATATTTGAGTACCTATATACATTTTAACTATTATTATTATTACAATCTCTGGCAGCCATATTACAAGCTTTGCTTAGTTTCGCGTCAGAAGGCCGTGTGTGAAAAAATGTCCCAAAATTTATAGCTCGAAGTGACGTGATAAATTTTTGCCTTAAATGATCTTATTAAATCCCTCGTTGTTCACGTATAACTGTAAAATATAAGTCTATAAAGGTGCTATGTTCGTTCGTAAAATAAAATTATCATGGTAATGTGTCTGGGTGGTGTAAGTGTCGCGCAGACGTATACGCGTACTAAAAATATTTATTATTTCATTTAACACCCCTAACATAACAGCTTTATAAAAGACACCTGCAACATTAAAAAGTACCTACCTCTAATACACCTTTGCGGATGGAGGGTCACGAAAAAAATCAAGTCGAAAATCTAAGGCCATGCTCACTGACCACATCTAATTCTTACGCACGTTTATTTATTTATTTAATACTTTATTGCACACTTACAAATAATTTTGAAATGCAAAAATGGAGGACTTAATGCTAGGCATTTTTTACCTCTTACTTACTTAAAAATAAAACGTGTTTATCTCCGCCATCCTGTAAAGAATCAGCACGAAAATTGCTTTCCACTATTTGCAGTGTTATTCTTAAGAGAATACTGAATAGATTTTTTTTAAATTCTCACTCAGTGATTTTATTATCCTCAAAAATGTGAACGTGCGAACGACATAGCTTTGGCAGGTGATCCCAAATCCGTGCGCTGGCTTTAGTTGGGCCGAACTGATTAGAAAAGTGACCACTCTTTTTTTCGTGGTCATATTATTATTAGCCATTTTTGGTAGACACATTCCATCTCACAGAAGAAAAAATCCTTCTATGCTAAATCTACATTATCAATTAAAAAAAAATGTAAGGATAGGTACGCCCACAACTTTTTTTAGTAGTCTATTTACGTTTGGCTGTATTATTATTAAGTTTTATTAATCTATCCACATTTTTGTACATTTTATAATATGGCTGTTTACTGTTCCTTAATAAATAAAATAAAATAAAACACTGTTTTAAACTATCACGGTTGTTCATTGCAGTTATAAGATTATTAACAAGACATTTACCGTGATAAGGTTGTGGATAGATCTGCTGATATTCTGGCGCAGCTACGTGCACTATGCTCACGGGAAGACTGACGACGACTTGGAGTCTTCCCGTGAACATGATGCATGTAAGTGCGCCGAAATATCGGGAGCTCCATACACAACCTTATCACGGTAAATACCCCGTTAATAATTATACAACTGTAGTTTCTACGTTTGCTACGACGTTTTAAATTTATTTAGTTCTTTTAATTTCGTGGCTTGTACCGTGAATTCTATAATCTCAGGCGGGAGTTTGGTCCAACACGTATGTAGGTCGCGGGATGGAGGAACGAGCCAAGCTAGTTCCGTATAAAAGGCAGTCAGTAATCCAATTCATTATTACGAGGTAAAATGTATGTGATTGCGAGTACCGAAGATTTTAATTTAGAAGTATTAGCTGTTTAAGGAATTTAGTTATATTATCGCCAAATTTGGGTCAACACACTGCACGAACACTTGAAAAACTTTCACATAATATAATGAAACAATGTCGCAATACGAATTTCCTGCGTTCCTGCCAAAAAATAAATTGCCTGCTCTTTAGGAAAGAAACATTAAAACAGTATACATATTTGCAATAAACATTTTAACTTTATTTAACTGGGAACTGTTTTATAGCACTTTTATTGATTAAGTAATCCATTTTTACAAATTATATTCTCATATTTCAATAGCGTACTTATAGACCTCCAGGTGAAACGACGACATTGTGAGTCGCTGGCATCCAGTGGATGCAGAATGCAAGCAGGCTGTGGTTCGGGCTGTAGGAGGCCTATGTTCAGCAGTGGACGTCTTCGGGCTGATGATGTTGATGATGATTTCAATGAAGTTCACGGAATTCTTGTTTTTGCACAAGGAACAAACGGGGCAAGCAATGAATATCGTAATGTCTATTTTAATTATTAATAATAAGTTTGCCTATTTTTAATCGACGAAAGGAGGATCATTTCGACTGTTTTTTTTTGTATGTCTGTTGCGCGATTGCTCCACCGCATGGAAGTAGTCCTTGCTCCACCGTGACTCCACCAAGACTCCACCGATTATAATTTTTTTTGTTTGATAGGCAATGACAGTTTTAAAAAATTTACTTACATCAATGTTGATATGTCATATTTTAAAGGTGGTCCCATACATGGAATTATTATGTGGGTATATACAAGATCTTTGGTCCCATATAATTATATCAGAGCTTTATGAAAAAATTTACAATAACTAAAAATACACACAGATGATGTTTTGGTTTGTCCCTTCAGCGAAAGTTTTGATGAAGACTTTCAATCTCTGTTTTTACTGCAATTTTTATACTTTTTAGTTTAATTTTGTACATTTAGGTATAGTTTTGAAGTAGGTTTAGTTATTTTTTCTAAAAAGTAATTATTATTTAACGAATCTTAGTAAACATTTCTTGCTTGTAACTTTAAATGTTATTTATGAACAATAAATATTTCTGATTTGATTTCTGACGATTGTTTAATGTAGATACGCATTAATGATGATGTATGTAAGTATAGCCAAAGAGTTAAATAACAAAAGCATAGCGTAGATTAGTAGTTCTACTTAGTCTGTTGCGTAGATAGGTACATGAATTAACAGTAGTCAATGTACTGTCTGCACTACGTCTGAGGAGGAAGGGGAAGGAGGGGTGGATCAGGCCTAGGGCGGGCGGATGTGTGAACTTAGCGTTTTTGTACGTACGCGTCCGTCCGATGAGGCTAGTTAGTTCGCTTTCGCGCCAACTTCCACAAAACTCACATGTTTCTTTTTACACACGCTTGGAATAGCACCGAAAACGTTGCTCTCGGCGTTTATTCTCAGTTTAGAGCTTTTCAGTAGAGCTTTTGCACTTAAGATTGCACATTTGAAAATTAATCATTCAGAAACGAGTATTTGAATAGTAGAGCTCTGAGTGAGTTAATTTTTTTTGGAGTACTTTAAAAATATAGTTTGTATAATACAAACTTATATCCATTCTATATTAAAAAAGCTTAAAAACCTTTATTCAAAATTGTTTTCAACATTTTGTAATCACAACTTTATGAGATATAGCGATATAAAACTGTAATTAATTAATTTAAGACTTTCTAGCTCAAAGTCCATAGATCTTTTATTGAATTGAACTAAACTAGAAATGTTTTCCAAGTAGTTTTCTCTTTGGCTAAACCATAAAAGTATTTGTTATGTGATGTGATTTCTGAAATTTTACTAAGTACACCGAGCTTCGTTCGTTCGTATTTTTTATAACCGTCTATGTAGGTTTATGACCACAATATCATATGGCTTTGGCCTCAGAACCCGTAATGTCTCGAAACGCTCTTGACCAGTTGATATTGTCAATTATTGGAATATTATTAGTAGGTACTAGTTATGGATAAGTTAATATACAAAAAAACAAGTTAAAATCCTTCAAAGGCACGGTGTGTTCCCTTATTCAGCTAATAGTTAATAAAAAGTGAGTAAATACTCGGTCAAGTCAGAGTACATCAAACACCGGGTGTGGCGAAGCCTTTTTTGATGAATAAAATATGTGTTGATAATATACTCACATTTTGTATCTGATTCATTTTGGTAAAATGCCGCCCGAACTCCCACAGGTCAACGCCAAATTTCAACGCCCAGTTTTTCACTCTGAAACAATATGAAGCATGTTATTATAAAAGACAACTTTGTACAAATGATATCGGAACTTGTAGGGTGGTACCTGTAGGTGGTGGTGGTAGGTTGTAGTAGTGGTAATTCGGCCTTTTTGACTATACATTATATTTCCGCCCGTTACTGGTCAGACTAAACCCATTAAGGCCATACCGCTTAGTCTTATGTATTTTATAAGTATGCCCAAGTCGGATACTTTACAAGTGGCTTCTATGAAATTTTGGAAACAACATAAAAACGTTTCTCCTCATTATATCACTTTCCCACAATCGAGTTTTAGAAACAACATGAAAATACCTGTTTCACCTCAATATATCACTCGGGCACACTCGAACACTTATGAACATTTAATTAATAACAATCCACTATTATTGCCCATTTCACAGCCCATTTACACTAGAAAATACAGAAGTTTAAGAAAAAATACAATGTCATGACTGTCATGTTTTCTTCATGTTGGCGCCAAAACTATATTGTGGCTGGTCTTGACTGCCAGTGTCCTGTAATAAAAACCTTAAACTATTTGTATGTAAAGAATAGATTAAAATAGAATAACGTTTATTGCTTAAAACTGTGTACAAAGGTGTTACATAAAGTTTTTCATTAAAAAAAAATTATTTCACAGATTTTTACTATAAATAGTAAAAAAATTATTAAACCACCTTTTTAAATACTGAACGCCATAACTTAAAGCCGTATTATACGTGAACGTGACAATAACAAAACGGCGTTACACCCCAAATTTCATTGGAAGCATTTATCATAATTCCTTCAGGAAGCAGATGTGATTGGGGCGGCAGGTTAAGGATTTTTTTCCAGTCTGGTGGCGCCCCTTATTTCGTGATATAAATGTCCTCTGGGCTACATAACGATTTGTATTTGTCGGTATGACACAAATATAAATTTAAAAATGAAAAAGTAAATCGTTTTTGCCTACAAATGAATGAGGAATGGAATTCCTTCTGTGAGGGCTTTTAATATAAGTACCTTTTTACGTGTTGAAAAAATCTTTTCTATGGCTAGGTAGCTATAGCTGCTGCATTGTGGTTGTAATTCGTACAACTGACTGCAGAATGCTGTATGACGTATCTAAGGAAAGCGGTACCTTATCAGTATAAATAAGCGTTAATAATAAAAAAAAAACTTTTTAAACACAATCTTTTTCATATTCTTCTCAGCAAACCCTTTCATTTGACGCCCATATCATGATGTGAACATTTTGCCCGCCATCTTGGGGCGTCCGCCATATTGAATTTATCATCTAGGACCAAAGTGATTGGGAAGACAAATCCAATGAACCCAAACTCGACGGGGTTACGTAGTTTCGTTTAGGAGTTCCTATGGCCACCTACTGCCTCCATCATCAGACCAGCTCGAAGGTACCATAACATTGCATTGTCACCAAACTTAGTATGCCACATTTCAGCTCAATCAGTTGAAGATATCTGCTTCAAAATTTTTTTACTGGGCACGTGCCTTTATTAACTAAACAAAATACAAGCCAAAACTAACACTACAAATACAGTTAGACTGCCTATAGACCGTTGAAGGTCTAAAGACAATCCAAATGCTCAAGCCCACTACCAGTTGGCAGCGTACCCAGCATGCTGGCAGCATTACCACTTCAAAATTGAGTTGCATGATTCCACTCGAACAAACAGTTACTTACATACATACACACATTGCAAGTTAAATAAAAGCTTGTAAAATATATAGAATCTTTATGATATAATGCACAATTTTAACGCAATTGCAATTTAAATAGCATGGTATAAAATTAGCAGTACTTAACTATCAATCGGTTTGTGATTGACCACTTCGCCTGATAGTAGGTAAGTAAAACTTCAGTATGTTCTGGATTGGTTACTTGCCAAAAAATAAGTAGTTATTTACAACTCCTCGTACGATACAACGTTGTTATGTGCAAATTAGTTTGGTCCAGAAGTGAGTGCCACAAAAATACAATCGTATAACCGCCATTGTCAATGTAATTAATGGTGGCCACGATAGCTGCGTCGGGTCACGAATTCACGATTGAAAATGTATTCCCGTTTATCCTCGCCTCCGTCCGTTTTCGAGTGTTTTGGGATTTTCACTCTTATAATCAACGCAACGGTTGACATTATTTACTTTGATCGGTGCGTTATTTTATTCTCATACGTAATTTTTTTGCACCACAAAAATACGAATCATTAATTGAAATAATTTTAATTTATTGATTTATTGTTTTTTTTTCACGTTATGATTATTTGTATTTATATCAGTAATTCTAATACATTTTAAACTAGTGCATGAAAATCAATATTTAATTTTTAATCACATAATGCACCTAAATAATATCTAAATATTTGATAAGCTAAGGAATACTTAAAATTGCTCCATGTGTGACAATTTCCGTCAACGAGAAGTTGACAGAGCAATTTTAAGTATTCCTTAGCCTAAGTAACGTCTCTGAGTGCGGCTGTAAGCTACGTATATAATAACACAGGCTATAGTTAATATGAATCCTTGATAATAAGAATTTACAATTTAAAAAAACCGACGCTCAGTCCAAGCATTTATTTACTCTGACAGCTGAAATCTATTTATAAATATAAAAATGAATCCCTATTTACCTTGCTTACGCCATGACTTGAGAACGACTTTACCGATTTCATTCGTCTTTTTTTGTTAAGTTTTCTTATACTCTGTAGAAGGTTCTTATGGATGAAAAATTAAGAAAATTGCGCAGAAAATTGGAAAATTTCAGAAAACGTCTGTCGGGTCAGCTAGTAACATTATAAAAACCACGAATTCTGATCACTTTCGCTAGGTTTTGAACGTAAGACTGTAAAAGGTACCCGACATACTTCTGTGAAATACTAAAAGAAAATCATTCAACATATTATGTACGCACCTATTCATTGCTTTTATTCAGCTTTTTACATTATTATTGCAGCCGTCAGAGCAAACAAAGACCTAGAATTAATAAAATTATTAATTAAAGCAAACGCAAGCCTATTATTAAATTTAAAAAAATTAGACCTAGTTTAGAGTTGACATACAACAACAAGTCGATATTAACTTAAAAAAAAAAAAAAAAAAAAAAAAACTGAAGAAAGCATAATAAAAAGTCGATTCGTTTTTTCTTTGTCAACTTGAAGATTTACTTGAGCTAGAGGGCCATCGATACGGGATAATCCTCGTTCTTTGAAACAACATTGTGATGAGGCGATACTGCACCTCTAGAAAACTCTCACAGAAATTTTATAAGGCAAACAGCGTACCGTACACGCCACTTGGGGAATATGGGGGATATTCTGCGGAAATTGGAAACATAAGAGATTCTGCTGCAGTATTTCTCGCACAAAATAAAACTGACCGAGGAATATAAGTAAAACATTTAAACGAGTGCGTTTTAAATGTTTTATTTTTTAATCTATCCGTAAAAGCACTCAGGTTTTAAACAGTAGGAAAGATTTTCTTCAAATAGTATAGCTAAGAAATATCCCGACTAAACTAACTTTCACAACAAAAAAAAAACACATGGAAATCGTTCTATCCGATTATGAAGCCACAGAAAGACATACAGACACACATATAGGCGTCAAACTTATAACACCCCCTGTATTTCAACGTAGGGTGATAAAATATCTGATTGTTAACAGAAACGCGAGCTACGCATTCAGTTAATTTAAGTTGGCGGTAGTAGATACACGACTACCTACATGTTGAAATGTAGAGTCATAACACGGAAATTGATGTTAGAATACAACTTTGGACAAAATAAAATACAGAAAATACATTCACTAAACGAATAATAAGGGAAATATAAACGGGCCGAAACGCTCGGACCAATTTTTGGGGAAACTTCCCTAGCAGGGTTTCCTTGTTCCGTCCTCGGTGGAAGTTGTTCCACAATGTGCTCATTAGCAATCAGAGAATGTTTCGCGGGCATTGTTCGCTCAAGTTCGGCCGTCACCGCCACCAGTTCGGAATTTAAAATTATTTAAAATGTTCGTTCGGACGTCAGGTGCCGACAAGCGCGTCGTCTCGAGCTCCGGTATATGCCTTTAAGACCGGATGCCGGGAAAATGGAATGCTCTGAGAAAATGGCTTTATAAATCAGTTATGGCTACGATGCTATTTGTCTTTAGTCTTCAAGTTATTTCAAGTCTGTGACTGGTGGTGTTAGCTTGATTAAGGGCAATATCAAATAAGGAAAAGTCACTCTTCGATAGAAGTAAGGTCCTTTGAGATTTAAAATATAATATTTTATCGTTTTAGTTGACTTTACACATAATTAAAAACAGTTTACCGGCAGTAATGTGAAACCAAAGCATAAAACGAAATACAAAATCCATTTTATTTATTTATATAAAATTTACTTATCACCTAAGCTCTAGTGGACGTCAGGAAACTTCGACTCGTTTCCAATTTTAATTAATTAAGAGAGTGATCTTAACACCGCTCAAAGTATCTTGTTACTGTAATCGGTTTAGCCGAGCTCGGCATCGCATTGCCGCTGTTGGGTTTCCTTCCCTCGCGGGCTAAACGGATTTATATCTCACCTGAGCTTCATTTGTGTACCTACTTGTGTTTAGCACGGTGCGACCATTGTAGATGAGTTTTTGTTGTTTATCAAGATTGATATCGAAAATATTTTTGTGCCTTAATAACTAGACAAAATACTACAGAACTAAATTATAAAAATTTAATTATTAATTGCAAAAAAACAGCTTTTTTCGTATCCTTTTCAGCAACCCCTTTCATTTGATTCCCATATCATGATAGTAGATCAGAAAATTTTGTCCGCCATCTTGGGGCGTCCGCCATTTTAGTGTAACGTAATTGTTTTTTTCATATTTTCTCAGCAAACCCTTTTATTTGATAAGTAAGCCATATTGGATTTAGAATAACATCATTTAGCTAACCATAGGTTGTCATCCAAACTAAACGTGTATGCAAAATTTCAGCTCAATCAGTTGGAAATAACTATTTTCAAATTCAATTGCAAGATTAAATAAATAAATTAAATAAATATTTGGGACATTTTTGCACACACGGACATCTGACCCCAAACTAAGCAAAGCTTGTGATATGGCTGCCAGAGACTGATATACATACATACATATATAATTTTAAATACATACTTAAATAGATATTAACACCCGGATATAGAACAAACACAAATGTTCATCACATAAATGTTTGTCCTAGATGGGAATCGAACCCACGCCCACAAGCTCAGAAGGCAGGATCACTACCAACTAGACCAACGGGCTATCTACCCCGTTTGACCCCAATTTGACCCATACTAACAAGGCAAGTTATATAAACGATTGTAAAAAACTTAGATTGCTCACGTTGACAGTCTAAAGACAATACAGGTTTAACACTATTGTTATTTTTTTATTATCAATCAAATGCTCAAATATTATTCAATATTGTTTAGGGAAAACCTTTTTTAGTACTTTAAATTAATATTGTCAAAATGTGTTAATTAGCGCGATTAACTCTGATTATATCCATTGATTATTGTTTGCTTTATATAATAATATCAATGTAATTCTTTCGCCACTGGCTATAATAGCTATCAAAATAAATTAAAGATGCAAAGCGTTGATATCTCAGCTGCATTTGGTAGCGGTTGTTTTATTAATCAGAGGTTGCCGGGCCGGCAGACGGGGCGTCAGACGCGTTGCGCCTTACATAAGCCCGCGCCCGTAGTACGCTGCCGCCCCCACGCCCCGCGCCCCGCGAGACTACGCGAAACGTACACGGTACTCAAGCTTCCCCTCATCCTTAGAACAAATAAATGGAAGTGTTATACAGTACAGTTTCCCCCTTAGCACCCCCTTGGTCGTCCATTTGATGACATTTTGATCATCTCGTTTGCAGTTGTGTGCCGCTCAATATTGAAGTATGCGTTCGTAGAACTAGGAAGAATATGTCAGTGTGTGCAATGCGTGTCGCCCCCTTCAGTTTTTGGCAATGTAACGCAAATAAAATATCAGCTAACGCTCTAGCGACCAGAGCACAACAATCATTATATCAGTTGACCTCTGGGTCAACAAACGACCTGCGCCACGTTGCGTCGCTCGCACTCTTCTATGCTTTACATTGCTGGATTGCAATATTTGTATAGATATTTTGATTGTTTTGAGAGAGTTATTAGCGTTTTGGCCTCGAGAGCGTATCCCTTGCACCCAGTATATTTGCGAAATCATTTATTCGCGATAATTGTACAAAATATAAAAAAATAAATAAGATGGTTGCTTATAAATTTATAAAATCTCAAGTCCGGCGCAGAACTGCAAGACCTCTGGACAACATCAGTGACTACTCCGTACATAGGGAATATTTTGACTAAAAGTCATTGGCGATACTTGTTACTAATTTTATAAAAATAAAAATAATCTGTGCATTCGTATGAGGTTTTATATTCATAATTTGGCTGTTATCTATTTCGTTTAATTCTTCTTCTTTCTGTTAATTCAATCTAATATCTTATAATGTTAATACTACTTATCAACTGTTTTATCTACTGTCTAAATTCTATTTATCTATTCATAGCCAAGTTGGTGTTGCAACGGGGCATTTACACTATCATTCATAAGTATTAGGTATTTAAGTTTGTATTAGTGAAAACTTTTTTTGGCTTTTGTGTTACTATTTATCTCGTATCTACCGTGTTTGTTAACAGCTGTTTGTTTTCCATGTAAAATAAAATAACATTTCTATAGACATCTGTCATGTAGTCTACTTGCGACCACTAACACTGCAAAGTGCATGAAACGTCAGATTAGGCACATCCAGCTTTGCCATAGTCTATAATCATGAGTCTAAAATTTAATGTTTGTCAAATCTATATTCAAACTACTCTTTAAATGCCATCCTGGTCAAACTCTTCCAAGATCAATCCCGCCATTTATAGAAACCTTCGACGCTGCAGTATACGGTGCCGCTGTGACACCCCGCCCGCCTCGCTAGATCAATACCGGAGCCGGCGCCTTTGACATGTGCGCCGCCCCCGCCCGCGCCCGCCCGCCGTCATCTCCGCAAATATTTACACCGCGAAACAGATCATAACTAGAACTGACTGCGCCTGAGTTCCGCTCAATGCAGATTATGTCTCAATTACCTAAGTCTATGGTAAGTTGTAAAAATAAATCTTAGAAACATAGATTTACAAACAAATGGAGGTTGGATTTAATACAAAATTCACGAATGTGTCATGAGTTTACTTGAAGTTGAGACACATTTTAGAAATACTGACAAATAAATCCTATATCATCATGACTGGTGTCGATTCTGTTGTACCATTATCTAAACCAAATGAAATTTGCCAGCTCTAAAAGTGTTGTCATCCTTTTCTCACATATTGAAATGAAAAGAGATGTGGATAATTTTAGTCCTTTCAGATTGGTTTAGTTTAGTGAGTGCTATGACAGAATCAATGCCAACGTCTAATTTAGCTTGTAACTAAATACTACACGCCAATACTTAAATTTAAATACACATATATCTAAAAAAAAAAAAAAAAATTTTTCTAATGGAAGTAAAACTTTATTACTTTCGTTTATGAATTTATAATGGAATGAACTCATTTATTATAATTAAAGCGTCAACACAAATAAATCCAAAATATTTGGAATTCACTAATAACTAAACTAATAACTATTCAAATAACCCACCCATAACCGTTCCCGGCGCAAAGGTACCCAAAACGCTCGCTGCGTTACCGCGTTGGATGGCAATGGCCAACCTTTGCACCAGGAACGAGCCGGAGCGGGAGTCACCACACTTTACCTCGAGCCTGTGCCCTATCTCCGAAATGAGCTTCTTGGCCTCAGTCCCCCAACAACCCATGGTCTCCACGGCAACGGGCACACAATTGTAACGCGGCTCCAACGCCGCGTACTTTTTCCTTTTTTTATCAGCGGCATATTCCGCCGCTGCTGACGGTGAGTGGACGGTGCGACTCAGGTGGCTGGCGGCGACAGTGCTGACGCAAGTAGCGTCCCATATCAGGCACTTCCCGTTCTTCCAAGGCACGAGAGTCAGCCCGTCCGGCCTCTTCCCGTCAGACCTACAGAGCCCCGGAGGCTCCAGCACGCAGGGAACGTTAGCCGACACAAAGGCTCTCCGGACTATTTCATTGAGTGCATGGTGACGCGGAAACCTCCCCGCGCAACGACGACAACCCAGCGCGTGATAGCCATCGGCCTCCACCATGGAACCGCAGGTGCATTTGTGGGGTTCACACACCTTGCAGCCCAGGCGAAGAGCCACCGCCGATTTCTAAATAGTTACTACTATTTCAGTCTTCTATTGGTTCGGACATTTTTGCGCTAACTCAATATCTATGTTTAAATATCTTTGACAAAAAATGATAACAGAATTACTAACAGTGTGATTAACGGTTGCCTGAATGGGTCCCATATACGATAGTTACAATCTGGTTGTCTTCAAGTCACCAGTGAATCACTTTCTTCTAGAATCACTTTCACTCGTAGAATGCATCATCGCTTAGGTGAGGTCGCGGTCAAACGCAAGCCTATTAGTGCGTGTTGGTACTCGGTGACAAATTTCTGGTTACCACCAAGTTAAGCAACTTCGGAGCGGTCGGTACTTAGATGGGTGACCGCCTGGGCGTGATGTTGTCTTTTTGCACTGCCTTTTGTATTTTGTGGTGGTCTCAGTATGTGAGCCCGACTTGCACTACGCCGGTTTATTTAATTTTTTTCTCTTATACGAGTGCTACGCCAATGCTACGAATTGCTACGAAAGTTTGCTTTATTAGGCATATAAACACAAACATCTCTTTAGGCATATGAAAGGGATATTTGAATCCGCTTGGGACTTGCTTCCGGCATTTGACGCGGGCTCCCCTCCATTCTCACCCACTACGATCCTCGGCACGCGTCACCAGGCGATATAATAAATAAACTTGCCCCTTTGCACCCCTCAGATGCACCTGGGGAGGACTTACCTTGATTATTCATTTGTTTACCTTTGATTATGGCTATAATATTCATGCGCAAACAAATTCACGTTAGGCGATTTGAAAATTATTAGCTTTCTGGCATTTTAGTGGTCTTTTACTTTTATAAACTTTTTTTGACATACTATGATCAAAATTTTTAAATAACTAACTGTGTTAAATCTAAAACAATATAGACTATTTCAAACTAACTTAGTTTTTGCATTTTATTTTTACAGGATTTTGTTTAATATTTAACATGTTATACTTAACTGTTTGCTTATACGTTTCCTATTACCGGTGCATGTGTAAAATAGTTACTTTTGGTTGTGTGAGAGTAGAGTTTCAAAGATTTCAATTAGTGAAACCAGTGATATCATAGAAGGTTAGGTTAGGTATAATAATCAGCAAATCAGCAAACAGTGGCGTAGTGGGAGAAAAGTTGCATCACACATGCATTCATTACAGCCAACAAGCGCGGTCGAAAATCCCCCGTACCCCCTTCAGTCTACCAAAGAGATCTAATAATAGACTATTGCGCAGTCAAAGTAATTTTCATAATATACGAGTATACTGGCCACAAAATATTACTTCACAAAAATTTTCTGTAGTGTCGATGCATCGTATGAAATCTACACGTATTATAAAGAGGTACAGTTTGTATGTACCTATGATCGAGGTAGGAACTACTGATCTTACTTCAAAAATTCTTTGAAAGAAAGCTATACTATACCTGGTTGGCATAGGATGTTATGTTCAAAACGCAGGTAACGCCGCGGGCAAAAGCTAGAACTTCATAAAATACGAAATACTGTAAAAGTCTATATAAGGCACCTATAGTACCTATGCATGTAGTAACTTGTAGATTTATACTATTTGAACACATGTTTCAAATGTTTATCGGGATTGTTTGTCAGCTCGTGACCACGGTCTTTGTAACATGGTCGAAACGTCGAGCTAAATGTAATTAATTTTTACTTAAATCAGCTAATGCGCGATAAGTCCCGATAATCATAGTATGCATGTATATTTCGATAACGATATTGATACTACACTATTATACATAATCTACACCACCATCCATACTCTATAATAATCCTACTACTCATCCGAAGGTTGTCTGGAAGAGATCGCCTTTAGCGATAAGATCGCTTTTTGTGCCTATATTTATTGGGTTTTTTCTTGTAATGTCCTTTCTGTGGTGTCAATAAAGTGTTGTTGTATTGTATTTCTGAGGAATTCAAAATGTATTTTCCTAACGTCCGTATACCCACCGTATTATTAGCAGTTCACACCTGCTAAGCAATTTGAGCAATATGAAACGGACGGCAATCTGTGCATTCTATTCAAATGTCGAAACCGACGGATATTGCGGCTCAGATGCACCACATATAATACATTAACTAGTACGCTAACAGAACGGCCAATACGAGCCAAGACGAAAATTATTGTTTGTGAGTTGTTGACTTTATGTTTGTGCTTTTGTTTTTCTACTCGAATTCTACTTCTCTACAATCCAGTAAGTTTTGACTTTGTTTGAAAAATATTACAAAAAAAAATATACATACAGTCGAATTTTATAACCTCTTCTTTTTTTAAGTCTTTTAAAAAGACGGAGTCAGTTGAGCAGTACACTACTGTACTGACTCTACATATAACTGACTTAGCCAAGAAAGGTCTCAGGTCTAAGATTCTAATAGGAAAAGTCGGCGTTGTATCCTACTAATATTATAAACGTGAAAGTTTGTATGTATGGATGTTTGTTCCTCTTTCACGCTGCAACGGAACAACGGATCGACCTGATTTTTTGCATGGGTATAGTTCAAGAGCCAGAGAGTGCCACCATTTTTCATCACTACGCGGGTGAAACCGCAGGGCGCAGCTAGTGTTTGTATATTTGTTAGACGATAACTTGCGTATCGTAGACCCGATCTTCATGAAATGTTGTAAGCAAGTAGAAAGATAGATAAAAACTCTTAATTGTGTACACCAAAAATAAAAATTACAAACTAATAGAAAATAGTTATTCAATTTACACAAGTAGTTAAATGAAATACAATTTTGAGGTTCGAATATGGGCAAAATCTGTTGAAGGTTTGCAAGATGGTTCGCGAGACTCGCGAGGTCTCAGTTCGGGCGAACAAGTTTATTTATTGCACAGTATGGCTCTTGAAATTTGACAAAAAGATCTGGAAATCAACCACATTTTCTTTTATTGTCCTGGCTTTGGTAATGCTCAGTCATAAACTGTAACAGTTTATGAGATATAAAAATTAATTATAAACACAAATATGGAGTTTATAAGAAAACTAAAACATAGGCGTACATATTTTTTATATATATTTTCAATTCATCAAATAAAAACAGGAGGTAAAAAATGAAATACTGTCAATATAGCCCACGTAAATTATACTCTTAAGGACGACAGACACGCCTACGAAAAACCACCGACCTTGAGCGTTTTCTTAGTAGACGCTCAATTGATATACCAAAAATGGCTGTTCTATTTTGGATGATCTATTTTTGTTTTCTGAAAGACATAAACAAGATAAGACAAAATAGCGGGGTAAACGAACCGTGGGTGAAGTAAGTACGAGTATTCGAAGCGTAAAATACGTATCAAAATATTTTTTTTTAAATTTTGAATTTGAATTTCTATGGAGTTCGATTCGCCCATATCTTCGCCTTTTTGACATAATATGTCTTAACGCAGACGCAGAAAGAGTGGCAGTTGTGACACGAACGTAGCGAGGGCGTAAAGCCAACCGAGTTTTAAAAATGTACATGTGATTTTTTTTGTGCTTTTTATGCATATAGGAAGAAATTGCAGAACTTTTCTTGAATTTCATACTGTTGTGTTAAAACTATTAAAAATACAATTAGAACCTCACGAGATAAAACTTTCTAAAAAGGTTAAACATAGCTGATAATATTGCTGATAATAGAGAGTCCATTAAATTATTAGATCTATGGTTCGTATTTATTAGCCGTCGTGACAAAAAAGTATAATAAGAATTGTGAGCGGTCACGCGAAAAGGGATCTGATGGAAAAATAATTGATTGACGCGTTTAAAATTTGAAACTGAAAAACGCGTTTAAAATTTTAAACTAAAGTGTAGATCTCTCGGATGTCTGACCTGAATTACAAAATATTTTTCATTAACAAAACTATTACTCTATTAATAAATATTCTGTACACAATACTAACAATAACAATACTAAACTGAAGTTGCAGTACCAACGATTAAAAATCACAATAAAACCGGTCCCTTATCGCGTGACCGCTCAAAATTGTTTTACAAAACAAAAAATTGTGTTTTATAAAAATGACTATTATAATTGAAAAACATGTAACAATAAAGAATGTGATCCTTTTTGTATGTATTTTAGATATTGTTCAAGTAAGTTTTATCTTAAATCATTTAGAGAACTCTTTAATATTGATAATATTTGGGTATGGCCTCTGCACTCGACTCGACTCGAACCTATAATGATGCTTATTTATTTTTAACATAGCTACGGAACCAAACAGTTTTGCGATCGGCACTTGACAGTTTTATATTTTGCTCTAGATTAATATCTTGTCTATTTTATAATAAATAGTTCTGGTACCTATCTAATATGATTTTTAAATCAACCGACCTCTTAAAGTGGATTCAATTTAACAGGTTAACTAATTAGTTAGTTTAGTTATTAAGTTTTGTTTATAGGTAGGTAAAATTAATAGCTATGTCCAGCCATAGCTGAAATGATGATGATGATAAAAAATCAATAGGTTTTAATTTTTATGTTGTAAAGTATTATTTTTTGTTCATGAACGTAAGATTATGAAGAAAAATTCGGCCTTCCAAAAATCCTTTCTTAGCGGATTTCTACACTTTATAGAATCTAGCTGCCAAATATCAGCTTCGTAGGTCAAGTAGTTTCGAGATTTCATGCTGAGTCAGTCAGTCTGTGAGTGGGTGGTATTTCGTTTTATACAGGGTTACGCAGAAAGGGTGTACTAAGCCGAAAGAGGTCCGTTATACTCATCAATATGAACAACTTTTAATACGGAATCAAACCAGAAATTACGAAAAAAATATCAGCGATACCATAGTAATTTTTAAACTTTCGCGATTTGAACACATGTCAGCTCGTGACCACGGCCATTGTAACATGGTCGAAACGTCGAGCAAAAGGTACATATACTTTCACCTAAATTAAATAATACGTGATAAGTCCCGATAAACATTTAAAACAGTTATACCATACCTACATTTTGTTCAGTGTCAGTGTCAGTTTTCTATAAAACAACTGATGATTTTTCGCGATTTTCGAGTTTCTCCCATAGTAAAAACGGTTCATAATTGGTACTATGGATCTTTTTCGCATTAGTAAAACTTTTCCGCGTAACCCAGTAGCTATGTATCTATACATATAAAAGCAAAATACAATTTACTATAATAATATTTAGTTAAATCATACTTAATATTATAAATTCGAAGGTGTGTTTACTGTGCTTGTTTGTTGGTTTGTTTGTTCCTCTGTCACGCAGGAACAGAGCAACGGATAGACCTGATTTGTTTGCATGGGCATAGTTCAAGGGCTGGAGAGTGACATAGGCTACTTTTCATCATCATCGCCATCACCATTTTTCATCACTATGCGGGTGAAGCCGCGGGGCGCAGCTAGTATAATAATATCTTTATTTCAGATCCAATATTCATAACAGGTTTGGTAGTTTAGTAAAAATAAAATATTAGTTTCTATCCAATACTATATTAGGGACTGTTGTATTTATCCGGAATAGTGCTCAGAATTCTATTAGGATTGTTCCGAACCCTCAGTAGCGAAAAATATTTTCCTTATGATCACGTAGAACCTATCGATTCAAGCATCAAAAAATCTACCAGAAGCGCTACAGAGAGTCCTATCCGCATCTTAGGATGCGGATGTTGTTGTACTGCACTCGTAGAGCGTTAAATAGATCGATAGATAACTCTTTATTCTACATACATAAGACAAAAACAACTTAAAACTAGTAAAAAAAATGGCGACCTTATCGCTATAAGCGATCTCTTTCAGGTAACCATACGCGTTGATGGATCTTTGGGTATAATGAATCCATAAGTTGCCTGTGTGAAAGCACTGACAATTTTCCGAAGTACTTTTACCTCTACAGAGCATCGAGCAAACCTACGGGCTATCATATTTCTCACTGCCAGCGCCCTACGCGGTTATAGCGACAGCTTTAAATTCGACAATATTTCAATTGACTGTAGTAATTTGCATCAGATGATACATTCAAATCAACTCTCCAGAATGTGAGATATCACCCTCCTGATACTGATGAGCTAACTCCATCGAAGCTGAACCCACCTATCATAAAATTCCATGAAATTGGCATTCCATTTCAGGAAATCGACTTTTGTGAATCAAACTTTGCGAATCCGCCATTAGGCATAATCAAAGGAATTGGGCGTTCATTTATCACCTACTGATCCATCTTGAACGACTGTCAATGGTACTCTCGAATTAATGACGGTAGGTATTCTAAAGGCGTTCGCATTAAGTACTCTATTGATAAAATTTAGTTCAGTTATTTTGTGATGTTTGTGGTTTGAATATATAATAATTTGCTTCTAAATTGAGCGAGCTCTCTCAGATTATATATTTAATCATCTCTTATTGTCTACCTGTAAGGAACAAAAAGCGGTGGACAACGGGAATAGACGCGAAAGCAATAATTTCATAGTTATACGACAGATATAATTTTTATTACTGTCAAACTTGGCATGATTATAGTATACACTCTAAAGTGAAACAATAAGTAATAAACATTGTCCAAGCGTGAGTCGGGCAACCGCGCTATTGATCCCGAAATGAATGAAAGAAAACACATTTCCAGGGCGCGGAACCCTCAGTGCATATGGTTGGTTTTATTTTATTTTACCTGTAAGTCGAGTATTATTGGTTCCAGAACAACAACCGCAATTATAGGCAGATGCTACAAAACAAAACTAATTAAAACTCTAACTCCAAAACTGCCTAAAAGTCGGACACTAGGGCTGCCCACTCAATCTACACAACTAACAAGCAATTGATAATATTTTTATAAACAAAAAAACTCTTACATTCTACAGTTCCATCGATATTGGAATTTTCTGAAATGCCAAATACTAGACCGGGCCAGGCATGGTTCTGTAATTGCCTGTCAATAAGCTGCTTAGTGAAGCGACGCAATTCGGAATCGGAAACCATGGCGATGCATCCGAAACAAGCCCCGTTGAGACCAGCATGCCTAGACAAAGTTACATTCCATTAGCGATGACGCTAGTAGAAAACTCCAAAAATGTATGGGATTGGCATAAGCTATCGAAATGTCACGTGGTCCATTGCTAACGAATAGAATTTTGCAAGACAATGTTAATATCATTCGATTCCATGAAACGGAGCTTCATCTACATTGAAAGGGTCTTTAGAGATACCCTTGGAAATAAAGCTAAGAAGTCGGCGAGGAATCAAACATAAACGTATTTATTATACGTATTAAACGTATTTTAAAACGTAGCTAAAACAATTTTATTCCATACCAAGTATTGTTAAATCACAACACAAACTTTTTAAAACTTTAAATCCAAGATAACTCCTTTAAATATTTCGTGCGCTTTGAATGATCCGAATTCAAACAGCCCGGGAATTTGACGTTTGACGACGTAAGACAATAGACAAAAAGGTAGTTTTCGAATTTTTGTCGAACAGACGAATCGACTAAGCGATCGCTAAGCGAAGGTAACTTTGTCTGCCAATCGAACTTCGTTAACGATAGAGCGATAGCGATTGCAGAAATAGAATCGTCCTAAAGCGAATGCCGTTTGTGTAGGCCTGCTGGGTCTTGGCTTTCGCTAGAGGTTTCCATCAATAGAATCGAAAACGAGCGATACCGATTGTCAAAAGTGCCACTTGGCTACGCATGTCTATGGAAATAATCGTACGGCGATGTCGATTCGTTTCATGTGTTAGCATTTAGGCCAAGAAATCACCTTTTAAACTGTTTTACACACAATTCGTTTACACTTGTTATCGCTTCGAGGTTCGAGCAAAGAAAGAGGGTGATTGCAATGCAACCGCCACTTATATACTGTGTTCGTTGGCAGTCGACAAAAGACTGTCAACTGTCAACGAACACGTGTGAACTTCGCCAATACAGTTTCATTATAATGGTGTTGTTAGTTCATCTATACATTAAATGATTAAACTAAAGTTGTTTTACACATGGAATCGAATGATATTAACATTGTCTAGCAAAATTCTATTCGTTAGCAATGGACTACGTCACATTTCGATAGCTTATGTCAATCCCATACATTTTTGGAGTTTTCTACTAGCGTCATCGCTAATGGAATGTAACTTTGTCTAGGCCTGCTGCAGGGCTCGTAAGAATTTAATGACAAAATAGACACTTTTAATTCAAATCTATTTTGTTTCATTTCATTAGTTCAATAAGTTTCTTCGCTGTAAAGCGGAGTCTGCATGCAAAGAAGTAGGACATGTATGAAGCAGGTCAAGACAACGCACATATGGTAAAACTTAAGACTTAACGATTGTGAAACTGTTGCAATGTGATGCGGTTTTCCTTTCGCAGTCTTCGTTCACTTGACCAGTTGGTCATCACCCACGAGCTCTTCGGTCAACTGGTATCTGGCTTCCAGCGGTCTTATCACTCATTACTGTTCAGGGAGTCATCCAGAGCTTTACGCGACCGAGTGTAATCGGCACGAGCCGGTAGAACGTCTTCGAACGATGTTCACAGTGTTCATCTCAAGAAATGAACAACATTTTTTGTCTTTTTAGACTACAACGCTTTTGCGCACGGGGAGTGAACAACGGAATGAGTATTTAAGTTAATAAATTTGCTAAAATTACAGAATTTTTGTACTAAGTTAATTCAGATACTAATTATTATCAGTGTTTTATAAATTAAAAGGTCACTAAAATCATCAGCGAGCTAAATCAAAACGAAGATAATGTTGTTGAAGTGTCATAAAAATTCTGCTTACATTCGTATTTGATAACCTGTAACAGCAGTGTAAAATATGTTATACCTATTTACATTATTTATTTCATAACACACAACACATATACATAACATGCACTGGGCCTGCATGGTGGAATAGGGCTCATTTTCTCTCTCTCTCTCTCTCTCTCTCAGAGAAGGTATGTGTGTCCCAGCAGTCGAAACATGATAGGCTGAAATCATGATGATGATTCTTTTTCACAATAAATACGATAGCACATTGAGCTTCGTAGTTTTAGTTATAGTTATCATAATGTTTTTTTGGGTTTCGCGTTTACTAAACATTGGAATTAAACACTTTTATTGGATTTTATCGCGTGTATTTTACTTTATTTTAATTCCTGCCGTTCGCAGGTCACATGTATATAATAAAATCAGTTAATTGTTTAATTACAATATTATAATTATCATGTTATAAAGTTAGAAGTTTCATAACAATCAATTTGGTTGCAAGCCATGTTTGGGGTCGAGACTTTGGAACGTTGGGGACCTGCTCACCTCTTTAAAAAAAACAGAGCGCCTGCTTAATGCGACGCGTGACCAAAATGCTGGCGTGTTTCTGGTTCACCGCATAAGCATTGCCATTCAGCGTGGTAATGCCGCCAGCATGCTGGGTACGCTGCCTACTGGTAGTGGGCTTGAGCATTTGAATTGTCTTTAGACCTTCAATGGTCTATGGGCAGTCTAACTGTATTTGTAGTGTTAGTTTTAGCTTGTATTTTGTTTAGCTAATAAAGGCACCTAACTTGGTAATGAACAAAAAAAAACAATGCTACAAAAGAACACCGAAGCAAAAACTAAGTAGATATACCAGCATATCCTCGTACTCCTTCACGGAATATGGATGTCCTTATTCCATGTAGGTAGTTCCTTAACCAATAACGACCCTAAATTAGCAATATCTGCCGACTAACGTACTTAGGTTTCTCAAACGTATTTCGGTGTTATTTACATCAAACAGGAATGTGTAGATTCTCCGGAATGTCAAAAGGTTCTACCTATACTACATACAAAAAGGTTTTCAGCTAACCTTTGAGTTACCTAACTTTTCTGCGGTTCCATCCGCAGTCTACGAGTTTTTCTCATTACAGCTCTGCATTTGTTGATAACTGCTACCTAAATTTTGTTTAGGAGTTTCTATTGAAGTTTAATGTTTCTGATTAGAATATATTATAATATATCCGAGTAATTATAACACGGGGATCTTCAATGTAATGTCCCTGGTGTTACTGCTATCAAGGAACTACCTATATAGGATGGATCCTTGCTGGTATCCATAGACGGTGATCGCGTACCATCAGGTGGCCCGTTAGCTTATTTGCCACCACCGAGATACAAAACATATGGTCACAATCGTGCCAAATAATAAAACCGAGCCAAAACTCGGCGCACGCTACTAATTACTCAGACTTTTTGGTTAGTCTCAAGGTGCCGCGATCCTACTACAACTCACCGCGATGTCAGACCTACGATGACATAGCGGACAACTAATGTTGAACACTATGCAAGCGACATTACGTCTAAATTGTAGTAAATGTGGCATTGTGAAGTATATAATAGATACAATGTCGGTCGGACGTTTTTGACTGTTTTCACTGAGAGATTGGTACTCTATAGGAATTGTATATCGAAGTTTGCCACCTATAGCATAAAAATAGGTATTTATATATACTTAAATGGCAGTAAAACCGAAATTATCATCATAGTGTTCAAAATATGTACCTACACTATGATGATACATTATTAACGGCTACGTTATTGCACTCAGCCAGGAAAGCATTAAACTGCCTGTACGAGTAAGATACTACTAAGGAATACTATTATAAACACATGTCCCATTGGGTGGCATATGGGGCCATATTACTGTAATAATAACAAACGAGAGCAAAAACAAGAGAATCCCGTTTTATTGTCGCAAAAGTTATGAACGATGTAGTACCTACTCGTGATTACGCAGTACATTCAAGTAGTATACCTATAATTTGGATTTATTGATGGTTTATGACAGTTACAAGGTCAGCCTTGCATCATCGAGCAATTTTTTTTTTTTTGCAAATGGCATGCAATTAGGTATTTTGTATAGTGTATGATTTTCTTACTCGTTGTGTGGTATATCCTCGAGCTGGTTAGCGGCGGCGAGCGCGGCCAGCAGCGCCACGAGCAGGGCGAGCCGCGCGCGCGGTGACATGCTGTCGGACACCCTCATACCATCCACATGACAAGAGCACTCCACTGCACTGGCGCGCACGCGACTGCACTAGGCACCACTACACTGTCCCGCTAGTGGCACCGAGCGAGGGGCGGACGCTGCATGAGTGATCGCGGCTCGTGTCGCACGGTGCCGCGCCGAGACGCGCTGGCCGCGGGATGAAGACGAGCGCGACTGCCGCGCCGCCGCGCGCACGCCCGCCGCCCGCACCCCTTGCGCAGCCCCCCGCACCCGCACTGACGCTGCGCGCGAATCATACGCCCAATAACGCACCGGCCTACTGCTTATTACCGAGATTTATTTGCTCATGCATAGGGTTGATGGTCAGTGACCGATGCGAACGCCTCCGGACGCCGCCGAAGCCTACCAGCCTTGCTATCATACTCGCAGCCCCGAGCACTGAAAGCAGCTGTTAAGGTCATTATGGAGGGTGGACGATGGTCGTGCAGATGTGGCCTTAGGATTAGGTCGGCTGGCTTGCGCCGGCCATGCCATGGAGGTGCGAGGTTAGGCAGCGACACCGGCCGCCACGCACATGCGTGGGCACGACGCCAGGAAATCCTTTATTGATTCCCGCGCTCCCGCTTTCTAAGGAATGTCGCAGGCGTTGGTACCACCGAGCGGCGAAATTCCACCCTCCCGCTATTATAATTTGGCCTAAGCGGATCACCGTGCGCTCGGCAGATTGCTTTCATTACACCTAACTTTTTAAGGATTTTCTTCAATCGGAACAAGAGGCAATTTACGCTGTTTGCCTTCGAAATAAGTAAAATAATTTCTTTTAAATTTGGAAACAGCTTTTTATAATATGATTTGACTAGGTATTTGCACAGGTAGGCACAGGTATTTGCACTTTGTCTTATGTAGGTTTACCAAAATGTATCAGAATGTTAGGGATTTTACACAATTGGAAGCTGTAAGTGTGGTTGAACACATCCAATATCATCATTGAACACATCCCTCGTACTTTCCAATACGGAAGCCTGGATGTAAGTATTCAATAGGTCACTGTTATAAATTGGGAAATTAATCAAAACTCGCGATATACTTGACACCATAGACATAGGGATGTAATATGAATTCTGTGCTTGACACATTGATCTCATGTTTTATAGCACTGATAGAGCACATATTTTATGCACTCAGCTATTGCTATGTAATTATGTTGCTACGAGAGCTTGCCAAAGCCTACTTACATTATCGCAGGATTATAACACAAATACAATTTACAATATTATTATATTAATGAATAATAATAATCTAATTCATTGATGTATATTTAAGTTATTGTAATTCTTTTAAGAAATTCTTATTCTTATATTATTACTTTATTCTCTGTTATTAGGAAACACCCTGTAATGATAGATGTATTTTTTATATATAAATAAATATAAGGTACAATAAATCAAACACTGCAGTGTACAGTAGTAATGTTTATTTTTCTCAATACATTCGACATCAATATTTATTTCATAATATTGTCACAACACGTGAAGGTACTAAAGAAAAAAATTATGATATTTTTTCCTGTATAAAATAGAAAAATAAAACCATGTTTGTGAAATAAACATTATAGGAAAGAAACTCGACAATTAAATTAATATTCAAGCGTATGATTCTATTTCAGCATAATTTGTTAAAAAAGTAACAAATAAGTAGTCATAATGTCTTTGACGATTGTGTAGTAAGTAAATATCGATAAAAAGTTTTGATTGTGCGACGATAGCTATAAATGATTAATTTAATATAAACCTACAAAACTAGTAAACGCTTCACATCATTACAACCTAGTTTTTTGACAATATGTCAGTTAAAATTGTATAAAAATAAATGATACAAACAGTACGCGGCCGCCCTCTAGCGGCCGCAGGCACTTCACGCATAGTGTTACAGAACTAGGACTATATTTACAGAATATCGTAAGTTATAAGTATGTATAAATTAATATAATCTACTAAGTACTTTGCACAAACGTTACAAGTAATTTTGAGGTCAGTATCAGCAATAACTTTGATCATATTGCCATGTCTGATGCGGGTCTTAACCTTTGACCAAAATAAAATGTATGGACGGGCCCAGAAAGAGCGTATTTTTGAAGATTATAAATGAGCACCGGTGCTCACTTCGTTTACGTCGGTCTCTAGCCGTAGGAAGTGCGACACAAGACTATTGTTACATGATAATGAAACATGTGACAAAATTATACCTTCGTGTGCTTTCCCGAAGTGAAAAAACACAACAAAATACCACTATCTATTTTTGTGACAAATGTACTGTACATAGTGTACTTGGTTATAATTAGGTGTTGAAGTATATGTCCGACGGTTTTGACTCATTTTTACTGAGCAAGTTCAATGGTTATAGCCCGTCCATTCATTTTTTTTGGTCGAAGGTCTTTACAACAATTTATTGGTTTGGTTCGGCTGATGAGCGCTCACGGTCAAATCCTCAAGTCGTGGGAAAAAATAACCCCAGTATCATTCAAATAATAAGGCATTGTATGATTGCCTCAGACATGGCGTTATTGTAGCTCTGGAATCTAACACAAGCCTGTGATTTGATCGTTAAATGCAGTCTTCAAATAACTACGTTTACCTAAAGATCACAACAATACAAGAATGGTATTTAGACCTAATTAATCTCATAAATAGCTGCCTAGCCTACCGCTATAACTACCTAAATAATTTGTACAATATCTCTGAGATTTCCCACAGATTGTCCTGATGACAGAAAAATTATTATAGACATTAAATAAATAATAATAATATCATAAAACATAAATTAATAATATTTGACCACAGTCTTTAAAGAAGTATAAAATGTAACAAACAGAGTTTCGCGACAATTGGAAATGTCTTTCAACATAGGAACTCGCACATATGAATTTTCTTATGTTATTTGGCTCTACAAAAAAAGGTTAGCAAATTTTTACACCGAAACAATTATATTACAGAAGCACTAGTGGCGCGATCTGTGGAATGATTTAGTACCATTCTGAATTCACTGTAGTGCAGTGTCGGTCAAAATCGAACGCAGCATTCGTCAGTGCAAAGAAGTTGGACCTAGTAGAAAGGTAAGGTCCAACTTCTTTGCGTCATCGTCTCTACCTTCACAAAATAATTTCTGTTTTAAATTATACTTACGTAATTGAAGCCTGAAAATGTTATGTGAATAGGTGGGATAATTTTTAAAGAAAATAAAAATGAAGCTGCTCGTTTTGATTGGTCCAAAAAGAACGAACTAAGTACCGCGAACGAGTTTGACAAACCACAGATATACTGCCCAGCACTTCCATTTGCCGAATTACAATATAGCCTCAACTATACTAGAACTTAAAAATACTCGTTGTGTCAAGGCACGAGCCTCAAAACACGCACACGATCTCTGCTTACATGAAACTTCGTTACTTTAGGTAAAGATGTCGTTGATTCGTTGATTTCCTTAATACTAAACTAAGTGTCTTTGTCACTGTACTTTAATGGCGGGAAGAGTCACTTTCGTGCCCCGAATCGCGCCCGTTTTCTCTGGGCGAGGCTCTGTGTTCCCTCTCGTCTCGGTACCTGTCTCTGCGGTCTCGTTCCCTGGATCGGTCCCGGTCCCGGTCTCGGTCCCGGTCTCGATCATCGTCACGGTCCCTGCGGCGATCGTAGTAGTGGTACGACCGGCGGGATTTTCTGTCACTGGGAGTGACCACTTCGACTTTAATGTTCGCCGTGGCGGTTACCTGTAACAAATTTATTTATTTTAGTTCCTCTGAAGTCTCATCTACCTAAACATTATCAGCATACTTTTAAATAAAGCTCTCAGATTAAAGTCATAGCAAATGTAAAGAGATCAGCCTTACGTAGCCGTAAGGCTGATGTAAAGAGATGTTGCGCGACCGCAAACCGTATCTGGGCGCGTAAAGGTTCACGTTCGCGTGATTTTTCGAACTGCGCGGTTTTAAAGTTAGTTAACCCCCCGCGTAAGGGGTTGGCCGTAAGGCCCCGTAGTGGCAGGTAGTGAAGATTATAGTGGCTGATCACTTAAAATCTCTACGGTGCGTTTGGCACGGCACTACGTATTTTCGATTCTTCTGTATGGTATTGAATCCTGAACTTTGAACCAAACGATGAGCAATCGCGCTTCTGAAAAAAGTCACTTCCCGCCTTTGAAATATGGATGTACAGAAAAATCTTTGAAATATTGTGGATGGGTAGAGTATCTAACGAAAGATACTGCAGAGTATGAACAAGAATTACGACAATATATGGGTCATATAATGCGTAACGAGATATACGAACTCCTGCAGCTAATTATACAGGAGAAAATACAAGGGAAGCTGATCGCTTCCCTCCCGGAAGAAGCCGTACCACGTGGCTCAAAATTACCCGGACATGGTTTAACCTGAGCACAAGATCTCTATTTCGAGCAGTTGTGTCGAAAGTTCAAAAAGCCCTTTTGATAGCCGAACTCCGGTAGGAGATGGCGCCTTAAGAAGAAGTGGATGATAAAATATAAAAGTGAATCTCACCTTTGTTGTGATAGCTCCGGAATGCGTAGACTTGGTCGGGGTAGATCGTCCCGAGGCAGAATCGCTGGCATTGTAAGTGGTTGTCTCGACAACTACCTCCGGTTGCACAAGTATAGACTGCATAGAGGACTGTATGGAGGGCCCGGAGGAGTGCCAGGAGGGAGGCTCCTCAGTGATGGTGGTGAGAGAAGGCCCGCTCGGCCGCGGCGCAGACTTGCCCGCGCGGGACTTGTCGCTGGATGCGGTCGACTTGCGAGCGTGGACTGGGGATGATTTTGGCGATGGAGTTGAAAGACGTTCCGGATGTTCTAGTGGTCTGACCTGTGGAGTATATATTAAGTTTTAAGCACGTTGGAATAGGAGTTGTAACTTTGTTGGTAAATAGGGCGTTTGCCTTTATAATAGGTTTGAATTTATTAGCGGCAATTTTGGTCGTTCTTTATATGACGACAAATTTACAATAAGCTACTTGAGTCACTAGCCTATAACCCTTTTCTTGTAATAATACAATTTACACACTTTATAATTTTAACCACAATACTGCTTCACATTGTGAAGTGAGCTGTGGTCACACGCCTATCCTAGCAAATAAACATTTTTATAGATAATTTCAAAGTCCTACCTCTCCATCGGGTCCAAGTAAAGCTAAAACAATGGGGAAGAACAGCAATCCATCAAGAAGCCCCAACAGCACTAGCGCCAGTAACAGTCGTAGGAACAACCGCGCCACGAAGCCGAACTCGCTTGCTGCCAACATGGAGGCGGCGAGTGCAGCGGCCAACGCACCGTGTACCACTGGCGCCAGTACTGACTCCAGTGCCAACGACGCGCGGCGGCGTTTGCACCCAATAGAAGTTACGAAGGCCTGTGGAGGAGAAATCTGGTAAAAACCTGAGTTGCGATGTTTCTATTATGACATACTATAGAAAGGCGATATTAAAAAAATCACAAGTGGCAATACTACGCGGCGCAATTGGTAGCTTGATTAACAACTGAACGGCCGATATTCGGCTCGAAGGACTATGGCCAGATGAATGTGGCACTGCTTTTGCTATTTAGCAAACAATGAGCAATAACACTGCAACGAGGACTAGGCAGATAAAAAAGTGTATAACTTACTGAAATATTGTTAATGGATTTACTTAAAAAGGTTCTTTAAGTTAATCAATCCTTAAAATTGGTCTTTTTTGTTTTAGCGTTTGTAAATTTTTTAAGCGTTTACAAAATCATTTTATGCATAGTTGAACTAATGTAACTTTTTAAAAGTTTTTCGTGTAGTAAGGCAGTGAGTTTTCGGTAACAATGCCGAAGACAATAGTGTATTTATTTTTTATTTTATTTATGAAACACATTGTTGTATCTGTTTTGGGTCAGGATGTTAGTTGTCTATGTCTTTGTGCGTGTTCCAGGGCATCCCCGATACGACACGGAGAATCCTAGTGGAGGAGTTATGAGTGTGAAACGTGTTAAGGAGATTTACCAAACACAAATGCACAGTGAAGTGCACGCCGCGTCCGATGGCCAGCACCAGCAACACGGCAGGAACCGCAGACAACTTCACTCCGAGCGCGGCCATCGTGCCGAGCAGCTGGAGCACTAGAGTCGCTAGCGCCAGTGTTACTAGTAATGCTGCCCATGCGTTCAGGAGGAGAACCATTACGGCCTGGGGAAGGAGAACACAGGGGTTTAAACTAAGTCACTAAATTTACAAAAAAAAAGACTAGTTTCCTTGTGGTGTTATCCGCTAACAAGATTTTACGACGAATGCCGAATTAATGGGCTCAAGGGGGTTGAAAGTTTATATAAGTCTATGCATACGAATTCGCTGGCAACAGCAAGTTGCTGAATAATTGATGGGCGGATAATTTAGATTCAGATGTTCTTTTGAAGGACTAATTTTTTTTGTTGGAATTGACAAAATCGTTAATTAAAAATCCTAGTTACTTACCACGAAAACTGCAGCAAGCGCGCAAGCCAAAGCCAAGAGTAATGACGTTCTCAAATACAAATACTGCTCCCAGAAGAGGAAAGGGATCCCAGAAGGGAAGTTGGACAATCCTTTCGCTTCGAACCTCAGACACAAGTCCCGCACCGCCATTATCAGACTCTTTATACTCTCTGTGTCACTCAACCCTGATAGATAAAACGGTAGCTGCGTGTAGATTAATGGTGAAGACTTCGGTATCTTCAAGTCTACATCTCCAGGAGAATGAGTCCATCTTTTAGGTTGAGGCTTTAGATTTCCTTGAGAAGCACCATAAGCTAGAGCATCATTAGTAGCCCATGCTGAGAGGTAGTTGTAAAATGCTTTTGGATTGATAATGCCGTCTTTGTCAACCAATCTGTGACCGTTCTTGGTATCAGTAGTTACTAGGGACTTGTCGATGGGGTTATCCACGTGACCCGTTTGAACCATGAGTTTGTAAGCCAGTATGCCTTCATCGGTTGCGTTCTTACACCAGTATTCCTGCGTTATGCAGCCGCTTTCGATTTCCTTGTCATAAGCGACTTGAAGGTCAAGAAGCCAGTCTCGGAATAAACTGAGCCAGAATTTAGTTAGGCCGCCGTTGTCGTTCTTTATTATGTTCGGTATTCTGACGAACTGGTCGTGGTATTCGTATAGTAATTTCTGATTAGTGGGATATTCAAAGTCTCCTTGAGTGACGGCGTACATGCTGTAAAAGCCGAAGTATTTCTCCTGTCTGTATAAGAATTCGTGTTCGTCTGTGTTTTCAGGTACGATATCGGTAAGATCGAGGCCGTCTTTGACTTTTGTGGCTCCCCATACACTCGCTAGAATAACGGCGATCAGCGCTAACATTGAGGTCACCTGAAAATAAAAGACGGTATGAGCACTGCCAAAAAAGTGACACATGTATGATGATACAATAGCTTGTATGAGCACATTGTTTTAAATTTTGCATTTGTAAAGAACGATGAGTTAGCAAGTACCTTTACGGATGGTCGCATGATGAAGGGTGCGTAGTGATTCTTCGCCCACTTCGTGAGAGAAATGCTAATGCAGCAGGTTTTTTTCGTGGCTGCGCCAGTATCCTCGGGGTCTAAAGGCTGTCTTGAGGTGTCTTTGAAATTAGCCTGGAAAAGAACATATGTTTAAATATACACGAAGGTATTTCTAGGTCATTGACGTATATTACAAGGACCGCAGCCCAATGGAACTTTGTCAATAGTACCGACTCAGTGGATTACCCAAGCAAACATACATCACAGTATACATGAGCCCAATTGCACGCAAACTTTGTTGGCGAGTGATTGTCGTGCTTGAGAGCGATTCGACGTAGTTAGTAGATTTCGACAGACGGTGCTAGTTTTCATGTAGTAGTAGTCATCTGTGACACAAATGTTCTGATGGGCATATCTTGATATCTACATCTATGTTCTACGAGTAGGTTATATAATTTATTCCCCTTTTCCTACAGCGTACAAAATGGCGACGAAGTAAAAAAATTACTAAGGAATAAAAACAAGGCTCAAGGGGCCATTATTCAGAAGACCAAATGGGACTAAGCCATGGGACTAGAGTCGAAGCCAGTTTCAAAAGCCATACCATGTGAGGGTATGTCACTACTTTAAAGTAAGTACCTCGATAGTATTTAAGCGTACAAACCTTTTCAGTCTTTGGTCCCCGTCCCCTCGCCCGTTCGGAGAGTTTCTTCGATCGCTTCGGCAAGGGGCTCTCCGGCGTGAGACAGCAGAGCAGGTCTGCTCTCGAAGCTGATCTTCGCCGCAGGTCCAGAGATATCATCGCGGGGAATACTAGTAGCATGGAGCCCAGGTTGAATAGGAGAAGGATGGCAGCCTGTTGGGATAAAAATTTGAAATTGTAAACCGATAGTAACTGACGAATAAAAATCATCATCATAAAAAAAAAAAAATAGGTTTCTACGGCATAGTTTTTATTCATCATGGTTGATGTAGTCATCATCATCAGCCAGAAGATGTTCACTGCTGAACATAGGCCTTCCTCTCAAAAGGAGGGGGGGGGGGGGGGGGGGGGGGGGAGTTTCTATAACCTCCACGCTTGCGGATTGAAGAGCAGTAGGAGGATGTTGTTGTTCATCTTCTGGGGGTACTGATAGCAGTTTAAGGACATATTTAAAATCATCAAATAAGTTATAACAAAAAATGTGAATGGAAGTCCGTGTTGACAAGGATTCATATTAATGTTGATCAATATCTAACCTACCTTCCGTGTCGAAACCGTGATGATTCGAACAAAGGAATAAAAATTCAACATACTACAAATAGAAACAATACTGCACTTGAGATTTAGTCATGGCAGTTGTAACATATAAGGTTTCTTAACTACATTTGATAATCATTTGAATTCACGAAAATTAAAAAACAAAAGAAATCGATTGCGAATTTCTAAAATCCTTACCTGTAAACAGAACACCCTTAAAGCTGGGATAGGTAACAAAGCAGCTGCTAAAAACGCCATCACATTGCAGAGCGAGGCCAGGAGCACACTGAGGCCACTTTTCTTCAGCACGAGGCCCGTCCTCTCTTCCCTCGGTACATCCCCTGATTGTTCCACGTATGTGTGCGTTAGGAGGAACATGTCTTGGACTCCGAGGCCGAGTGCTAGAAACGGCACGATTTGGGTACTTGATGCGTTGAATGGAATACCTGGGGAAAATGGTTTGTTGGTTAAACATTGAATCAGGTTTTGTAGTGGTAGAGCTCTATTGCTGAGTCCACTTGACGAAGTACCACCTTTACCAGTTCTTTAACTGCCAAGCAGTAGTGTTCAAATTTATGGCCAAGCATGGCGATTACCATCAGGTGAGCGACTTGGACGTCGCATCAAAAAAATATTGTTTTTAAGACCACACGACAGAAGTTAAAACTTCATCAAAGTTGACCATATCTCTCTCGCTCCCTTAGTCGACTCAAGCCGATTTTACACGAACGAGTATCTGAGAGTAACGGTCACGCGAGTTCAGTGCTTTTTCCTCGTCCCAAAAAGTGCGCCGCGTGCCTAAAGTGTTTTCACTTCAATAAAAAATAACAGGCTTTATAAATGTGGTAGAAAGTTATTATCTGATACACGTTTTTTATCATTTGAAAGATGCTATTCCATTGTTATTAGGGTGGATATTCGAAAGCGCGTAGAGTGACTTTAAGCATAAAATAATTTTTAATGAATGAAATATCTTGATAGCACAGCCAATTTAAACAAATGACTGTATAAAATAAAATATAACTTAAAATGAAAACAAAAAACAAACGGAAAGTAAAAATACCTAATAAAGCACAAAAGCCTAATCCAGCCGCTACAGTGATAGAAAGCAGCAGCACTCCCGCGATGCCGACACCGGCCTGCGACCGCACTGGGTCGCGCCACTGCATTAGCGTCACTGCTACGTAAATAAGCTGAAAATGGTAGTAAAAATAAAATAAAATAAAAATAAAACAACCTTTTAAAAACAAGCAATTTTCGAATTTTTTCTTTCTTTATTCTTTATTGCAAATATGTGCACTTTCTTCTTCTAAAAACTAAGTTTTAGAATACATTGTGTAATATACCCTGCATATAGGGTGCAGCAATGGTTTTATGTTGTGGCTTGCCCCAAACCAGATCACAGACATAAAATATACAAACACATATACACAGACATAAATATTCTTCTCAGGAAACTCTTTTATTTGATACCCATATCATGATGGTAGATAAGTAAACTATGTCCGGCGACTTGGGGCGTCTGCCATATTAAATTTAGTGAGACGTCATAATTTTTTTCGTATTCTTCGTAATATTCCTTTTATTTAAAACGCATATTAAGATGGTAGATAAATTTTGAGCAAAATCTTGGGGCTTCAGGCATATTTAATTTAGTGTGACGTAATTTATTTTTTTTGTATTATTCTCAGTAAACTTTTTCACCCATATATTGGAGGTGCACAACAATTACTGGTCCACCATCTTTGGGAGTCCGCCATATTGGATTTTGTCTGACGTCATTTAGCTAACCATGCATTGTCATCCAAATTAAACGTGTATGCACAATTTCAGCTCAATGGGTTGGGGAAAACTGTTTTAAAACTCAGTTGCAAGATTTGCCACCCATACTAACAGGACAAGTTAAATAAAAGCTTGTAAAAAAGAAACAAATTAAGATAACAAACAAAACCTCAATTATGATTATGAAAAAGCGATTAAACTTTCTTGTCAATAGGTAAATGAAAATTAACTTTACGTCACGTGTGAACGATCTAAGTTAGATCTAGGATTACCCATAGAGGGAGCACTCAGGTTAGCTGTTCACCCGTCGTTCCTTCAACTTTCCTTGTAAGAGATAAAAATCAAATTGCCACTTGAAAATCGTGTCAAATTGGTTCATTTCAATTGAATAGTAAATCTGAGTACTAATTGAGAAACATTACACCGTTACCGAGCGTCAAGTTCATATTTTCGGACAAACTTCATAGGTAGGTACTTATTTACAGCCGCTGAATATTTTGAGAAACTAAACTAATGAGCATGATAGAGAAACATAAATGACTCACCATAAACATGTATCCCAAAATAATGTTCCTAAGGGAGAGTTCTGAGAACTTGCCCAGAATATCGTTGAGCGTCGACGTCGAGAACGGGTAGAAGCTGTACGACGGAGACACGGACTCTGTTGTCGTCATCCTCCTCACTTCCTATAAATGGAGAAAAATAAAATAAGAATGAGCAAACTTCCTTATTAGGTTAGAATATGTTAAATTTTTTCGTATCGCAAACCTTCTAATAATTAAAATGAGATAAGACATCTCAACCAACTGGTCAGCACCACACTACTCACATGACGTACTTCATTAAAAAACAGGGGTTAATCTAGTCGCGTGACGAGAAAGCCTTTCACAGAAATGCTTGACAAATAAAAACAGCCAGCTAGGTGCATTAACTACTTTAGCCAGAAAAAAGAATTGCGCCTGCCACCAAGTTACAGATAGAAAGAGGTTTTTCGCCTGCGCCTGCGTACATTTGCATCATTTGATCAGCTATTGGTTTTTTATGCTAATGGGCCGCCTGAAGGTATGCAATCACCATCACCTATGGGTCCTATGGATACCTGTCCGGCCCTATTTAAAGACTCTTTTGAAGAACCCCATGTTATAGTTACTTGGTAATGCCGCAGGAACAATTCATTCCATATATTGCAGGTGTCGCAAAAAATATATAAATTAGCGTTATGACAAAAATACTTACAGCAGCAAATTTTCTTTGCCACGAGTCCAAAACAGCAGCGGCCTTCTCCTGCGTCCAGCCAACATGATGCACCTTGTAGTGGTCGGCCCAGTATTCGTACATCTCTCGCTCGCCCATCAGCTGCACCACGGACTGCAGCGCGCGCGCCGCCCGCAGCGCTGACGTCACATTGCGTGTAGCACCGCCCACGATCAGCTGCTCCGGCCAGTGCATGTATGCTGCTGCGAAACCGTAGCACCCGTGGGACAGTTCTGCAGCTACATCTGGAATCTACAGACGAAAATACACGCTAAAGAGTTTCTTTTTTTTTTCAGTTAGTAGGTAAGTTCTTTAACCAACTAAACCAGGTACATTTATATCTACTTTAAATATGCCTACTGCGTAAATACAGTCGAATGACCCATGAACGATTGAAAGTGTAAAGATAATTTAAATGCCCGTGCCCATTCTCAGTTAGCAGCGTATCCAGCAAGCTGGTGGCTTCTGAATAATCTCTTAAACTTCTAAATGAGTGTTGGATAGAAATGCCAATGAATTTGGTGTAGGTAAGTCCAGTGCCAGAATAAAGCTCGAAGGACCAACATTTACAGTTTTATTAGTAACGTTATATGTGTAATGGTGAAACGAATGTCATCTAAGAGATTACATGTCTTATTGCAGCAAACAGCAATTGTAAAGTTGATATGTGCCTACAGATATTTTTTTTGTTTCTTAATTTTCTGTCTGTGTGCCCAAAAATTTGTGTTTTTTGTTTTTTATTATTTTTTATAGAGACTACGTTTGGCTACCAACTCGCCTGTCTAATATCTGCCATCACAGGGCTTATTTCCGAGATGGATTCGTGTAAAAGTATAAGTTATATTCATTTATAAGGGCAATGTTTAAAAAAATACATTGTGGTCTGCATTCAAGATATTTAACGATCCGCTAAAGTGACTAAATGAATCGTAAGGATTTTCTGCATTTTACAAAGTGTTTTAATGAGCTAATTACGGTAAACCGGTAACAGTTGTGATGGCAACAATGTAGCGTGCTTGTCGTCTCAAGATTTAGGCTACACCTGTAGAACTCGCTTATGTGTGCTAATGATGTTTTTAAAATAAATTTTCAGGGTAAAAGCAAATGGCTGGTTATTGTTATGCTTCGGAATTGAATGAAGCTGTTTGGTCGTAATTACGTCACCTAAAAACGACGATGTCGATGTGACAAAGTAAGTCGGATTTAAAATTTACGGTTTACGTGGAATTCGGGCTGCGTCGGGTGGCGAGCATTATTGATATAATAGTGTCATTGTGAGGGCGATAGCGGCGAACGGGGCCCATTGAAGCGTGCACAATGCGCCCGTATAATGCGCGGTCCGGCCGCGGCCGCGCCCGCGCCTCGCGGAACAATGCGCGCCCAGCGCCTGCGCCGCTCGTGGGTGGCGGTGCCGGCGCGCCAGAGCGCACAAAAACTAACCCTACCCCCGCGCTCTCCACTCCACACCCCACACGAACGCAATATTTGTTAAACGCATTCCCTAATATTCCGTTTCACAAAATTGCATTTTATGAGGTACTGGTTTATTTAAATATAAGCTTGTCTTAATAACGACGCGGCCCGTAATGAAGATGTTCGGTTGCGAAACGAATGTTTCCGGGCGATAGCATCGCATAGTTCTCGAGCATAACTTTCTCGGGCGGCGGCGCGGCAGGTAGACGCTCGCCATCTGCCCGCCGGCGACCGCTTTCATCCTGCCTTATTACCGTTTCCAAAAATATTTTATTATTATGGAAAGTATTTAAACTTTATGCCCCGACTCGATAAAGTTATTTTATTTGTCGTGATTCTACACGGCTTATTTATGCGCCAGTAAAACTGTCGTATATTGAAGTCTTCATAAAAGGACCGGGAGTTGCCGTAATGGTCCCTAATGTGGGTCTCACGCGACCGTCACTCGTGACGAGCGGATGATTCACAAACTTCTCACGCTGACACCTACGTGAAATGTATTAGGGTACGAAACCTTTATTGGGTTCGATTACATTTTGTGCAAACTTATTAAAATGGGATATAAATAACTTCATTGACTTTTACAAAGTGATCCTGGTATAGCGTGACGAGGGTAATAAAAGCTAAAAGTAGCATGTTATACAGCGAGAGACGGTTATGAAGTGGTTCGAGACTCACTTGTCCTGACTTCTTGTTGGGCGCCGTGTCGGGGCAGTGTGCGTCGGTGGGGTCCAGGCACGGCTTCTTCATGTAGGCGGAGGTGATGCCAGCTCTCTTCATATACGCCTCCATCGTGCTGAACGGGAACTGAAACTTCAGCTTCCGCACCTCTTCTAGAACTTCTTGAGGGTTTAAATGCGTCCATTGTAGCTTATGCTGGAGACCACTGAAATATTATATTTGAATTATGTTGACGGTTTCCAAACATATGTAAAGATGTACAAAACTATGATGAGGCTATCAGTAGAGGTATGAGTTATGATTATGACCAACAGTTTTTGTAAAAAGTATGAAGTTCTGATTACAAGCACTGGAATATTATTTGTTTATATTGTTTATTGTTTATATTTGGATACTTACGGTACAAAAATAGGATAGTCCGGTCCAAGTAGCTTGGATCCCTCCCAAAAGCAGTCGAGTGGAGTAATTATTGCACAGGGTATGATGTTGTCGAAGATTTTCTCGATGTGGTAGGCTTCGAAGTCTGGTATGCTCGGGCTGTAGCACAAATCTTTCAGATGCCACTCTATATCGTACATATGCACCGTCACCCGAGTCGCTGCGTGGACCACCTGCACAGAAAAAACCCCAAGCTTTATTTTCTGCGACAAAGGTTTCTTCAGTTACTCAATACATCCTTTATACAGGTTCAGGTTATCTTAGTCTACGTATTGTTATTAGTTATTACACTGCGTGACTCGTGCCAAGAGGATGCACAGGATAGGATAAATCGGTGTCTCTTAGTATCGGAGTCCAGATATTTTTCTTACCTTTAGGTGCTCAAGCAGCGCGCCTGCGTGCAGCAACGAGACGTCAGGGTCCTTGGCAGTCTGGATGATGAGCTGATGCGTCGAGGAGTCGGCTTCGCCTAGCGCCTGCGCCGTGTATTTCAGCTCAGCCTCTAACCTTCCGCCCTCTGTAATAAAACAGAACAAATCGAAAACGTTAAATAAGCTCGTATGGACTTAGTGCATGGTTAACTTAGCTCTAACGTCAACGTTTTTAGGACACTCAGCAGCTTCTGACATGACCACAGAAAATAAAAATAAATCGGACATGACTCTGCGGTAGTTGCTACAGGACAGATTGAAAACCTTTACATAGTAATTATTCCAGGCCTCCTTTTTCAGACTTAAAACCTAGTTCACACAAGGCTTCGTATAATCTAAAACTTAAGCCCGTGGCTGATGATACGTAGTGAACTGGCACGAGTAATACCTTGCTCTAGTACTGCGCATCATCAGCAACGTGTACTAAGCAACTTTCACTGCCACTGACACTAAGCAAAAAGTGTTGTAGCTCGTTGCAGACGATGCGCAGTAAACTGGCGCGAGTAATACTTGCGCTAGTACTGCGCATCGTCTGCAACGGGCTTTAGTTTAAGAATGCAGTAGACTGGTAGCGCCATATCACGTTTAAATATATCATTAACATTCATTTTAATATCGTCCTATAAATAAATATGTCAAATTAGTGTGCAATTTGTGCAGATTTGCAAAAAAACGTACTTAAGTAATTAACAAAAATCAGTTTCTTTCTCGTTTATGCATTTTTTCCTTAATTGCTAATGTGAACCACGTTGTTACTTCTTCAATAAAATAAGGCTGTGAGACTTGTAATGGCGCGACTGGATTCATTTGATGCGATATACGATCTTTTCGTAAGGAACCGGTAGTTAGTAAGTAGTTTGTATGGAGAACAGTGGGCGATGTTTATGAGGTGCCGTTTCACTCTAAAAGTAGTTATCAAGGTGTGTTTAATAGATTTTAATTTGAGAAAGCACGAGCATGACTTTCTAGGGACAGCACTTTCAGATAATTAGGTTAACGCGTTGAGTGCTTCATTAAGGATAATAACGGCTAAGCAGAGCATCATAAAAACTCACCTAATTTTAGATCTGTCCCCATCGACACCTATCTATGGGACTCGGGGAGTGTCGTCGACACATTTGTTATGGCACCAAAGCGACGAGCCGCGATACTTAACACATCCCGCCGGTGATTTATCGCAAACATTTCTACTTTTTCTATTCTATTTGTGAAACGAAAATAAGCCGTGGGACTGCACCATTTCTCGGGGTTGAAAGGGCGCCATATGGTATGATATAACTTATCAGAAACTTGAGATTGAAATCGTATAATCTGCTTGGTTTAAAAACTGTACGTACGTATGCTACTTGACCTTATACATATTACATATGGCGCATCTAACCTGCGCAACTATAGAGAAGGATGCATATTTTTACATATACCTACGCATTCTGATCTCGCACGCGCCGCCCGCGACTTGAATCATGTGCAAAAGACCATATCTTTAATTAGTAGGTTTTAATTTTACCTCAGCGTTTAATAACTCAAGTTATTTAAGAGACGAACAAAGACAATGGCAATGTCATTTATTATTCTGTACCACTAGCCACAAACATTTTGCTAAGCCGATTCTAATGCATTGCGCGAACCTTTTATTCGCATTGTTTTTTTTGGATCCAAAACCCACATCTCGGAGCGGCGATGAGTTGTCAGTTATCAGCGCACTGCGAGGGAATTCGTTCCAATTAACACCCGGCTCCGTTGATTTATATTTAAGCCGGTTTGTAACATTTTTTGTGCTAAATTAGGACCACGGTCACGAGGTGTAAGAAAAAAGGACACGGAGAACCCTTTTTAGGTTCCGTTCAAAACTTCGAAATTGTCGGTTAAGGCGCGGTCTGATCATGATTTCAAATTAGTTTTTAACCCACTCACGCCATCATCTATTAGCTATCTAAAGCGGCTTTGTTTAAAGTCGAAAATCGTATATCATCATATTTGATGATGATGATGACTCTGTACTTGTGTTTATGTTATTTTGAGGGTTTTTATTTAACATATCGAAATATAAAAATTCATTTTAACAATTGACTGTTTAAAGTTTTAAAACACTAGTCTGGCTGTATACTTAGTGCAAAAAATAATGTTGTTGTCGCTGAAAATTCGGAGTACTTCAATTCAAAGGCTATTTTTGTTGAACAAATTGTAATAATCTTTATTAAGAATCCAGAAAATTTAACGAAATTTTATTTGGTTGAGATTATTAACAGGTATTTTTTCTACGTGTAGTATTTTTTTGAATCTTATCAGTTAATTTAGTCACATCGCACTAAGCGTTTAAAAACACTTCTTTTAGTTAATTTCGCGATTTTACCGCGCCTTAATGTACGTCACGCACGCTATATCGGCGTCACATTAAATTGCAATTAAGAGAGCTAGCTACTCGAAAGGTAAGCATGCGACGTCATGACTATTTCAAGTTTTTATGCCGTGCTATAAGAGTTAACTCGGATAAAAGAATGAATCAATAAATCATCACATATGTCACGGTCGTATGGCCGGAATATCTTCATTCTTAAGCTTCACTTTGAAGCGACGACTTAATCTTCGTAATGTGTAGCCAGCATCGTCTTCACTCCACACGGGCCGCTATTTTATTTCAGTCGCTAATTTATAGCGTGACGGCAATAAACCGCAGTCGAGAATAAACAAACAAGACTAAAATAAATGTTCGGGTTATTAGCATCATGTGCCAGTGATTTATTTGAGTTTAATTCATTGCCCCTGTTCGTTGAATTTTATACCTATTTCATTTCCAAAACAAAGAACAAAAGCCCATAAAAATATTAGATTTTTATAAAAATATATACTTTGAACATTTATAGTGTAACAAAACAAAATTTTACTCCACTTTTCTAGTTTAAATTTATTTTATTAGCATTATTACTATTTAAATTATACAGGACTCTACCGCTTTCTCAAAATATCCAATCAACAATGAATTTAGTTAATATAGATCGTTGCCAATCAAGATAACTTTTAAGCGACGGAAAAAAGGTTCTCAAGTCGACGCATTTATATATATATATTTTTAAGTTTTTCTATATAGACTGATCTGAGGTACCTATCTTTATTTTCGACCTTATTTGAGACATGGTTTTATGGAGATAACATATCATGCAAACTCGCAACAGTTTGGTTTAACCGAATATGTACACATGCTACATACGACCGACCTCATACGAGTAATTTCTAATTACTTCAGTTTTCAGATCATTCAAACAAGGGAGATATGGTAAGGTGGCGTGGCGGGTGCGAACGCATCCAGTCTAAACGAGTCTGGATGCCTTTAGCTGAACTCACCCTGCAGACGACCTTGCCGTTCTTTATTTTGGATGTAGACTAAGGACAAGGGTGTTGCTTGCGGGTCGCTGGTATGCTTGCATATTAAATTTAAAAAACAACTAAGGCATACCTCCCTTGTTTTCTGATCTGAGCTTCAGTTACTTCGGCCACCCGCAGACGCATGTTGACCTTGAGGTGTAATGTAATAGGCACACACAGTAGGTCTAATATCCATACCTTTTCGTATAATTATATCAGTGATATTATGTGGAACTGAAGATGAAACTGATAGTGTATGGTGGCCTTTATAATGGCATATGAACTCTTTTGAATGCGGGTGAGGCACCTCACCTGTCAGGCGCAGACGTCACTCACGTCTCTCGTTAGTGATTTACAAAATGCTAATGTCGGTCGTTTCGCGCAACACTTTGTATGCAAATGAGTTTAATAAGCATTAAATTACAATAAACAAAAAAGATTTGACCCGTTAAAATGCTGCTTGATAACAAAGTATGAAAAACTTCTGGCGATAAATGTGATCGGCATGTTTTTTGTAGGTTCCCGATCGAGTAGTTCTTTTCTTTTTTGTTGTAATTATTGCCCTAATCATCGGCCATAGTCATTTTTGTACCCACTTTATATCCATGCTGTTTTCTATGTAATATTATAATTACTTACCAAATATTACCAAATATTGCACGTCCGCTAGGATAAACTGTTGGATCTAAAACTTTATGTAACACCTTTGTACACAGTTTTAAGCAATAAACGTTATTCTATTCTTATTAAGTAAAAAAAGAGACAGCAGGGAAACGTTTGATGCAGGCCGCTTCCAACCGGCCTTTTTGGAGATCGATGGGGGATGCCTATGTCAAGAAGTGGACGTCCTACGGCTGAAATGATGATGATCATGATGATGATAATTACTTATTAGGTAAGTACGTTTAAAAAAAAAACAGGAACTGGGGCCTTACGGCCATTCCCTTACGCAGTCTCAAATTAGCGCTAAGACAACGCAGTTAGGAAAATCACGTTTCACCGCCCAGATACGGTTTACGGTCGCGCAACTTTTTTCATCACCTAAACTGGATTGCTTAAAACAGCTAGCAGTAAGGCCAGTACTTGAAAATGTAAAAAAAAAACATTCCTAAAACATATAGTTTGTTTAAATTATCTTTTACTCGCAGCGATCATTCCCAAAAATTCCACCAGGACTACTTAAGTTGAAGAGACTACGGTGTGAAGTAAAAGCTAGGGGGCAAGGGCGGTCAATGCTTCCTAATCGCGTCTGGGCTAAACATAGACACCTCTCATGCCGGATATTAGGGATTATCATAAAGCAAGTGGATCGGAATCAAGCGATGGGCCCGCACAGGGCGCCTCTATTTTAACACCTACCAGCACCGTGGGCGCGATTTACGACGCCTGCACTCGGCGGTGCTGCATCACGTGAAGATGTATAACTGTTTGCTCTTCGACAGATCCGACAGCTGTCTTTGTTTATCCAGACGACAGGTATTTGTCTGGTGCTCTTGTATCGTAAGCGAGCTGTCCAAGCGGCGGCGGCCGATGCGGCGAATGAAACGATTTGTATCAAACCAATGGCCGAGGGTGGGCTGTGAGCACGGAAACACCACAAGGTCACACGGGGTTATCGCGACCGTATGAGTGCTCGCAACTTTCACACTTCACGCTCGCTCTTATCGTCTCAGCTATTTGGCGGCGTCTTTTATTTGGTTCAGTGATTCGTTCTTATCGATACTTAATTGGAAATGGATGTTACATTATTCAACGTAACAATCGTCGATCCCGCGTCGTTCAATGCATAATGGTTCGTCGAATTGTAAATCTGTCATTGTAGCTACGCCGGCAAAAGAGCAAAATGTAATGCTCGGGCCTTTTATTGCATTCTCGATGCGTGTGCGCCGATAATGACAACATTTCTACTCGATGTGGTAGCGAGCGATCATTGCGGACAATCGCAATGAATGACGTTGCGGAGGATCCGGTGAGGGCCGCGGCGCGAGGGGCGCGGCAATACGTGCGCTCGCGCATGTGGTTGTGGCCACCCGCGTGCCGCCGTGCCGAGCCCGTGTGGTCCGGCCCCGCTTCCCCGCACACCCTCGCTGGCCCTCTATGCAAATTAGCCGGAGCGTAGACAACAGATGGATGGCGGAATAAACAAACCGCGTCCTTTACGGCCGCAATACCGAACGGCATCGGCAACTAAACGTTGGCGTCGCGTCGGTCGGTCGCTCTACAATGTATTGCGACGAATCTGGGAAACGGAACCTACAAGGTGAAGTAAATTGAAGTAATGCACATACATGTGCAGTTTATCGTCTCTATCTTGTTTAGTAATCACACTAAATTAGTAATAAAATGCAAAAGTTTGAGTGTGTGTGAGATAGAGTCCTTTTTATCCCGTACAACCTGCCCGTGAACCGTGTATTTTAAAAATATACGGTTCCTGTAGGATATCCTGTGAAACCACGGGTCGCTGCTGGTCGAAAATAAATAATTATGCAATTTTTTTTCTTTCGAGTTTCAATGTGGGTACAGAAAATACTTTAATGTGCTTTGCAGGGAAGTAACTATAAGTAGGTAGGTATTTGCATTTGCAAATTGTAACTTCCGATAAATGCGGAAAAGCTCAACCACGAGTTTTAGCTTTATACGTAAGTTGCTACTGTTGCTAATAGCTTTGTTTCTGAGAGATCAGAATGACCACATTGACCCAGTATTTCAATTGCTCGCTGGTCCAATGGAAACGTTGGCGGATATTCTACAAAACTCGCTAGCAACTAACACGTAGAGTCGTAGAACTAGAATACCGTAAGTCGTTTCACGTTCCGCAAATAATATACAGTAATCATTCTCACTGGCATGCACACCAGCTTACTCAGAGCTTGACTAGAACTGATTTTCAATTGCGATCAGAGGAAGGTGCATCTTAAAAGAGTTCAACAAACAAAAGTTGGGATAGGGCTGTCCAGCTCGCAGCGAGGCGTCTTCACACAAAAGCGGCCCGGACAATCAGAACCCTCGTTTTTTGTGACTCAATAGAAATGTTATACATTTTTTTAGTTTTATTGGTCGTAATTTCACGTAGGGATATTTACGGGCGGCCGCGGGCCACCTAATTAAGTTGTTAGGCGACTTGAGATCTTCAGTATTGTTTAACTGAGCCGGCTTTGTTCCGCGATAACGTTTTGTGAGGTATTCCATTGTATTTGTATTGTTTGGACAGTAGCCGAAAGCTTATACAAACGGCCATTTGAATGTTTATCGGTAACACTAATATTAGGTATATTCTTCATTTTTTTTTTTTTTATAATATGGTAGTCTTCAGAAATAATCTCGTATTTATGTTTGTAGGAGAATAATTTATTTAAATTTCAAGACATTGTAGTTACTATATTAAGAACCAAATTGAGACCTACCAAATCACACGGTGAAAACGACGCAGGTGTACCGGCATCAATAAAATCGCCCACTTCCTTTTTGAACGTCCGCATTTGCGAATCTTTTGACATTTTAATATTTTTTCGGAGACTAAAGCAAAACAATTAACATTTCCACGACACGTTTCCGTCAGTACAAAAAAAAAAAAATTAATGATTAATACCGCAGTTTTAGTCTGAAGTTGATATCCTTATGGATGGCCGTGATTAAGTGAGTGTTGGGATGTCCGGGGATGTCGTTACGCCGGGAACAACCTAGATAGAGGAAGCACACACTCTTCCTTAATAACTTCCGGCTCTCAGGTTATTGGATGTAGTTTTTTTTTTTAAATAGGTTTAATTTAATTTAGTCTTTTTGTCGGAATAGCGGTTTCGAATGATAAAATTGCGTAGAATGTAGGTATGGCGTTCCAATATTGCCTCCGTGCGCGGCCGATACATTACGAAACTGATTTCTGAGTAAATATTGGCTTTTACGTTCACAAAGTAATCTATGTAGTCTTCTTTTTCTTTCTATGGGGATAAGTATTTTGTCAAATAAGTATAGCTTTTTTTTATATCTGTGTCAGAAAGTAACCGAGTCCAATAGACTCACTTTAGTTTAGGGCCAGCAGTGCAAGTAAGTATCTAAATAACCATATAACGATCGACAAATTTTACATTTGTCGTCGACAAAATCAGTTTTACGGATTCCAAATGTCGTACTTAGGTTTTTTTAACGACAAATATACACTTTTGTCGACACTAAATGTCAAAATAGTTGATTGACAAAACACCGTACTTGCAGCGCTCCTTTGAAAAAGGTCACTTATCAGTTGCCAGTAAAATGTCATTGACAAATCATTATTAATATTATTATACTATACTAGCGACCCGCCCCGGCTTCGCACGGGTATAATTTGCATGCGAAGCCGGGGCGAATCGCTATTGTATACCTATAAACCTTCCGAAAAAATTATCTAACAAGTAATAGTAAAAAATCCGGTGCGTGATTTAGGAGGTGGTGGTTAGTGGTTATACAGACAGACAGACAGACGCGAACAGCGACTTTAATTTACACTATGTAGAGATAGAGAAGACGAGATAATAAATGCGAAATTGCGTTTATTTGTTGGTTTCTCTTTCCAGAGGAACGGACCGCCGCGCGCCGCCGCCGTGATATTTGCATAGAGAATAGAGATAGTCGGAGGACCGAAAAAAAATATTTTTTAACCCCTGATGTAAAAATTGTGGTGTTATAAGTTTAACGTGTGTATCTGTGTTTCTCTTTGGCATCATAGCTTCCAAACGGTTGAACCAATTATTAACAAGTTTTTGTTTCAAAGGTGACTTGGTCAAGAGTGTTCTTAGCTAGGTATTGGTCAAGAGTGTTCTTAGCTAGGTATAGTACCTACTTACGTATATGATTTAAGAAAATCTGTTTAACCGTTTCAAGATTATCAGCTCTTTTATAGGGAATTTAAAAAATATTTTATATAATTGTTTCGCATAGAGATAGTTGGAGGGCCAAAGTACGACATACGTTTTAATCTGCAAAAAAAATGGTTTTTGCGGGACCGTCTAAGAAGATAAAACCGCACATTCATTCACATGCACATTCGGACATAGGTACAGTACCTACTACCTATACTACACATAAACACGATTCAGCTAGATGTTAAAATCCCTATCTTGTATGCTGCGCGATGTTCTTTATATTACGAGTATTAATTGAGTAATTACGGTTATGAGTTATACCTATAACCAAATAAGATAACTTATGGCATTGATTTTAATATAAAAAAGGCAGACACTTAAAAATTCATATCTAGATTAACTCATTTTATAGCCCAGAAGACCACCCAGATTCGTAAAAATCAAAATAAAAGGAATAAGGTACTATAGGTACCTACTCGGTTATATTGCATTTTTGTGTCCTTTTCAACTTTTTTCTTTGTTTGGGAAAAAACAAATCTTTTGAGGCACCTACCTGAGTTTTATTAAAATAAGTTTGTTCGATTTAGCGTCTTATCAATTTGATGCTTTATTTATATGGTATTAGGTATGTATGGGATGGCTTCATACGTATTCGATACGTGTTTTTCGACACTTAAGTCAGATGCTAAAACGAAACGAACAAAATATAATAAACGAGCAACTGTGATTTCACTAGATTCAGAGATAGGTAACAATGAAAATATTTTTATTGGCAATAATTCATTAATGGCCATTGGCCATAGCTATAGTTACCATTGTTAGGTAAGTAGGCGTTGAGGTACGACAATGGCGGTGAGTTTAGTTTGGCTTTAAAAAAATGCCTTATTTGTATAAATACTTATTAGGTCCATTTTAATCTAAACGAAATCTTTTGACTTTCCAACAATACTTATACTTAGATAGGAAACGTTAAAGTCTTAGGTAGTAGGTACCTAGATGTATGAACATTGCCAGTCAAACCCGCATAATTTAGACATCCTGCCTCACACTAGTTCCGGGAAACACCTATCATAGGTATCTCGTCAAAAAACTGCGTCGCATTCATGTTGACAAGAAATTTTCCAAGAGCTAACTTTGACTATTTCGCTCTAAAGTTTATAACATAGTAGGTACAGTATGGTAGATAATGTAGGTAATTATGTGGTGAGGTATAGTTTCACGCAGTTTGAAAAAACGATTGGAATGATTACAATATTGGTAGGTACCCATTTCTATTTTGTTTAAGTATTATTAGAATGCCTAAAAATAAAAATAAAAATTCGCGTTCAAAATACTATACGCAGTGATACAGTGAGTGTGTTTTGTCGGGACTTAGGTTCGAGTTCGAGTTCCAGTGATAACCGTAGCAAAAGACTAAGAAAGAGGGTAGATCGTTATGTCTGCACCTATCTTTTTAACTGTTCTCCAACCACCCGCATTCTTCAGTCTTCCCGTGAACATGGTGCATGTAACTGCGCCGAAATATCGGGAGCTCGTTCCACAACCTTACCTCGGTAAATATCCCGTAAATAATAATATAACTTTATTATTAGTTCTATTATAACTTAATTAATTAAAGTAATCAGCAAACGAAAGCTTTTTCCGTTCAGAGTTAACATTAAAGCGATTTCAGTTCAAAATCAGTACTTTTTTTTTTTTTTTTTTAAATTCAGTACCTAGTCTCGATCGTATGTCAATTATTTAGTCATATCAAAACGTTTATCTATACATACTACATACAATATTATAAAGAGGAAAGATTTGTATGTATGTTTGTAACGAATTGGCTCAAAAAGAACTGGACCGATTTAAAAAATTCTTTCACCATTTGAATGATACATTATTTATCACTGATTAATATAGGCTATTTTAATAGGCTATATAACTATACCCGTGCGGAGCCGGGATGGACCGCTAGTCACTTATAAATTCTGAAATTTCATAGAAGCTTTGTTGTGCTAATAAAGTTTTAAGTTTATTTTTCCAACAACATTCCAACATTTAAGTGTGATAATTTTAGGAATTTTAGTATAATATATATTACAGGAGCCATACAAAATACACTTTTTTGCATGAGTGCATTTTGGCCATACGTGGGCAAAGTTTCATCTCGGCCTGTGTGCGAGTTCGAATACCAGCATCAGTCCAACTACCAAAGAGATGTTGATTTGATTTTACAAAAGTAGCTATCAGGCTCAGGTTGTCATATAAATTGGTCTCATTATCATAACAGCAAAGTGATATTATTAATTTTGAATCAGGACATATTATCGCTGTTTAGTAAAAGGATGTAGGTAATAAGAAACAAACTTAATGTAAATCGGTCATTACCAATAATGTATCGACAAATGGTAGTGATATTATGGTTAAAAGAGTTGCAAACCGGACGCGCTAGCGAAGCCCTGACTGCTGATTGAAGAATTTGAATGCAAGTTTACAGTGTATAAAGGCGCACGCACACCGCGGCGCGCTCTGTAGTATCGGCGACATGCGACGCACGTCCGCCGAGACGGAAGCGGCCCGTCAGACGTGCCCACCGCTGCATTCGTATTCCACGATATGCACAATGCGCCACAACGGCTTATCGAGCTTACGCTTCTTAGATTTACGTACATGATAAAAACGAAAGGAGCAAGTTCCTTACTGTTAAAAAGCCATTGAGCGTACCTTGAACCCAAAGTTGTTCGACCCTGGAATGTATCTGCGCGGATTTGAGACCGACGCAGAAGGTGGAGAGGACAAGGATGGCGACAAAAAGGACCTTGCCCGCGTCTCCTTGCAGGAAGCAGCCGAGAATGAACAGCTGCTCCTGGAGCCACGCGCGGATCCACAGCGACGTCCGACCTCCTTCGATGTTACCCTGTGACGAGAGAATTTACAGTCAGTAAAGTACAGGTCAACCTCTGACAGCAGTAAAATTACAAGTTAACAAATAACGTTACATAAAAAGACAGCAAATAGTACTACCTATAGCTTTTGTAAGGCTTAGTACCTACTTACGTAGGCTTAGTAGTACTTCCACAGGCATTTTACAATAAGCAAAACGTTGCAGAGGATGCGTAGTAGCTAAGCTACTTGCAAGTTGTACTACGCATCGTCTGCAAGTGCCTTTAGTCATCGTTTCAGCTCGATCATGTAGCGTCATAATCATAAGATAACGTACAGTAGCTGATCGCTTTACTCATGCAATAGGTATGCAGTCATGCTTTATCATTGTTTTTTTAACTCATTCCAGATTCCTACGATGTTATATCAATAAACATACAGATTACGAGATCGTTTGGCGGGAGATATAATAACATCGGGGTCTTTAAATGTCGAAATAATTTTGTTGGTTGATTGTGATTAATGACGGGCGGCGGCGGACCCGGGGCAGGCACCCGTGGCGCCATCTCTCCGCTCACGAGATGCGCCGACACAAGCTGAATCTCCTGAGAGGCTTACTAATTGCATAATAATAACTCAATCGACGACGGTCGGACGTTGGCCAGTCGTCCAGCAGCCCGCTTCGCTCTGATAAAGCCATCAGAACCGGAACTTCACTACATGTCTTATTATGATTTGTGACATCTTTTTAAATGATACCTCAAAAAAAACATTTCTGTATTCCAGAAAAGAACTTTTGGCATTTTGCCAGCTGGTAAAACAGTATAGGTGAAAGAATGGACCCTTGTGGAACGCTGGCAAAAAAAAAATGTTTATATTTTTGTGGAGTGAATCCAAAACCAACTTTTTTATAGAATGTTCTAAAAACATTTCTACTTACAATGAATAACGTAGTACAAGTTACGATTACGAGTACACTTAACGTGAGCTCTACCTTTAAATCCGCTGGGGGCAAGTCCAAGGCCAGAGATGAATTCAGCGAGCTTTTATTGAATTTTCTAATCTATGTACCTACTTTGTTAGTTTGAACTAGATGTTGACTGATATTGCGTTGCGGTACCATTCTCTGGGAGCGGCGCAAGGTTAGGGTGCAATCACACCGTGTGATATTTGCGCGCGTGTGTTTATAAATTATAAAATAAAGGAAACTAGAAGCACTGAGTTAGTGTACGTAGTACATACTAAGAGGTATAAATTAAGAGTGACTAAGAGATATAATTTTGGTGGTTAGTAAAATTACAAACTATTTTAATGACTATCAACAGAGTCAACAACTCTATACGCGCGATTCTTCTTATGTATAAAATATACATTTATAATTTTATATAGGTACATCGCAAAGCTTTAATTTACATTTACATATTCATAAATTTGAAAATGTTTACCAACGTTCTGCACATTTTATTAGAAAAGAAATTAATTTCTACACATCTTGTATATTTTTAGTATTTTTTTTACTTTGGACCGGTATTAACCTGAAAAAGGACGAAGATACCAGAAGCAGTTTCCAGCTGAAACAGGCTTGTTTTGGCATTGGAATAGGTAAATAAATAATCATAGCAACAATAATGGCAGATAAATACAACCGATGCGAGGGCTCTGGAACGGTTCGGTGTCGGTACGGGCGAGGCGAGGTGAATGTCGAGCGCACTGGGTGGGCGTGACGTCACGGCCGGAATGCGCCCGCGCCGCTGCCCGCGCCCTTCTCCCCGCCACGACTGTCGGCCCACGTGGAGCGTACGCAACAACACGCCACAATCCATGCCGTACCATACCATACCATCATCGCTCCGAACAGCCTCTTCCATTCAACCCAGTGGATTCGGCAGCTACAGATGCGTCACAAACGCAACGTAAGCGTAAAATCTAAATGCTTGTACGTAGTCGAGCACCTGTGTGACCAACATTGCGATAACTGCTGACGCAACGCACGAGTTACGGGATTAGTGTGTATAATCCGCGATGCGCTGGCGCCGGCGACTGCGTTTCCTGCAGATAAGGAACGGACCACTGTGAGCGCGTTCTCACGGCCATCAGCAAATATTTTTAATATCAAACTGGTTGAGCTTGAAATTTTAAATTTCCCCTTATGATATTTTTATTAATGTTGCAGGTGTATATTACTATTCTGAATAGATACATTGCATGCTCACATGATTGCATTGATAAAGTCCATTATATTATATTGCGGGGAATAGTAAAGATAACTTTATAGAGCTTGCTTAGCTACCGTCGTCGTCAACGCGTCACTCATCGAAGTTTGTTATCATTTAGTCCCTAGTGGTGCAATAACTGCTATTTAATTACTGCATCACACAACATTCTCATCAAATAGGTGTTTTGTTTATGTAATGTTTATCGTAACATTTATCTGGTGTCTGGGAGTATATTTTTAGATGGACATAATTATCTGACCTGCCCAATGCCTCTTCCAGTTGCAACTTTTGATAGCTATGTCGGTGACTCTGGTTCTTTGGCGAATATTCACGTTCCGGAATTCCGGATTTTATCGCGCAAAGAAACTCCGAGCTTAGCTCTCTCCGTTGCCCGTTGTGTGACTCTGAGTTTGTCCAAATTCCAAAAGGTCAACAGTTAAGGCGTTAGCTATACATACCTCCGAAACATACTTCACCGTTGTTATGGGTGACTTTAACGCAAAGGCGGCCACACGGAATGTCATTGAGTTAAGAGTGAGGTCATATGGGTATGGAAAGCGGACTCCGAGGAGCCCGCGGCTGGTCGACTTAATTGAGAAAGAAGATCTCTATTTGATGAACTCCTTCTTTCAGAAGCAACCATCCAGGAAGTGGACGTGGATGAGTCCCGATAGTTCGACCAAAAATTAGATCAACTTTATCGTGACGACTAAGAAGCGAATATTCAATGATGTCCCCGTGATCAGCAAGGTGAAAACCGGTAACGATCATTGTATTGTCAGAGGCACATTGAATATCAACATCAAGCTCGAGAGGTCGCGTCTGGTAAAATCCACGCTCCGTCCTAGTCATGCAAAATGCTAGTGAAATTTGCCAGTTGAAATGGCAATGGGCAGGCCACATCGCTCAAAGAACCGATAACCGATGTTCTTGAGTGGACACCACAAACCGGAAGACACAGCGTAGGTAGGGCTCCCACTAGATGGACCAACCGTGAGTGTCGCGGGCATCCAGTGGATGTAGATGGCAGGCTGTCGTTCAGAGTGGAGGTCTAAGGGGAGGCCTATGTTCAGCAGTGGACGTCTTCTGGGTGATGAATTATCTGAACAATGAAGCCGTTTTGATGAGCTAGTCTTGTTGTCAGTTGAAAGTTAAAAGATTTACACTAATTTTATCCAGCGAGTATGGGAAGTTCGTTTTATAGTTCCAATATGACAATAATGAAGTGCTACATAATTAGTTTTTTTTCCTCTCGCTAGCTCGCTCTCGTTGATGGAGGCTCTTGCATTATTATTCTTCGTCAGTGTTTTGACCTCTTGTTACGACCAAATATGTAATAATTATATCTTATCTAACATGTTCTCATTTAAATATTATTTTTGGTCCTCCCCTGCTTTTCTTGTTTTCTTTGATCGTCTTTATAAATAAATATTTTAAAAAATCAGTTCCATTATTGAACAATCGCTCAGTCAAGTACTTACCTACATCTGCACACTTTTCACAGATCAACAGAGACGGTATCTATAGACATTTACCGATTAGTACGAGTGGTGTTCCGGATATCTGCATATAATGGAACGTAGGCGGAACTTTCCTATTATTCCATTATAATGCTGACATGGCTTGGAGTCTTTGAAAACTCTGGTATAATCGGGAATAATGTCTTCAATTTGTGATTTAGATTTCAATATGACGAGATATCTTAATGACGCAACAACTTCATTCCAAAGTTTTTAACGGTAGTTCTCAAAGAGTAATTTTATAATTCTAAACATTAATAAATTTGAATATTAATTAATCCATAACGAAGACGAATGCATAATAGAACCTTTGATTGCACTTGAATTATTTAACTAAAAGGTAGTAAACATCTACTTGGATGACATGTTTACAGCCTAATAAACTTTCACAGCACACCAAAACAAAACACATGCGAAATTACAACTATTCTTAGAGACAAAAAAGATAATTGCGGTGTTAAGTATCAATCAAATGCGGAAATCACTCTATGATCTTGAGAAAGTTGCTAAGACAGGTGAACGTGGCAACCGGTTTGGTCGCCTATGTGATAGAGATATTGTCGGTAAAGCACTGTGTTATTCATAAACTTATAGATAGAGAAATCTATCATATCTTATACCTTTTGACTGTTGAAATGTACGTGGTTTTAAAAAGATCAGGTTTAATGTTAAAGCCAGATGGGCCTACCGTTTCTGCGGTGAGATGCAACCACAGGGAAAATTGCTAATTGTGCAATGATGTGTGTAACCCTCCCTGCCACGTGTTGCGGTGCCCACTGGCTTGACTTGTGGCATGGATTGAGTAATTTAATACCAGAAGTGCTGCCAATCCTTCGTGGCCATTCAATGGATAAATGGATAAGTTTTCTATTCAATTAAGCAGCAGATATGCTGCAATCTGTTCCATTTTTGTCAACGCAAATTGATTGTTTCATAAGCAAGTCTTCATTCCACAATGAGACCAATGACGAGAGGAAACATTATTACTATTGGGTATTTTCTATATGCAACTGCTTGTCTCATGGTATCTGCAATGCTTGCCCATAACAGTTCTTATACCACCCAGTATCTTATTTTCTACTGAGTTCAAAACCCCACTGCACTGATCTCTTCACCTTGAGATATTATGTCTCTTAAATACGTACCTATTTTGATCATAATTATTAAAATAAAAAACAAGAAATTGGATTTTTTCCTACAAGTAGTCATTTATAGGTCTCCAGCGCAGCTGCCGACCGCCCGGCAAACGTAATGTTTGGATGAAGACAAACGATATATGGGAAAAACAAGAAGAAAAGAGATATAAGATTAACCTCAAAGAAGAGGAAAGAACCTGCTCTCCCAGTAAGAAGGAAAGGGATGTAAGATCGGAAACCACAAGATGTCTCAATTCCACGAGGCGAGTTCTGTGCGGTCTTGTTGGACATAAAAGTTGGTAGAATAGTTTTGAATTTTTGTTGTCGTTGAGTTTTTTTTTTCCTTTCATTTAATTAAAGGTCCCTGATGTAAGATACTAATCAATGTCTTAATAGGTTCCTACTTGTGTCATATGCCAGGATATCAAGATTTTGTTCTTTATGAGGTTGCATTAGATTTAGGGTGAAACAAACCCGCCCCTGTCATACTGATTTTAATAAGTAGCTTTTTTAAATCCCAAATCTCACAACAGAGCCTCTCTAAATATTTTTGAGTCTACACACGGCGGTCGTCGTGCGCCGCAGTTGATGTCTCTATCGGCGCCGATGCGCTGCGCGTGCGCCAGGCCCCCACCCCTGCTCCCGCTGCGCCTTAATTGCTTCATCTTGCATACAGCCGACCAAGTTCCTACATTAAAGCCAACTGTAGGTGTGTTACATTAACCTCGCCACTACAGCTGTTTTTGTTTTTCTCTCCTATTTCGTTGTTTCCGCTCATTTAGAAATAATCTATTATCTACTTACTATTCAATTAAAATTAATTCCACTAAAAAAATGTATTTTATGTTTATGGTGTGCGGCGACGAAATTTTTAACTGTCCTGCAGTGCAAGTACCGTTCTTTTATCGATCGTCAAATTGACAGTTGAGGTCGTCAAATTCGATAATATGCCATTTTTTCAGTACTCGCTGTGATCGATTCTATGGCATTTTAGCGAATTTGACGATCGATAAAGAACGGTACTTGCACTGCAGGTGCCACTTTTATGTTTGTTTACATCAAATCTATGTTTTTGTTCAATTGTATACTATATATCGCAATTAATTGTTACCTACTTATTCGGAAATAATAAATCGAATACGACGAATGTTTTGCAATTGGCAGCGGTAAGGGTGCGAGACCACCGCGGCCCGGCCTTCTAGGAAAGCGGTGCCTTCTTCGAACCGTGCTCTTGTGTAACCGACGACATCTTACTCTGGGGCATTCTTTAGATGTATTGTTACATTCTTTTGTGTATTTACTCTTGTTTTGCTCCGTTCAATATTTTCTTAGTTCTAAGGTAAAATAAAATAATATTTTTTACAATAATTTGACTTCATAACAACATAGTTATTAGATTTTTGACTAAATTTGATTTTGTCTTTAGTTGGGGATTTGGATATCGAATAGAAAAAACTGTTTTCTTGGAGTATCTACCTATAGTTATTATTGTCCTATTAACTAGTATAATTATTTGTAAAGCCTGAGCTTTTCACTAAGTTGTTGAAGTGTTAAAATTCGTAGGTACGTTACACTTGTTTGTGCTCAACTTCAACCTTGTTATTTTACAAAATACGCGCGGCCTTGATAGTGCGCACGATTACCGCCAGTCGGCGCCACACTCCACAGCTTTACGCTGCCGCGTTCCTCGATGCGATTGGCATTCGCAGAAAAACAATCACACGTGCAATATGACAAGCGACACACGACACTCTTATTCTCACATATCTAGTGAACACTGCACCTTTTCTAGTTCGGAGAGGGCTAGAGCCGCGTCAACCCAGCTAGTGCGAATATACAGGTCGGCGCTGTGGCGCGCCTCTGCGGCCGAAGGGCTCTCGAGCGCGGCAGCCGCTATCCGAGGATTCGAAGGAGCCTCGGTATCGGGAGCCACCATGATCTCGGGGCCAGGACTGTCACCAGAATCCTCATGAAGACGGCCGGAGTCCGTCTGGCGGCGCACGCAGTCATATCACTCGCCGCCACATAACCACACACTGGCACACGCGTATTCGTCACTTCTATCTATCACTTCGCCGTTTGGAACACGTAACGAGACCGAGTTTCATTACAGCAGTAACGGAGACGCGGTAACGTGTCAGCGGCAGCACGACTCGAGCGACACTGACTGATCTCGGAGCATTCGATACGTACACTGAATGTTTGTGGAGCCGCCATCGCGATTCGAACGGTTATGTTGTCGTGCTTGACAGCGACGGAGCCCGAGAAGCCACGGAAACGGCCGAACGTAAACCCCCAGGACCACACACGTGAGATACCTGTCCTTCTCACGCCAAGTGGAGAGAGGGGCGAAGAAAGCAAAATAAAAGCATTGAATGGAGTGCCACCGAATCACGAAGAATAACACTACCATTATGTGTACCGTATATTTTAATACAGCATCTGAAATTAGGAGAAAAATCAGAACATCTACAGATATCATTAAAGCTCTAAGATAATTGCAAGGTATGGAAGCTTATTCCACGACTGCGTACACAACGCTGTACTTATTTTGCTTCGTATGATTTTACGGAAGACAAATGAGAGCATGAGTGACATGCAGCTAAAGCTAAAGCTAAAGAAACACTTCAAAGCGGTTATTTGTCTATACTCACAAAAGTTATCCCCACAATTACCACAAAGAGAGTTGCGTTTGCTAGTTAAACATTCTCTCTGTATACAGTTAATAAAGGTGGATCAAACATTCGGACGCACCATATCATTTTGTTTACAGAGTTTTCTGAGTAAAAAGTCGAACTCGCCCCCGGTGGGGCGGCGGCTCAGGCCCTTTGATGTTACCGACATAAAACGCCGCCGGCGGTGATTTAACTAATGAATTTATTTAGCGGCTGCACGAACGATCGCTCGCTCTCTGTCCCCTAGTCTCATCACCTCGAGATCTATTCGGACACTGATTGAAGCTGAAACCAGTCAATTTTCTAAAAACATACACAAACATACTTAATATTGTAACTTATGCTGTTTCTAATAGATTTTTAAAAACTGTCGGACAATATTGCTGCAAATATGGTCGTAACCAAATCTCACAGGTAGGTCTTTGCGATTATTGTCATTAAATATTTACATTTAATGTAAGGTAAACGGCCCATTACTCGTCAGGTTCTGAACTTAGCTGTCTTTGCACCTTTGCTACGTTTCTGTTTGTTAACTTAGATAATTGAAATTGCGTGACGTGATTCTTGATTTATCATTCTTTACAGCTAATTTATTTTTACAATTAAATAAAATCAATAAAGTAATAAAATAATAGAAAAATTGAAAAAGAGGTGACTTGTACCAGTGCCCGGCAGATTTGTCGTAATTGTCGTCAAAATGTCCCAGTGCTCGTCAATTTTTAACACTGATTTGAACTCTGTTACTTAAGACTTAAGGTTCATATTATTAGTAATTTTTTTCTATGTAACCCTCAAAATGAAAATATGAATATATGAGGGGAAAAATATTTCTAAAATAACGAAACGAGTCCAATATCGGTGACAAATGAAACCAAACTGCAATTGAATTGAATGTATTATTTATTGCACAAAATAAACAAAAATTATTATGTGAATATATAAAGTATGTAAAATATATAAAAATTTATGAGTAAGATTCTTACGTATTTTTTTATTAGTCCCAGATACAATTGTTTTCCTATTATAGGGTATTAAGTGCCAAGGTTTAACACCAATTACATTGGTGTTAATCTGTGTTAAAACAAAAACAACTACGTTTAGTACTTTTGGTATCAGTTAAATACATTACAAAATGAGCATCATAAAACTCATGCAAACTATGCCCGTTACCTTCCTTTATTATTTACTAGCGGTCCGCCCCGGCTCCGCACGGGTATAGTTATATAGCTTATTATAATAGCCTATAAATGTAGCATTCAAATGGTGAAAGAATTTTTAAAATCGGTCCAGTACTTTTTGAGCCAATTCGTTACAAACATACATACAAATCTTTCCTCTTTATAATATTGTATAGATTAGCCCTCAGTGTATTATATTATCAAATTTGTTTTTACTTAGTAAACTTTAGCAGTTAATATTAATACCCTATAATATGAAATAATTGTATCTGGGACTAATGAAAAAAATACGTAGGAATCTTACTCATAAATATCTTGTACATTTTACGAACATCATAAAAATCTTATACTGTATCTGAAACTAATGAAAAAAATTACGTAAGTATATTATTAATATTTTTTTATACATTTTACGAACATTATAAAAATCTTATACTTATGAAACCATAAAGAATCTTACTCATAAAAATCTTACACTGTATCTGGGACTAATGAATAAATTAAGTATGTAAACTATAAAAAAATACTTTTTACGAACATCATAAAAATCCTCATTGTTATTACGGACATAGTGGCTTTTAAAATCCCATAACCCCATAATACCAGAATCGAAAATCATTAATTATACACAATCATAAGTATAGAAAAATTTTTTGTTTCATTTTATTATTTTATCTGAATAGGCTTGCGCTTGGCCGCCAACTCGCATGATGTTAAGTGATTATGCGGTCTAAGATGGAGCACGCTTGCCTAGAAGAAACCGATTCACTCGTGATTTGAAGACACCAAGATTACAAGATTGTAACTATCGGGAAACACCCATTCAGGCAGCGCATTCCACTGACTAGCAGTTCGCAGAATAAAAAAGTGGAATCCAAGGGCTTTGCGCTACGGGTTTTCGGAATATCAACCATAAAGCGGTGTCGATTTTTCGTGCCCGCTTTGTCAGTTCGATAGAAACATAGGCAAGAGAGAATTAAATCATGCAGAACTAATCCACACTCCCCGAAATGTATCCGATAAAAAACCGATAGACTAGCAACTTTGCGCCGATGCTCAAGACTAAGAAGCTTAGTCTGAACTAGGGATTGGTTGCTAATGAGCCTCTTGGCACGTTTCTAAATAGATTCCAACGCCCTAAGTTAGTACTTAGCTGATCCATCCCAATGGTGAGCCGTGAGAGCAGTACTCCAAGTGAAAGCAACTGTTCCAACGTGAAGTACCGTCGCACTTTCGATAGGATACCCAGCTTTTTGGCAGCCAATCGAGCCTTGTTTTCAATATAGGAGCCAAAGTTGAGGGTAGGAGACAAAGCAATCCCCAAAAGCTCAAGCTGGTCAATTATCGGAATGGTAACATCCCGGAAAGTAGGAGCCAGTTAGAATGGTGTCCTTTTGGCGGCGATCAGACATGCCTGGGTCTTAGCGGCATTGAAATTGACCAGGTTGGTATCAAGTATCAACCCAATTGGAGACTGCCTTAAGGGACAAGTTCATTAGCTCAACCACGGCCTCTCTGAGAAACTGAATTTGTTGTCCAGTGATTCTTGCATTAGAAGTAGGTATAGCTCTCTACTATACTGTGCTGTCGTCTGCATAGCCAAAGGTACCGGGATTTAGCAGATCGTTGATGTGCAGCAGAAAGAGCGTTGCAGAGAGCACCGACTTCTGGGGCACACTGGCATTAATTGCTATTCGATCGGACTAGCAGCCATCAATGACAACTCAAATCGATCTATCCCCCAGGAAGTCCGATATCCACGCAATAAAACCAGCTGACAAGCCAAATAAAGAGAGCTTGCTAATAAGGCAGTCATGCCAAACCCTCACAAAAGTCTTTGAAATTTCGAGGGAAATGGCGAGCGTTCTCCGCATTTCTCGATGGCCTCACTCCAGATGTGTGTGGTATACCTACCTACGCTAGAAGATCCCCAGTGGACCAGTTTCGAAGGAATCCGTATTGCCGGTCACTGAGGAGATCATTAGATTTTAGATACGCCAGGAGCCTGTTGTTGAGGACACGTTCCATAGTCTTGCAGAGTATGGACGTGATTGAGATTGGCCTGTAGTTGGCAGAATCGGCACTACTACTATTTTGGGCACAAGTTGCACGTTTGCAAGCTTTCACGACTTCGGCACTTAACGAGTCTCAAGCGAGAGACGAAAGAGGTGAGTCAGTATAGGAGACAATTCAGGCGCACATGTCTTCAGAACTATGGCTGGAATAGAATAGCTGTCTCCGTTGCCAGTTGTGTGACTGATTCACACAACGCAACCCTATTAATGAAGAAAAAATGAACATAAATAAATACATATTCCACACAACTTTTCAATAATCTTACACACAAATTTATAGATTAGTGCGATAAGCGTTGTCCTAATTGAAAACCGCAATAGCTTCCAGACTTTAAAATACATACCTATTCCTTATTATCCAAGCTAAATAAAGTAGTGCAGAGGGAGTATCTACCCTCATCAGGTTCCTTATATATCATATAAGGAACCTGCATAGTTTACATTTATTTAAGCTTAAGCTTAAAAGATTTATTTTTGAGCATCAAAAATGCGAAGCACTTTTAATAACAGACACCAGTGCTATATGGGGTTTTTTATAGGGACTTACCTTTGTGTTTTTTTATTTCATGTCCGAGTAAATGTCTAAATTTCTTCTTTTAATTAGTTTCATATTTATTTTTTATTGAGATAGTTCGAATAACCTTATTAGTATTATGTATTTATGTTATGGTTTGTTTATATTAAATGTTTGTTATGTATTATGTGTTGTTGTTGCTATATTATTATTATTATTTAATTTGTCGTGTGCTGTTGGGTGTAATGTTGGCCATGGGTGATGTCACCGGCGGCTCCAACGGAAGACCAGCGCTGGTTGCTCGCAACCAGCATTATGCTGAGTAAGAACCGGATTGTGGAAGAAAACAATTTGTAATGTGTGTATTTATTTCTATTAATTCTTAAAAAAAAAATCAATTTTCTTCCATAAATAAAAATTTGTCTATTGTCTATTTAATTTATTAATTATTTTTCACGTAAATATCTGACCGCCGCCGCGCCTGCCGCAAACAAAAACCCGTATCACGGTGTAATAAGGTTCAAAATAAACACATTGACGATATTACGTGCATTTTGTCATACATGTCCCAGAAGCCGTCAAAATAATAGAAATTTTGACGAGTAACGGGTCAAGTAGGGATTATAAAGTACCAGTACCTGTCACACATAAAAAAAGAAACGAATAATAAAAATATGATCATATTATAGTTTATAATCATTAGAAAATTAACTTGAGTGTTTCACAAAATAATCATATACTTACCAAAGTGACCGACTGATCCTTTAACGCAAAAACAAAAGTGGTCGCAGGACTACAGGTTTAGTAACTAAACTTAAAAAAAAACACAAATTTCGGAATCCCAAACTTTAGCAGCTCTTTTCTCCAATTCCATTGTATTTTTAACTAAATGTGACAACATTTAATTATGGAGTATATTACCAAAAATATGTTTACATAAAAAGTTTTTATTTAGTTCATAGTAGAAATAAATAGCAGGTCTTTTTTCACAATCTGACGAGTATTGGGACACTGCCGAGATTACCAGCGTTTACCTTAATTCATGAGGGTGGACAAACGTCTGGTTGCGATGAGACGAACGCAAGCTGAATCACAACACGGCCACCAGTAAAGTTTTGGCGATACGCAATTCGAATTCCATTAACTGAAACAAATGAAATTCGCATAGATACTATACAGTAAAACTAGGTGTTAGCTCTATAATGCGAATTTAAAGCGTGCCTAGAATTTCTGGAGCTTAGAAAGTAGGTAGGTAGATAATTGCAGAAACAAAGTAGGTACAAAGTAAAAGCGCAATTACGTACAAAATGTTTGAAAGTATTATTTGGCTAAGTTACTTGAATAGTAGGTATACCTACATCAAAATTTAACGTCTATAAGGATACTTGAAATTTAAGTTACCAATTCCAGATTATTGTCTTCTTTAGTACATACAGAATACAGATAAATGTTAAAACCACGCTGAAAAAGGTTCAAGGCTTCCTTAAGCTCAAAGATCATAACTTATCTTGAGAAATCCGATCACGATTATAAAATAGCATAGCTGCAGTAAAACGAGCGTACAATCAGATTGTACATCTTCAGCCGCACCTGACGACATCTCGATTTCATGGTTAGCCCTTTCCAAGAATCAGAGAGGTGCAAACGTCCTTATTCAATCGATCCACCATCAATGCGAGAGATAGATCAAACTAGAGATATTAGATGCACCGCAAATGTATCTATTCCGATCACCACAAAACTTTCAAAAAAACCCAAAGCTCTTGTATCAAAGAATTAAGGCTTAATTTTCATTGGGTTTTTTAATATATTAAGCAAATGATTTCTTTCTATAGGGTGGTTCAACCTGGACATTTTGACACTTCGGGCGAAACCCCAGCGGGGTTTCGCTCTATACATCTTCTCAGAACCTCGCGGAGGTAGGAATTGAGATCACTATTTTGGACGTTTCAATTATAATTGAAAGATTCCATTGAAATTCCATTTTTTGCAAGATATAAACTAAGCAAAATCAGTGGGACACAGATGCTATAGTACAGCATGCATGAGTAGTGATATCACCAAGTAGCTCTACAAATGTTATACCTATAATAAATAATAAATAATAAAATAACGTTTATTTGCTCAAAATTTTTACAAGCTTATGAAATAGGTACAAAGATAAAAAAAAATACAAAATAAGAGTTAGTGGGTAGGTGAGAAATGTTTACATACCTACTTCAAATAAAGTAGCCCTGTATCTCACACTAGGTGGGTCCTGTGTCGTGAGATTCAGTTCTTCCTTCCAAGTTCAAGTTACAGTTATTAGTAGACTTAATAAATAGGTTAGTACAATATTTATACGTAGGGTAGTTAAAACTTACTTATCTACAGGGATTTTTAGCATAGAGGAATAAAGTAATGGAAATGCATTGCATGCAAATGGATTGGGACGAGACGAAGTACAACGTATAGATAAAGTTTATTCTAGTCAGTAAATAACGCAGAATTACGATCGACGCATGAAGAGAAATTCTGAATTAAGCTAATTTTCTATGCGACATTGCATCGCCCTGTTGGCCTTGCTGAGCATTCACCCTGCAACCTAAAACCTCCGTTTAGTACTTCATTATTCCAGTCAGCTAGGGCAGCTGATTAAAAAATTAGAAGCAGGTCCTGACTGCTGTCAGCAACACGCGCGTTGCCCGACATTGACTTATTTATGGTGACAGCATAGCGAGCTGGCCAGAATTTGGCTAGTGAGTTGTCATATAACCAGCAGTAAGGGCATACAATAATTCGATATGAAAACTCTATTGAAAAGGTCATGGTGACAAGAAGGTGGAGGGAAAATTATCGATGGGTCAAAGCTCTAAACGATGATCCGACAACGCCTTGATGTTATGATCGGTGACGCCAACATTATCCAGATATATTATCCAGCATGTAACCTGATTGTGATAATCAGTATATTAAAGAAACGAGTAAAAAGTAAGAGAAGCGCAGAAACTTTACGTTCGTTTGCAGTTTATTAGCAACTAGCAACCCGCCCTGGCTTCGCAAGGGTTTAAGTTTCATTATATACTAGCTGACCCGACAGACGTAGTCCTGTCTTAGCTATGAATGTAAAAAAGTTGCTGACTGGTAAATTCACATTCATCAAATGCGCAAAGTTAAAATCGTCGTTAAGTTTTATGTAATTTTCCGATTTTCTGCGCAATTTTCTTAATTTTTTTTTCCATAAGAACCTTCTGCGAAGTATTAGAAAACTAAATGTTATGGCGTGACCAAGGTAAATAGAAATTCATTTTTATATATTCAGATAGAAACGTTCCGCGAAAAATTATCTAACCGGTGGTGAAAACCGCATCAAAATCCGTTGTGTCGTTTAGGACATCGTATAATAATATTTTCTTAGATCATTGTTTAGGAGAAGTTAGCGGATATAGGTACAGACAGACGTGGAAAGCGACTTTATTTTATACTAGCGGTCCGCCCCAGCTTCGCACGGGTATAAATTATAGCCTATGTCACCCGGGGATAGTGTAGCTTCCCAACAGTGAAAGAATTTTTCAAATCGGTTTATTAGTTTCGGAGCCTATTCAATGCAAACAAACAATCAAATCTTTCCTCTTTATAATATTAGTATAGATACTACTACTACTATACTATGTAGAGAAAAGATCAATGACGATTTATATTATCTTTGGAACAGATGCAACACACGTTTTCTTATTAGCACGTAGTATTGAAAAATTCATAAGCTATTGTTTGTTGTCAACCATGCCATGTTGTCATGTCCTTACTGCACTTTTTATAGCGTTCTGACATAGGCATACTACAAGACATTTATAACAGGAAAAGTCAACATATTATATGTCGTGGATAAAATGGCAGCGTACTCAAGCTTTCCGTTTAATTATCAGTATTTAGCGTCGTCGTAGAGATGTGAGATAAAGTGAAATTGAGCTTTACATGGCCAACGCTTAACTGCATTGGTAAATTTTAGGGAGGTGCTATAGCATTAACCACTCTTTAGCTATTTTAAACTAAGTTTGTCACTGTAGCGTTGACCTAAACTTTTTGCCTAATCGTCTAATTAAAGTTGCTGAAGTAGTTTTTGAATGAGCTTTAAGTTGAAAGTTCCCGGTAATTTGCGCAGATTTCGTTGTACCATTATTGTCTACGTAAATCAAATTTGATAAGACCATAAGTGAAAAGATAGATAGGGGTAAGTTTATTATCTCAAAACATAATACTAATAACATGTGCATAACTATCTATCTACGCTAACACTATCTGTGCATAGTATCTAATAAAAAAAAAAACTAAAAACTAACTTTAAAGTAAATTAGTATAATTAAGTTTAGTTTAGAAACAGATATAATTCAATTATTATATGTACTCAATGATTGTAATAGACGCCAATTAACCTCAATGAGGATAATCATACTAATATTATAAATGCGAAAATGTGTTTGTTTGTTGGTTTGTTTGTTCCTCTTTCACGCTGCAACGGAACAACGGATCAACCTGTTTTTTTGCATGGATATAGTTAGTTAGTTAGAGCCAGAGAGTGACATAGGCTACTTTTCATCATCATCATCATCACCATCACAATTTTTCATCACTACGCGGGTGAAACCGCGGGGCGCAGCTAGTCTGATATATATTCGCTTGTAAATAGATCGTACAAATTAACTTACTTTATTAGAGTCGTTACTATGTAATGTTTATTCACCAACTAGCTGCGCCCCGCGGTTTCACCCGCGTTATATACCCGTTATATAACTCCTTGAAACAACCTCCTTATGGTAGCGACAGAAACCTGCTTAAACTTAGATGTTTTTTTCTTCTTTCTATGATGTTATACCTATGTCAATGTATAGACGTCAATTCTTGCCGTTCTATATAAAATGTATGGGAAAAGTAATTTTCTTCATTATTATTTTTTTCGTGAATTTTTCCAATATCTTAATACTTATTCTGCTATTCGGAGCGGAGAGGAATCTAATAAATTAAAGATTATGAAAATCGGTCCAGACGTTCTTGAGTTATAAATAGTGTAACTAACACGACTTTGTTTTATATTAATATAATATAATATATTAATACTAAATAATAGTGTATCAACCGCTAAATCATCTAAGAGGCTTTCAGGTGGCCTAAAAACTCTAATACTGTGTAATAATGTAACCGGCAACCGGCGTAAACAGCTATCCCAGCATCTCCACCAGTTCACTGCTATGGTGTAAGTACAAATGTTTAATGTAGGTGCACTCGAGTGACGCTTGTCACCACACAGTTTATTGCAGTCGTAAAACAAGAAACGCGCTGTAAGATGAATTTAGATACTGACCGTCGGCAATTCTGCAACATAAACCGTGTAATGGACGTATCGAATATGCACACGGAATATCAATGCGTTTTCTACCTTTGCTTGGGTGACAACACTTGTCTTCCTATTTACGTACGCAAGTACCTAAATGATATTATACGCATAAGTACTTCTTAATCCTTACTTATCAATTTCTCCAAAATATTTTGAAAGATTCAGAATAGGCCCGTTGGTCCAGTTGATGAAGTGATATTGAGCTGCCTTCTGCGATTGGGGGCGTGGGTTCGATTCCCACCTAGGACAAACATTCATGTGATGAATATTTGTGTTTGTCCTATATCTGGGTGTTAATATCTGTTTAAGAGTGTCTTTAAAATATATATGTGTGTATGTATGTATATCAGTTTCTGGCAGCTATATTGCAAGCTTTGCTTTGTTTGGGGTCAGATGACCGTGTGTGCAAAAATGTTACAATTTGTAGTTCCTAGTGTTAATTTGTAATTTACAAATAAACACCCGAAAATACACAAGCTTAGGAAAATAGCACAATAAGGCAATATGATTTTTTCACGTTCGTGCCAAAAACTCTCTTGAATCCTTGTTATTATTATAATTTATTTCCTCTTGAGATGATTTTAGCGTCGCACGTCTTGTGCATTTGCCAGCGTCAAGTATTGAAATGTTTTAAAGTTTTATTAAATATCATCGAACAAGTCACAGCCAGAGTCAATCAAACTAAGTCACGAAAAAGTCCATGTCAAGTCCTAGTAAAATGGTAGAGACACAGTATTTTTTTCGTGGTAGTGACTTTACTAGAAGCTTCTAAGGAGCTTCGGAAAGAGGATGAACATACATGTTTCACCTCGATTCACTTGCCCACAATCCAGCATTTAACACAAGCTTAGTAACATTATATAACGAGGCGATATGTATTTTTCACGTTGGTGTTAAAACTCCTCTTTATTTTTCGCGCTGAGCAGGATGTGGATCCTAAAGAAGTAAAAACTTATTTTTTTCAGCTAGGTTGTGGCAAGGATTCATATTAATATGAATCCTTGGTTTTGGTTTACCAAATATAATATAATAAGGTGTAAATGTTTAATGTTTTAATAGGTAAGAAGTTGGTTCATAACGTTGGAAATGTAAGTCCATTGCATTTTACTTATTCGTGCATAAATCGATGTACTTATTTTTGATACTAAACATTACTTCAATACACCCTACAACAGCTCTACACTCTCCGACTGCAATCAAGTCGGAACAGAGTAAAATTTACCAAATTATTTGTTGTTTATGGTTAATAGCTGCGTCGTGGGTGGCCCGCAGCGGGCAGACAGACTAATTGGGTAAATTGCTGACTTAGATCCGACATAAATAGAATTATACAAATTGTGTTTACGTATTTCGAAACGCGTTACGTAATAAGACTACGGAATATCTGATTCGAATCGTACCTTTGCAGCCAAGTTGCAGTTACAGCACTGATTGTCTATGGTTGAACTAATTTTTCTATAATATTCTATTCTATAACTAGTAATTCTAAGCCTCGTCGATTTTTTTTTTGTTATTTACGCTTCGCGCATATTGCTGCCGTCGAGCTTTTTTTTTGCTAAGTTTTAAGCGGGTATAAATTCTTGCAATCTTAGGATAGTCATTCATTGAGAGGGTAATTCATCAAAGTCGTGATAACTTCGCAATGAGTAATAGGGGTCGACCCATTTTATTGGCATCTTTATTTTATTGGTTGTCTTGTGAATAATCTGTCATAGCAATACTCGTACCAAGGACTCATACTTAAAATAAAATAAAACCGGACAAGTACGAGTAGGACTCGTGCTCTGAGGGTTCCGTTGGACGAAACCGTAAGAGCACGAGTTCAAAAAGAAAACTAACTGAAGTTGAAATATTAAAAGACAAACTTAACTTTGTAGTTGACAATAAGGTTCTTCAATACATTCCAACTACAAAATGTAAGTTTGTAATAGCAAAATAATTATTTTTAAATGATATAACTTCAAATTTATAACTTTCGGATTTATTCCTATATATGTGCTATGAGACCTTGCCTCTTGCCAAATTTCATAATTCTAGGTCAACGGGAAGTACCCTATAGCTTTTGATTCCCCTGTGAAATCGCAAAATATGCGACATAAACGTTCATATCTTTTGATTGCGTTGACTTACAACTTCTATTTTTTACAGCCGAAAAAAACCGTAGACCCAAGTATTTAGTATGAATTTCAACTTGATACCTTTACGCGTTCTTGAGAAAAAGGGTCTTGACAGACGGAAAGACAGACGGACAGACGGACACCGAAGTGATCCTATAAGGGTTCCGTTTTTTTTCCTTTTGAGGTACGGAACCCTAAAAAAGAGTGACATACAAACAGGTTTTGGTCACCGCTGCCTAGGACATAAATGCAACACCAGACGCATTACCTACCGGTGCGGTACCTACTTTTTAGGTTACAGGGTGACATCAATGCTTGCTGATAGCTTAAAATGAGCTATTCCAGGATATTAAAAGAAAATATTTCTATTTAGGTTTTTTTAATGTTATTGCAGCGGTCAAAACAAATAAATGCTTTGACCTATATTAATCATAATAACGTGTAATTATGTATGTACAGGTGGCGTCGATAATACTCTATCGTTCTCTTAACTAACAATATCAAACAATAGATACTAAAATTATTTACACCTCTTAATTTCAATAAGTTTGGAGCTAATTGTCAGATTGACTTTAATGGCCAGAATACCGGGAGCAGCGACGTCGCTCGCACATCTGATGTTATTTTTTAAAGAAATAAAATGACTGTCTGCTTTTGAAAAATGTGGTCTAGACATTTGACAACGTTAACATTTTCAAAATATTTGGAACAAATTTTTCAAAATTCAAAAATTCAAAATTTATTTATTTCAGGATTAACCCATATCAGTAAAGAAATTAATAATACATAAAAATTAAAATACATCATAACACAATTAAAAAAAATTAAAACAAGTAAAAATACATTTTTGTTTTAATAATTTTTTATAATGACCAATGACCAGAATAAATGGGAAAACTGTTTATCCCATTTTGTAGTCATATACAAGTAGTTCGCTCCGAACTGTGACCTCGCGACCCATAAATCTTCGGAACCCCTCGAAAGATTTTAAGCATATTCGAACTTAGAATTGCATTGAAATGAACTACTTGCCTTCAAAGTTTGATGAAGATCGGATCAACCATACACAAGTTATCGCCGAACAAACCATGCATAGAAACGCCGACTTGTCCCATTAGAATCTGAGATCTCTCTTCGCACGGTCAGTAAACTAGTAGTTCGCCCCGAACTATGACCTCGCGACCCATAAATCTTGGGAACCAGTCGATAGATTTTGCCCATATTCGAACTTAAAAATTGTTCTTATTTTATATCTTATTTTTCTTATTCGTATTGAAATGAACTACTTTCCTACAAGATCGGATCAACGATACGCAGGTTATCCTCGAACAAACTATGCACGCCGAAATGACTGGTCCCATTTAGCCATTAGAATCTGAGATCTCTCTTCGCTTGGTCAAAAAAAAGTCTATGTGCGAGTGAGATAGCAGAGCACCATATTCTGAACATCAACTAGCTGCGTCTTGCAGTTTCATAGCGGATGCGAGTACGTTTTTCCAGTTTTCCCGCATTTCCGTGTACGTGATGGACACTACTTTTTGTCGAATTTCATCAACACTTCTTGTCGAATTTCATCAACACTTCTTGTCGAATTTCATGAACACTTCTTGTCGAATTTCATCAACACTTCTTGTCGAATTTCATCAACACTTCTTGTTGAATTTCATCAACTTCGTTCAGCCGTTTCGTCATATAAAGGTAAGAGAGTTCAGAGAGATAGAGTTGCATTCTTATTTGACAACATTAATATGATTGTGATGAGATTTACGCATCTTGCACTCGGCGAATCTAACTTGCGCAGGTAGAGAAAGATGCACATACCATACATACTGTATGGATCACTATGAATCATCATCACTATCATTTCACTTTCTTTTTCTAATCTAAAATACCTTCAACAGCTACAAGCCACTTACAAAATTTAAAACTAAAACTCGACCTTGAAAATGTCATAAAAGTTACGAGATCGAGTTTTTTTATTTCGAAATTCGTAAGTGACCTGTAGCGAAAGAAGGTATTAGATATAATATTATTAGAAAATAATGGTGGAATGAGAGTGATGATGATGATTCTTAAGTGATCCTTACATTACTTAAATCCAGGATGGGCTACCACAACCTCAAAAACGTTCTTATAATAATCCGGGAGAGCGAGACAAAGCTCTTATTATATATCTTATATACGCTGTAAGATTATTATAAGAAAGTTTCTGAGGTCGTGGTAGCCCCGCCCCCCTGGTCTTGCACTCACGCTCTAAGTTGATATGGTTACTTAAATTGCACCGTGTGCAATGTGCAAGAAGCATTGGAATTGGTATCAGCTAAGTTTATCAGCACTTGTTGGTTACATTACACAGAACCGGTTTGTGGCAAAAAGTTTATCATTTGTTTTGTTAGCAAATACACTTTAAATTTACGTTTATTTGCTATAAATAAAGCACTCCTCTATCATTTTGATTGCTCTAAAAGCTCTTTGGGTTTGCCGGTATCAGATGGTAGCAACCTCCTTGGGTGGTCCCGTGATGTCTCTATACTCAACTGGATCGCGGACAAGCATCTAAATATCCTTATAATTATCTACATCTGCCACTTTGCCCTGTAGGGTCGCAGTCAGGTTAGATATAGTTTGAATACATTCTCAGTCAGTCTCTTGTGTTTACAAGTTTTATTAGATGTAAGAAAGACTGAAAAAATGTATGAAATACAATAAACTATAGATCGTTGAGAAAATCAGTTTTTTTTTGTTTACAGGACGACCGACAGCTTAGTTAAAATATTTTTATAAATATACCTTTGATTATGTATATATAGTCAAATAAATATACCTAAATATATACACAAAGCCAATCACAGGTCGTCACGTATAGAAATATAGTAAGAACAAAATCACAAACAGACACAGAGTGAACACTGACAGTAAAATTAAGAAAAAAGAAAGAAAGAATTCCGAAAAAACATAATTGGAAACAGTTATAATACCAAACCAACCAATTAACTAATTAATTACCATAATTGCCATTCGACGTGGTAATGCCGCCAGCATGTTGGGTACGCTGCCAACTGGTAGTGGGCTTGAGCATTCGGATTGTCTTTAGACCTCCAACGGTCTATGGGCAGTCTAACTGTATTTGTAGTGTTAGTTTTAGCTTGTATTTTGTTTAGTTATTAAAGGCACTTGCCCAGTAAAAAAAAACAATTATAATATAATAGTTGCGTTTCGTTGTTTCACTCTACTAGACATTCCGTCAGGAACCGTAGGTACATTTTTCGGAATAAGAAAGTATTGAATTTCACTCTCCGTCCCTCACATTAATATACGTATGTATATGCATTACTTAATAGGTCTCTCCAACTATCTCTAAGCAAACAGTCACGTCTTTCCGTTACTCTGTTGCTGTTTTAAAGAGTAACAAACAAATACACTATCGCATTTATAATTTTAGTCTAATAAAATAACAGTAATATATAAAAATCAATTGCCGTTCATAAGTCTCGCTAAAACTAAAAAAACGGCTTGACAGATAAGAATTTTTTGTTTGTTTTATTCACCTCAATACAGGAGTGGTTTAAAAGAAAAAGAAAATTGGGAAATTTCCCCGGAAAATTTGAAAATTCGGGGAAAACTGCAAGTGCTATTTTCTATGAATATGGTCAGGACATCGTTTGTCGGGTCAGTTAGTATAACATAAAGTACGATTAAGTAAGATGTTATCATAACGAACAATGTTAATAGAGCATTTGAAGTAACAAATTATAAATAATGGCTGTTGAGTGTTTTCCGGCAAGCATTGTAAAACTAATTTCCCTCCAATTTACTCAACCAGCATGTGTTATTTATTTAAACGTCTAGCTTGCTTTTAACTTATTGAAGCATTGAGACAAATCATACTCTAAATAAGTGATGGATATATTTATTTATGTTGCCCTGGTATCCCGTCAAACCACTTTCATACATGGCCACCCCGCACGACGCATCCATAATGCAAGCTCCACCGAAGAAACTATTTTTTGTTATGAGCTTAATTAATATTTAATGCATGTTTATAGTCCCTTAACGTGTATTTACTGATAGTTTAATTATTTTAATAAATGCCTTACTCCTACTCTTATAAGTCTATGCGAACGCATGAAGCACAATATGGTTATAAATTATTTATAAACATATCTGAAGTAGGTACAGTCAAGTTTTTGTAATTCTTAGTATTTCTCCATGTTTTCCACGTAGTTTACTGATGGTAATTAAAAGTTGTGTCGTTAATTGCTTCACTTAATTGATAATAATGAAAACATAAAATGTCTTGGGTATAACTGAAATGTTGCTGCAGGTGTTAAATCTTAATAAATAAATGGCTAACGATCCGAAATAAAACATTTAATTATAGGTATTGCCTAAAACTCTGTCTAGGGCTGGCCATTCAGACTATTATGGTCTTACTCTGGGCAGGATTTTCTAAAGTGCCATTCACAAAATGTTGTGTGTGTTAGCGGTCCAGACTCAAAATATGTTACGTAGGTACATTATGTTTGGTTCTTACACTAGGTATACTAACACTGATATATTCTATAATATCTACCTAAAAAAATATTAAGCAAATTAGCTTGTTGATGTTGAGGATCTGGGGACTGGACAAACTTCTCGTTTTTAATCATGTCATCGAAAGTCACATATTTGTGCTGCTATTACTAAAATGAAGAGTGGTGGGTACGGGCATCGCCTATTATATAAAATATATCACAGAAAAGAAAAATCGTTATATTTTCTGTGATATATGTCATAAAAAATCTTGAGGGCTGGATTCTGGGCTGCGTACCATATATGTGACATGGCTGCGCTCTATAGTGATAATGAATTTTATGTAAAGCTGGAAATGAAAAGCCTAGGCCTATGTCTAGCAGTAGACTAAGATAACTATGAGGCAGTTAATGATCTAAATTATTCTAAATCTCCATACAATTCACGATACAATACAGTCTACGATATTTGTTAGCATAAATTAATAAAATATTTTGCATAGGAATTACTGCATTTGTTATGGATAAGATTAAGTTTAGTAATTTCGTAATTTACCTATTTATTAATTAATTTATTTATTAATTTATGACGCATAAACATTCGCGGGATATTTATTACGATATTCGGAGCGACCAATAAGCGAAAATACTACTGATCTATTCGATACATTGATATAAAACTACTACTATTCTATTTACTCACTTACTCCGCTGGCGCAGCGACCGGAAGTGGGTCTTGACACAAGAGAACAACATCGGTCCCGGTCTCGCGCTGTTTCTCACCAGTCGGCGACTTGGAGCTCGCGCAAGTCCGACTCTAATACGGCATCTTTCCAGCGATAACTAGGTCAGCCGACGGGTCGGCGGCCATCGGGAACTCCAAGATACGCCTTCTTGCCATTGTGATTCTCAGCAGGTGGCCTGTTCAGAGGAGTCTGTGGGCTTTGGTCTCCCATGGTTCCCATGATGTTTGGCTCAGCGATAAGCTCCTCAATCTCCACGTTTTTTCGGACTCTCCAACTCTTATCTTCTTTTTGTACTGGACCCTGGTTTAAAATAAAAGTAGTAAGTGGAAATTTTAATAAATACTTGTTACAACAAGCCATAGACTCTTGTCTAACTAGTTAAAACTGATACTTACCAATACATATGGAAGAAGTCAAGTCGGCCGGTGTGTTCCATGTACGAGGTCCTCGTTAGTAACTTAAATTCGTCATTGAAATATCTGCCCGGCCGGGAATCGAACCCGAGATCTTCGGCTCAGAAGGCAAACATAATACCAGCATTGGCTACGCATTATTGATTTTTCTTATTAAGTTTTTTTTTAAATCTTCCTGTTTCATAGTTTAGTAAATCAGACTTAAACCATGAACACAGATTGGATAATAGTAGTTATTAAGAGTTTCATATGAGCCCGCGAAAGCTTCCACTCTCTAGTAACAAAACCTCTTAATAAATAAAAACATAAATAGGCATATGGAGCAATAAATTTGTTTATTGTACAATAAAATAATGTAGCGAACGCGTGCTGGGTGGTCCGGTACAAAAAGCCGACAAGATGGCGGACGACCCGTTGTAGTGATGCGATGCGACTCTCGTTCTATAGTATTTGTAATAAAGGTATAAAATGCAATGTGTACAATTGTACACGTTAATAAACCTTATTATAGATAAGTACACACACGCACACGTACCTAATGCTGCATACTGTTCCGTATGGCTTCGAGATGACACAGTCTTTATAGCTAAACACATGAAAACGGTTAAAACCAAAACGGGTTTGTCTATTTTTGCAAAAATATTGGATAAGATTCATGAAGCAAGAAGAAGTAAGCATGGCGAAGAGGAACTCCCACCTTAAGTTATTGATAGACATGCTCATAAAATAGCATGCTTAAACTAGCATGCTTTTTAGCAGTTCATTTGCTTTGATTTAGCATGCTCCTAGCTCAAAGCAGTCAATTAACACATTGATACATTACATTACATTACATTACATTACATTACATTACATTACATTACATTACATTACATTACATTACATTACATTACATTACATTACATTACATTACATTACATTACATTACATTACATTAAACTACATGTACAAATTGTACAATTGTACACTCCCGTGCCTCAAGTAGCATGCTCAAATATCAAACGGCGGTATGATGATTATATATAATATGCTCATTGCTAGCATGTTCTTACACACATGATACTAAGTATATACCACATTTACTAATATGGTAACACGCTGTTGGGCTACAAATTTTCATGTCTGTCAATACTTTTAGTCTGCCGTGTGACAGTACAAGCGAATGAAGGGGAGTGAACGTAGGCGCATGTAGTGTCCACTACTGTATATCTACACTACACCACCGATGTAGTGTCTACTACAGTCTATCTACACTACACCATCGATGTAGTGTCCACTACTGTTTATCTACACTACACCATCGATGTAGTGTCCACTACTGTCTATCTACACTACACCATCGATGTAGTGTCCACTACTATTTATCTACACTACACCATCGATGTAGTGTCCACTACTGTCTATCTACACTACACCATCGATGTAGTGTCCACTACTGTTTATCTACACTACACCATCGATGTAGTGTCCACTACTGTTTATCTACACTACACCATCGATGTAGTGTCCACTACTGTCTATCTACACTACACCATCGATGTAGTGTCCACTACTGTCTATCTACACTACACCATCGATGTAGTGTCCACTACTGTTTATCTACACTACACCATCGATGTAGTGTCCACTACTGTTTATCTACACTACACCATCGATGTAGTGTCCACTACTGTTTATACACTACACCATCGATACATGAATCCAATTTTTTTTCAATGGTCTACACTCAGTCGACTGCCTTAATTCACACTCGCAACATACCTGCAGACATTCGGCGAGGTGCACGCGAGCGAATCCTGTACGCGCGAGCGTTCGCTTTCGCTCATAAGTTCACAGCAATTCGTTCGCTCGCGTTTCGTAGCGTTCACTAAGTCTGTACGCAGCATGATATGCATATCAGATGCTCTACAATCTACAAACATGGTAGGTATTAACTATTGGAGAAATTTCGATTCCAAGTATTTTTGATGTGCCATTAAATATTTTCCAATGAAAATCCTCTCTAGTGAAACTTGTTTCTTCACAAAGCACAGCTTGCGTGGAACAATCGGTCTATTGTTTAGTTCCAACCACGCATAATTAAGTAATGCGTATTATTTAGTATAATGGCTTAATTCAGAAGTTTCCGGTACAAACTGGATCAGTGACACAGCCTGGAGAAAGTTATGAACCAGTTATTTTTATTTTGCTTCATTACACGATCATTTTCAATAAATAATTTTTTTTAAGTGACATGCGATGTAAGGAATCTCATAAAAAATTGCTTTTCAAGGTCGTGAGTACTGAGTTAAATATAAAATTATGGAAATGTACGTTTGTATTTATTTCAAATAAAAATTAAGAACACTTTGACCCTTCTAATCCAAAAATCCTAAGATATTAATTTTACAGCCCATATTTTCTTTACAATCGTAGTAAAATAAAAATATGATAAATCGTCAAGTTCGAGTCGTAAAGTTATAAAGTTTTACTGCCAGTAACAGTTACATTAAGCTATAACTAGTAATCACGACACGTAAAACTTGTATTTTATTGTCGTTTTCTACAATTGTGAAGTGGAATTAAACTTAATTTGTGTAAATGACTTCATTTTACAATGGAAATTACGGAATATTACAGTGACTTCAATTAGGGGGTCTCGTTGATGTCTTTATAAGGGGCTACGTTCGTAGCGTGTGTAGCACACGTAGCGCGCAAAACTTGCTGATATGTTTTTGTTTTTTATTTATGTTGTGCATTATAAAATAAAAAAGCGTTTTCTTTCTTACAAACTAAAGAAGTAAATAACAGTGAATTGATCTAATGTTTATATAATCTATGATTTTATCTATTATGTATATTTAACTATCTATGATTATATTATCTAGTTTGTATGTGGTTTATAAAACATTACTTATATATTTTAACATTTTTGTATAATAAATATTATTATATGTATATATTTTGGTTTTCCTCGTGTATATAATTTATTAAATAATGTTTCTATAATATTATACACGAATATGAACTAAGATAATATTTTAATGCTTTTAGTTGTTTTGGTTTGCAACAACCCATCCTCGGGTGAAGGCTTGTCTGTGAATAAGGAAAGAGTTATTTTAGGGATTTTGGTGCCTTATTATCCTGATACTCTACACAGAATCAGTAGTTACAATTACCCGTCTTCCATTGTAGAATTATTTATCGGACTAGCGTTTAGTAAAATTAGGAATCAATCATTTTATATATTTAAAAACCATTAAATATGCGAGCTATATCGCTGCAGCCTGTATTCTTGCCCTTGTTGAAATTACTGTGCTTGCGTAATTGATTCTCATCCTAAACAGAGGTCATAATAAATACCTTTTTATGCTTACCAGACTACGCGTCTCACCACAGGTCATTAAAATTGGCGGTGTGCTCGTAGATGATAAAGACGCCTATCCTGGAATGGGAATTGACTCTCAAGTGAGGCTACCAAAACACGCCGTTAAGTGTTTGGCGACTAATTTACAAATTGAGAATGGTAGCTAGCCAGCTGACCACTAGAAAGCGTTCTACCACCATGCCATGGCTTCCTCACAATTTTCCTCATGGCGACCTACGAACTCCACACAAAATCATTATCTGGTCTCCGGCATCAATAGTGATAAAAGAAACAGTTGTTTGTATACCAGAACATTTAATTTGATTGCATTGTAGCCGCAAAATTGTTAAAACAATATTCACATAAAACCCAAATCGGCGACAGCCCAAGAATAGGTAAAAAACAGGCGGAAACGCGTTCCTTGCTAATCGATGGCTGGCTAATGTCTCTATAGGGCTATTATAATGGCTCCGTAGGGGAGATTGATGGCGTCCTGATTGGACACGCCCAGCCCTGTCCGAGCCTGTTCTCGGTAGCGAGCGGCGACATTAAAGGATACCACGCTCTACAGAGCATAGATTATACTGACAGAATAATTGACCTCTATGTTGGTATTTCAGTACTAATAGTACATTTACATGAACAAAATATGCAAGCATGAGTAGAAAATGTTTGCCTTTTGTATTTTTTAAGAAAATAGTTTTTTATGCCGTTGGTGGCAAACAAGTAGACGGGCTGCCTAATGGTAAGCAGTCAACGTCACCTATAGGTATGGATACTTGTAACACCAGAGATATCACAACTACGTTGCCAACCCTTTATGAAACTATTAACTCGCCTTTTGAAGAACCCCATGTTGTTGCTTCTCGGAAACACCGCGGAAGATAGCTCATTCTGCATTTTGCAGGTTTGAGGCAAGAAAGATCGCGTGAATTGCACAGTGTGCGATTTCCACTGATCTATGATATGTGGATGAGCTTTCAGCCGGTGGCAGCTAGTGCGATGATAATACGCGACGCCGGCATCTGATCAAACAGTTCTTCAGAACACTCCCCGTTAAAAATGCGATAAAATATACAGACCCAACGCAATCTCTGCGCATGTTGAGTGGCTGTAGGTGTTCATCATCATCATCATAATTAGCCTATCATGTTCCAACTGCTGGGACATAGGCCTGAACTCAATATTATAATCGTAAGTAAACCAACCCACAATGTAGAGCAATAATTATACTTAGATCGCATCGGTGACACTGCCATTAGAGGCGACAACGTCTATTAGAGCCAGCAATAAGTCAACAAACTAGTACGGTCAACGGTGGTGCTCCAGGCACAAATAATATGATATTGCAATTATTATTTTTTATATTTCAAATGTCGTTTCACACTTTAGGCTCACATTAGTAAAATTTTAGAAATCAATTTTTTTTTACGACTATCAGATTATGTTTGTTTTTGCTGCAGTAGGAAGTAACTTACCTATTGAAAGTCTACAGTGCAGGGCAAAAGAAAGTAAAGCACAGTAGCTAGCTAGAGTTACGCTATGTACTCACTTCACTGTGTTTTAGATACACTATGAGCTCGCTACACTATGTACTAGCTACACTACGTATTAGCTACCAAGATAAACCTTTCCGGGGAAAATAAATCACTTCCCGGGATAAACGTTCCCCAGGGGGAAAAAACTCTTTCCGGGGAGAAGATCCCTAACTGGGATAAACCTTCCCGGGGAAAACTCAATTTCCTGGACAAACCTTACCGGATTAAACCTTCCGGGGGGGGGGGGGATTCCTTCCTGGGGGGGGGGGATTCCTTCCTGGGGGGAAAATGCATAAAAATTCCCGGGATTAACCTTCCGTAAGAGGATATAATTTTCAATAGAATAGAAAAAGCAGGTAAGTCCGTAAACTCTGTAAGGATCATCTCAGAGTCAAGGGCAAAAGGGCAAGTAAAGAAACAATTTTCACGCACGGCCCTTTTCTTGTGCATAATATTTACACGATCTAGAAAGGAATCAAATATGGTAAAACTGCCTTTACATTTTAAAGTTCACAAAGCAAGCTAATATCGATAAAAAAATACAAAAGAAGCGCATGTAAAAATTACGTCGTGATAGTTATTTCGGGTCAAATTAAAGTTTATCAAAGCAATAAAATCTAAATCAGCATGTTTTGCTTCTTGATAATGTTTATGCTTACGTTAATTATTAAGTTATCGATAGGTCAAATTGTCATTACGTAAGGGGGCGTCCATTAATTACGTAAGGCAATTTAGGTGATTTTTTACTCCCCCTCCCCCCTTGGTGAGATGTCGTGAGATTTGGCTCAACCCCCTCCCCCAAACCCTAATCTAACGTGAGATTTTTAAAATTCGTAATTTTGTTTCAAATACTTTAATCTGTAATACTTGTGTAGGATTTTAACAATATTTTTGCGGAGAAACGTGTTTTTTACGTGATATTTGGCGAAACAACCCCCCCTCCCCTCGCCCCTACGTGAGATTGGGTGAGATTCAGATCGAACTTAAACGCCTCACGTAGTAAATGGACTCCCACTAAGTAGGTTTTTAACGAATGTATTCATTGTCGCAAAAAAAAAAAAAACTTCATTAAATCCAGAGAAGAGAAAAAATTTTCGTTTAAAATCTCTTTTCTGTGATTAAATCTGGTTCTCACACAGCATTAAAATATACCGAGTTTGTCTATGCCCACGGCCAAGACCACATGCACGACACTTCAGTTTTGTGCGAAACACCTAAAACACGCGTGAATAATTCACACATTTGCGCGTGTTCTTCATGCTTACATTTATTTTGCAACACAAGGTACTACTTTCTGTGAAGAACTAACAACTTTGTCACTATGTAGCAACATACTATGTAACATACAAAACAACGTAACTTTACGTATTATGGTTTATCTCCTTGACACCACAACAAACTATTATTTTATTACTATTTTATAGATCCATTTTAATGTCTCCATTAGTATTCCATTGATATTTATTCTCTAATTTGTTATTTTGATTGAGTAAGAGCTCTCAAGGTGGTCACGAAGGCAATTTTTAACAGAAACCATCTTCGTAACTAACACAAGGGTTAACGAGTTAGCGTTCTAAGAAAGGTGCTTCGGGTACATAAGCCGATGTACAATCAAGTGAATTGACAGTCTAACAAATGTCGTCTTTTGACCGCTTGACCGTCTGAGAGTCGGCCACTCGAGGTGGTCAATATAAGATTGATACACACCACTTGAACAATTTGTTATAAGGAAAACGAACATAAATTTATGGGAACACCTCGAATATTTTTAAAGGAAGTTAACGAAAACAAATTCTTTATCGGCCATACCTACATAATACATTGTCGTAGAATAATCGAAAGTCTGTATTGTCCGACTTCAAAGTATCGATTCTGCAGTGCAAGTACCGTTCTTTTAGCGATCGTCAAATTGACAGTTGAGGTCGTCAAATTCGATAATATGCCATTTTTTCAGTACTCGCTGTGATCGATTCTATGGCATTTTAGCGAATTTTCGATCGCTAAAAGAACGGTACTTGCACCCCTGATATCGAAAGATGAACGTGTTTAGATATTTGTATCGTAATAAAATTATCCACTCAATTAGATAAACATCAGACTGTGGGTGGGTGAATAAATGTGCGATCTGCTAACTTGACTTAGCGGCTATAATGCCAAATCAGCGTTTGAAATTTGAATGGATGCGGTGACTGCGAATTTCGGCAGCAACTGCGCACGCGCTGCTCTCAATCAGGCGCTCTAAACCATGGCCTGCTTTATATTTGTCGTAAGCAATCGCTTTTAAGCACATAAGATTTTTATACTGTTAGTTTAACATAGAGTTTATGCCTGACATTATAAATATTAATTATGCAGTTAAAGCATTCCGCGCGGTGATTTATATGTGCGAAACATTATTATTACTCATTAAAGTTCTACTTTGTTGTAAGATCGATTGCAACCGCACTTTCTCTTTTTGACCCCTTGATCGAAGCTAATATTACCTACTCGTAAATTATTATCTTTAAGGAGAAAGGTTCTTGAGTGGAGACCACGAACCGGAAAACGCAGCGTTGGTAGGCCTACCAACGCTGCGATTTCCGGTTCGACCGGACACTAGATGGACCGACGACATCGTGAGAGGCGCGGGCATCCAGTGGATGCAGATGGCAGACTGTCGTTCAGTGTGGTGGTCAAATGGGGAGGCCTATATTCAGCAGTGGACGTCTTCGGGCTGATGATGATGAAATAATTATCTGCTGTTTCTATAACATATCTACTTGTCTACCCGATATTTAGATACATACTTACCACAAAAAATATAATATTCCGGGTGGTTTTTTTGGGAACGAATTTGATTATGATTGAGTATTCCAATCACAGCTACATTATAATGATATGTAAGGTGATGTGTGGTAGATAATATATGTAACTACAGATATGCAGTAGCCTTGCTCGATAGACATGATTGTATCGGCGACTGGCAGATGTCAATCAAAGTTGAATATGGTCTGGATCAGGTCGCGGCCGCCGCATGCGGTAGCGGGTGTCCCGCGAAGGAGGCAGCCGAGAGCACGGGCCGCGGGCCGCGACTTCGGCGCCGCTTCAACGTGGGTGGGCTCTGCGTGTGGCCGCGCGCTGGGTGGCCCACTACCGCTCGCACGCATGCACACACTCGCACGCCGCACCAACACACGCGAGTGACGCGCAAATAAACACAATAATCAGCTAGCGATACTTTACTCCGTCACCGGATAGAGCAATCGCTCGGGGAGATTACTGCAGGAATCGCGGCGAGTGACACGCGCCTGCGCGCGAGTCGTGCTCGCGCCTCGCCCGTGCTGCCCTGCGCCTGACTTGTCCCCGTGTCCGAGCACAAGCAGCAGTCCCGCATCAGGCCGTGGGCGGACGCAAACTACCCACTTCACAATACTTTGGCCCGATCCATTGACGCTAATTTTGTAATCCGCTTACAATTGCACATAAACGTACAATTTAGAGGAATAGAACCCTCTTAACTCTGCATTTAAATCAACCAGCATCAATTCAAATAGGTAGGTACTTGGTTAGTTTCGTTTAGATAGTTTAAGAGGAAAACATAATGGGATTACGTAGGCAGAATGTTGTTCTCAAGAACCCTATCACTGATTCTAAACAGCTATAGATTCCGCTTTTGAAAGTTATCATAATCTAGTTATCCCTAAGCAAATGTTTCGTACTATCGTCGTTTTCTTACTTATCTACTATAGTTAGTTGATTAATCAACTTGAATAAGTTATTATTAACCTAATATTTCAAGAGTAACATGAAGTAGGTACGTCGTATTGTAATAACCTATTTGAACGGAACGATACTCGTATTATATGAATTTAATTGGTGCAAAAAGTCAGCACATACTCTACGGTCGCCCAATAGCTTTGATTTATAACTTAATCTCATGTTATGTTAACCATATTACAGGTATAATTTATATCTACAATTCGCCAGAGTAACTTTAATTGAGTTGTATTGTCGATGAGCTCATTTGTGCGTCGCCATCGGTCTACCAAAATGAATCTGATATAAAATTTAATTAGATAATTACTATAATAACTCTTAAAATCTAATACATTCATTCACGGTTGCCTGGAAGAGATCGCTTTAAGCGATAAGGCCGCCTGTTAAAAGGCTAGATAATATTTTTGCTGTAATTTTTATGTTATCCTTGTTTTGTGGTATTTTAATAAAGAGTTTTGTATTGTATTGTATTGAAAGCTTCCAGGTTTTACATAATTTATTTACATTGTTTACTTATAAAATATTTTTTAAATAAACCTGTCCAGAGATAACCTATAACCCAAAGAGATAAAATCTGCTCAAAATGCTAAACGGTACTGTGAATGACCATTTAGTTAAGATCTTTATGGGCAGAGCTTTAAATACAAAACCAGTTGGCTAATTAGATAGATACGTAAACATCGAATTCAACGTATGGTAAACAATAATGTTAAAGCATTTCCGCTGTTGATTGCTCAAAATTACTGTTTGTAATAGAATTGGAATCACATTTCTACAATTGTTATTATTTATCAATTATTGTTTCTTTTGGATGGATGCTAAATCAGTGATCAGCAAGGATGTGAGGAGACTGGAGAAGAGAGGGTGGTCTATCTGTGGCAGGGACAAGTACTTCAAAGCCAAATATGTTGTATTTTAAGGGTATAAGGTACCTAAGTATATAATAAATTTTTTCAGTGGTAGCGCGGCTGCGTTTTATGCCGGAGGTCCTGGGTTCGAATCGCGACCGGACAGATGTGTAATAGAAGAATTTAAATATCTGCTCTGAGTCTAGGTGTTGTTAGTGGTTCCATGGCATCCCTGACAATGAGAATCCTAATAAGTGGGCTATGAGTAATGAAGCGTTATTTTTTATAACTATTACAAATATAATTGTCTTATAAACCCGTCCCAGAGACAGCTGAAATAAATGACAAATCGCTTACACGAGCAAAACTATTAGATAACACGTTTCCTGTGTTAGTTTCCTGTATCAGATATTCAAATGAGAGATCGCGTTCCCTTTCGTCGTAGAGTCACCGGAATACATTAATTTACTTATGATAAATGCACGTAATTAACATTACAATTTTATTGAGACAAACAGCCAGCTCAATGATATCCAGGGGTGCAAGTACCGTTCTTTTAGCGATCGTCAAATTGACAGTTGAGGTCGTCAAATTCGATAATATGCAATTTTTTCAGTACTCGCTGTGATCGATTCTATGGCATTTTAGCGAATTTGACGATCGATAAAGAACGGTACTTGCACCGCAGGTCTGCGTTTGTATTACGGAAAATGTCATAATGATATTGGCGTCAATTCTGTTGTACCATTCTCTTAACTAAACTAATCTGACAAGATTAAAATTATCAGTCTCTTTTCATTTCAGTATGTCAGAAAAGGATGGCAACCATTTTAGAGCTGTCAAATTTAGTTTAGCTTAGAGTATGGTACATTAGAATCGACGTCATTGTCTTGGTCTCGACATTGCTGTTGCATTTTAAATCTTTAAATGCAGAACTGCAAATGATGCGCCACCCATATTAGTGCGTCATGTAGCTAAACTGGCCCCCGATTCAACTAAGCAATTAAAAAAAAAAAAAATTGTTTCAATTTTAATTTGTAAATAATCGCCTCAAAAATGACAGTTTTATAAAAAATACTATACTAGAAAAATGCCACCACCTAATATTATAACTTGGTATAAAAAAATATTAAATTACAATATTTGAGCTGGAAAAAAATACATATCACAGATACATCTGTGTTTGAGTTTATGATTTGGTTCAAAACACGATAGAATAAACTTTCCTCGATCAAAAAAAAATCAGAAACAAAGTCGAGTTAGTAAATTTTTTTCGTTTTATGCTCTAATGAAAGCTCGTAACAACCTGGAAATTGCATGTAATGAAAGGCAATTTTATTAATATTTTTTTTATTTGGATAGATTTTTGATAGTGAATAGTTTCGTTTTTTAGTGGAATTAAAAGCGTAAAAATGTCGCGAGAATTTGCGCGCGCCGCGCGACTATAAAAGAATGCGTTCGGCCTTTAAAAAATCGACACAATCGATTTTTCAACGTAATACAACTACCTATAAGGCCGTCATTAAATAATTAAAGAGCATACTGTTTTGAGCATGACTATTAATTAACCATCATTACATTGACGTAAGTATCAAGATCAAATAGGACGCGCCCTCTTTGATCTTGATGCTCATGGTTAGTCACCTCGCGAAGACTTCTTCGGGAGTGTGGGGTCATTACCATGTAACCAACTGATTAATAGAGCTGAGTGGGGGAGCTAGCATTGCATTTTCTAAACAAAACTGACAGTCATCCGAAGAAATTGGCATGTCCTCTCATTTGCCCAACTCTATAGATAGGTTTGTCACACTCTACGTGCGTCAGTGCGCGTGAAATCCAAACGTATATGTCACCATTGTTTGCAACGAGCCATTTTATAGCCCAGTAGCCTCCCAGGTCGACGAACAAAGGGAATACCGCTATTTGAGGTTTAACTTCGTGCTGAATTAATGCGGACTTTAGTTGGGAATTAGGGATGTTTTGAGAGTTGTAGAGTTACGATTACGTAAGCATGCATCGAATGTATTTTCATCTGAAATGCATATAAACTTTTGTATGCGTACAGCGAGGGAGTGGAATCTCGGAGTCTCCTCGAAAAGTACCACATAGATCAAACACAAGCACCTCAGATTAGACAAACAAAGGAGATATGGTAAGTTGGCGTGTCAGGTGCAAACGCATCAGCCCTAAATCAGGCTTAATACTTTTAGTTCAACTCACTCCGCAGACGACCTTGCCGCCCTGTTTTGCATGTGGACTATTAGTTCATTGGTGTTGCTTGAAGTACTTAGTGTGCGTGAAAAATGAGTACCTAAGTGTGCCGTACTTACAGTTTGTGCGTTAAGCGGTTCAACGGTATAGTGGGTGAAACACGTAGACATTTAAACACGAACAATAATTGCACTAAGGCATATCTCCCTTGTTTTTCTTATCAGAGACAAAAGTTACAATCTGAGACAATCAACCTTATCTTGAGTATCCTGACATAACTAAAAATATTAAGAGCAGGTTATAAAATTATAATAGGATATAAGTTAGTAATTAAAATAACAAGACAACCCTATGAGTTCCTACTTTTACAACATTATTTTAGAGTTTTGAAAGATGTTTAAAAGTACCCTTTTCGATACACTCACTGAATTATAATGTCTGTTTCTTTTCCCTGGGTTCTACCAAATCAAGTGTTGCATTAACGCACCTTTCGTGGCTTACCCCTTATTGGATCTTTCGTCAAGCTTCATTAAAGGCTATAAGCGGGTTAACGTACGCACACTCGTGTAGCAAAAGAAATACGAATATACATGAGAGCGCTGGAGACACATCCACAGTGCCAGAGACATTGATGTACGAGAGCGCAAACTTATGGATCGATCATCCGGGAGCGGGACACGTTGACATTTGACAGTATTGATCGGGATGGCACCGTGGGGAGAAGCGACAAAAAATGTAGTATTTTTACAGCAAGTTAAATACCCGCTTGGGAATATTCGCGTATTTTCTTTATTTTTCTTCTCATAACATAAATGATGAGATACGACACTGAAATGTAGTCTCCCACTATGGGCCTCATAAGCAAGCTCAGTCGTACAACGAACTATGGAGATGGCTATGCTCGAGGTTTCTCTACGAAATCGAATCAGAAATGAGGAGATCCGTAGACGAACGAAAGTTACCGACATAGCCAACTGGATTAGCAACTTAGGAAGGGCACATAGCATGCAGAATACATGGCCGATGGGGCCGAAAGGTTCACGAATGAAACCACGGACCGGTAAGCGCAGCGCAGGACGTTCGCCACAAGATGGACAGACGACCTAAAAGAGACCGCAGAAAAATGCTCAATAGCCTGCATTGCTTCCAACCGGCCCTTTTAGAGATCGATGGGGGAGGCCTATATCTAGCAGGGGACGACCTATGGCTAAAATTATGACGATAATGATTATGATCATAAAAGTACTTCGTATAAACTTGATGTCAGTTTTTAGGCCACCTGAAGGCCTTTTGCATGATTTAGAGGTTGTTGTTATAAAACACACAACGGTACCGGTCACTTGTAATGATACTAGCGGTCACCCATTCGAACACTGACCGAGTCGTCTGCCAACAAAGTCATGTACACCAAGTCAAGCTACACTACGAGCGCCACACTGCGATCCTTTTACCATCAGTTTTTTTAGGTTTCATGCAGATTTTTTTGAGCAACGATATAATAAGTACATAGAGATCTAACGATTATTTCCCAAAAAACAAACAACTGAAACCTACAGTAAAAATAAAACAAATATTCGGGACATTTTTGCACACACGGTAATCTGTCTCCAAAGTAAGCAAAGCTTGTAATATGGCTGCCAGAGACTGATATACATACGTACATTTTTTTATTTTAAATACATACTTAAATAGATAATAACACCCAGATATAGAACAAGCACAAATGTTTATCACATGAATGTACCCAAAAACTAACAACTGAAACTATATGTACCTACTAGTGATATATAGGTACTTAGGTACTTTATTGTAGGTTTTAGTACTTTCAGTTGTTTGTTTTTGGGAAACAATGGTTAGGTCTCAATAAGTTCGTCTAAGTAGGTTGAGTGGCCAAGTGTCACAGTATCAGCTGCACTTTAGTTCTAGGTGCATTCTCACAGATCTATGAGCATTCTTAACACGGTTTCACTCAGTTGTAAATGACTAAGTAAATGCCACTATGACGCACATCAAACCAAAGGTGAAATAAATTGACAATAAGCTATTAGCATGTCTAAAAAATCACTCAAAACAAACCATACCCCACTAATGACAGACCACCACGATCACTAATCTAATAACAGACTCAAAAACAGGCGCACATAAAAACAATTAAGCCTGACCGCGTTGCCATAAAGAAGAGTAACATGACCAGACCCAAGCAATTAAGGGATCTAATAGCAGGAAGAACGAAGAATAAGGCACTACGTGATCGGCCGCAACTATTAGTCTGCGGTCTCGTCATAGATGCTAGAAATATTTATTTGTTTACAGTAGCTTTCCAATGTTTATTGCTAGGGTACGACCAGTGCATAATACGATAAATTTCTATGAAGATTGCTTATTATATGAAATGATGATGGAAATAAAACTTAAATAACATCTAAATATGGTCCCTTTTACTAATTATGAATATACATTATGAGTTGGAAGCATAAGCCCAAGGCAAAGCACAGGAGCATACAATAATTTTTATGGAGTGAATCCAACCGAAGCGAGTACTTATTCACACCTAGAATTTATTACACATCGAAGGGACATAGGTTCAATACGTATTGTTGAGTTATTCATAGCAAAAAAAAACTGGTATTGTTATTAATTATTATCAAGCTACAAATTTTTCTATGCGCATAATCAACAAATGTCACATGTTTTTTTTTAATTGTTAGTAGCAATTTGCTCATGACAATCATAATAGGGCCAGAGTTCGACCGCTCAATTCTTTCAAACACAATAAAAAGCTTGCAAGGAGCTGTGTGAAGTGAATGTAACCTGTGTACCAGTTGAATAGGCCGCACAGAACCGTGATAATCCAATTTATTCAATGTATGAATGGTTGCAAATTGTCCATGCATTAATGTTGCGTTTCAAAGGTCCACAATGGCGGTTGCGTTGCATCAGAGCTGTAATTCCGGCCGACGTGGGTGGTCGGCTGTCAGGCCGTCACCGAGCAGCAATCAATTTGTACGCCCTTCGGCTGCGCGAGCGCACCCCCCACCACCCCCCACCCTGGTGGATAGATGCGCCTTTCGACACGCACCCTGACTACTCATGTATCTATTAAAAGACTCGTGAGAGTTAGAAATAAATTATAAACGTATCTGGGAGGTGCCGTCGATTCGGATTTCAGTCAGCGCGTCTTCAATAATGTTTTATTTTTATTATCTCTTTATAAATATACTTAGGTAAGCACAGCTCTACAATCACGCCAATTTTACGAAATAGACAATCCAATGATTTGTATTTTGGTAATCAATTACTTGTACAATCAACTAATCAAAATATTTTTAGAAAGTAGTTAGTCAGAAACGCTCTAATAAAATACCTACCTATATCTCTACACAAAGGTGTCGCCAGGGAGAATGAGAATAGTTATTTATGATACAAGTGCGGTAAGTTGGTTATTACAAACGAGTAGACGAATGTAAGCCCGAGACGAAACCGAGGGCTTACCATAGTCACGAGTTTCTAAAAACCAATCCGCACGTGTGCCATACAACGTTTTACAACACATTGCGAGAAAAAAAGGCTACAAATGAAACAATTTTATTATTTTGTTTATAACTTAATATCAGTCACAACAATAGTTTCTATAATATAATAAGAAAATGGCGCGAACATGCAAATAGCGCCACTATCACGTGGTGAAAATTAGAACTACATCTTTCGTCTCATTTTCTCTTTAGTATTAAACTGAGACAAACGTATTGAGCAAAAGCGCTTCCAAGGAGGTTTGATCATTCAGCTTATTTATTCTCGTAATATGAAACTCTTTTGTGGAATTCTTATGTAATTATGATGGAAATTAAAAAAATACCGTAAAGTACACGCACGGTGCTATACATCTGAGCGTGCGGTTAAATTCATTACCGCACGCTCCGTTGTATGATCCGTAATGTTTAACTTTCGAACGATGTATACAGGCTTCGTAAGTGCACTTTTTGAGCAAATGTGTTGTAAAAATATGAATTGTAGGTACAGTCAAGTTTTGACGTGCGGGTTTCAGTCGAGGTTTGACGTGCGGGATTTATCGGCAAAGCAAGACAATTGCACGGCCTTAGGACTTCGGTTTCTTTGCAGTTGGCAAAAAAAAACTCTAGAGGGGACAGCTGCCCCTCCCTGGCCCTTGGCAATGTCCTTGTCTCTACATAATGTATAAAAAATAATCCCTATTTACCATGGTCACGCCATAACTTGAAAACGACTTTACCGATTGCTTTCATCATTTTTTTTATGTTTTTTAATACTTTGTAGAAGGTTCTTACGGAAAGAAAAATTAAGAAAATGGCGCGGAAAATTTGAAATTTTCAGAAAACATAACGACGATTTTAACTTCCCGCGTTTGACAGTTCTGTGACAGGACAACGTCTGTCGGGTCAGCTAGTTAATAAATAAATATTCGGGACATTTTTGCACACAAAGGCATCTGACCCCAAACTAAGCAAAGCTTATAATATGGCTGTCAGAGACTGATATACATAAATACATATATATTTTTAATTACATACTTAAATAGATATTAACACTCAGATATAGAACAAACACAAATGTTCATCTCATGAATGTTTGTCCTAGGTGGGAATCGAACCCACGCACCCAAGCGCAGAAGGCAGGTTCACTACCAACTATATACTACACCATATAATTACATAATTATGTCAACAGCAAGATACATGTTGTGTTGAGATAGGTACTTCGATACATAGAGCATTATTTTATTGTCTGGCTGTCAGGCTAGGCTATTCAAATAGACTACAAAGCAAATATTTAATACAAATGAACAGCAAAATGGAAATATGAAATGATCTAACAGCTTACAATGTTTCCACGATAGACCACCCACAACGCGTCTGCGGGTAAGTTATGGCGAAGTTTTGCAAACAATGCCGGCTGGTATAGGATGGCTCAATTAGTGGAATCGGAGATAACACCAGATACAATGGGTTGTAAATAGCATTGCCCTGATAGAGCCACATGCAGCCTCAAAGGAAGATTTATGACGACCACTATTATATAGAAGTATGAGATTTAAAACAACATGGCTTACTGTTTCTTTCAAAACCAAAAAAACGAGTGTTCTTTCTTTTCCTCTTCAGAGGATTTTGGCATTACACGTTTTGTGTATTTGAGTCTCAATTCAAGTTTTTTCCAAAACTTATATCGTCAAACAAGTTATAGTCACGGTCAAGTCCAAGTAATGCCCCAGTAAAGTGTTGGAGACTTTAGTAAAGGCTTCTATTAGAGTTTTAAAAACAACATGAAAAGACACGTTTTACGTCATTATACCACTTGGGCGATTTAATAGAATTTTTTATTTAAAAATACTTAGTCCCGGAAAATTTGAAAATTCGGGACAGGACACTGTTGTCAGGTCAGCTTGTAAATAAATAATAATCTACCATTATTACTCGTTAACACTTGACATTACATAATTATGTTTAGTTAAATAACACAATAAGATATGATTTTGTCCACGTTGACGCCAACCTGCCCAGAGAATATATGGACTAGTAGTATTTTTTTTTTTTTTTGAAGGCATTTCCACTTTCTTTGGGATACAAACTACCCCATTTCTGTCTACATGACTCCGAATGATTTCTTTGCCTTTCATCATTCATCATTTAGATAGCCCGTTGGTTCAGTTGGTAGTGAACCTGCCTTCTGAGTTTGGGGGCGTGGGTTCGATTCCCATCTAGGACAAACATTTGTGTGATGAACATTTGTGTTTGTTCTATATCTGGTTGTTAATATCTATTAAAGTATGTATTTAAAAACTATATATGTATGTACATCAGTCTCTGGCAGCCATATCACAAGCTTTGCTTAGTTTGGGGTCAGATGACCGTGTGTGAAAAAATGTCCCGAATATTTATTATTTTATTTATTTATCAAGATTGGCTCTGCCGTTTGTATATGTAATATGGCTGAGGGATAGAGACACAAGTTTCTTTTGCATTTATAATATTAGTGTATGCGATACTGCTGCTCTCAATAATTTATAAGTAATTTATTACCTACATGAGACAAGATAATAGAGAAAAAAATTAACCTTAAAGATTGAGCTTAAATATCGTCTTTATTGTAAAATTCCTCCCACGGTAAGTAAACAGTGACCCCACAGAACCGAAGGTAAACAGTATAATCAATCATTAACGGATAATTGTAGTTCTGTTAATCAAAACGCAGGAAGCTCTGACATTTTTTACAGTGTCTCTTTGTAGGTTTTTGTAGCGCATTCGGCGGCTGAACAAACTACGCCAGAGCGCGACATCGATAATTCACTCTTCAATCTATGCTCTTACTTGCGAACGTTTCCATTAATATCAGAAGTAGGCTTTGACGATGTATTATACACAATAAGGATAAGGATAAGGCCGCCGCTTGTGGCCGCCGTTCTATCGTGTTGTAATTTTTATTTCTGGTGTACACAATAAAGAGTTTCTATCTATCTATCTAAGGAAGTAGGGTAAACGTCTTTCCGAACTCTATCGCTTTGAACTTTCGTAAGTAGGTAAGGCGTATACCTTACCTAACCTGCAGTGCAAGTATACCGTTCTTTATCGATCGTCAAATTCGCTAAAATGCCATAGAATCGATCACAGCGAGTACTGAAAAAATGGCATATTATCGAATTTGACGACCTCAACTGTCAATTTGACGATCAATAAAAGAACGGTACTTGCACTGCAGTTTCGTACAAACATTGGTCTTTGTGATACATTTTATGAGTCATTCCTATCTGCCCCTCATTCTGTCCCCACGACGACAGACAGGAATAAAAGTTCCAGTCTGTCAAAAATTCAAATTCGGGGACAGTCGAGAAATTTTATTTCCAGACTGTCCCCGAATTTGAATCTATATTACTGATTGAAAACTAAAAAAAATAGCCGTGGCTAAAAAAAGTAAGTATCAATGAAAACGTTGGGCTATGCTTGTTTGTACTACAAATAAGCAAACTACAATCTTTGTAGTTGAAGCTATCTGGCTTGTTCGAGTTTAAGGCAGAATTCCTTTCTCTACATGACCTAAGTAGCGTTTGTTTTTATAGAACTTTTTAGAGTTACTTATAGTCATTTATTGATACACAAGTTCGGAAAGCAATGGAAACAGTGTCTCTGATCGTCCGTGGTCAGTCACGGCTGAGCATACTTCCTGACGCGACCGCGCCCGGAGGCGATCGACTGTTTACATTAATCCGTCCCGGTCCCGGTGCCAGCCTGGACTGGCCTCGTGGGAGATTCGGGGACCAAATGCCTCCCAGGACCAATTTAGAAGAACAAAAACAAACAAAAATAGTTTGATTAGCGGAGGACGAATCACAAAATTACTTACCTTCGCTAGTGGTAAGAAGATTTTTCGAGATTAAACTTTCCATGGTAGAATTTACTTTCAATGTAACCTTTGAAGCTTTTATTTGAAAACACTTCTACAATTTTTTTTGGGAATTCTTACGAAGTCAGTATGAACTTTTATTTCAATCTTTGTACATTTTAGACACAAAATATTTACTGAGTAAGTACTTATTGCAATAGGTAAATATATGTAAAAACCTTACGTGTGCAAGACTATCTTGTAAAAACAAAAAAGTTGTTCTTCAAACAATCCTTCAGAAGTTGCATTTCGTCATTCAATATTGATCCGCGTATCTCATCTCGGTGAGTTGTCACTGCCGCTAGTTCCTGTGCCAACAACGGGAGCCTACTACGGCTTCGTTTAGTTCTTCGAGGGAAAAGTGACTGGAGCATTATTTTTCAGCCTAGCAATATATTTCTTTTGCTCTATAATTGTAGCAAGCTCCAGCGTTTTCACTCGCGTGGACATTTTCTCTGGAACCGTACCTTGTTCCGGGATTAAAAGTATCCTATGTCACATTCCGGGCAATTCGGGCCTTCCATGTTTATGCATAATATCACGTCGACATTGCTATGCTGCTGTATGAAAGAGAAACAAACACACTTTCGCATTTATTGACCGAGCGATGAAAGGTCTCCAGATTCTTACGGCTAGTGGGACAAGTCGGCATTTCGGCGTGCATGGTTTGTTCGACGATAACTTGCGTATCGATATGATCTTCATGAAACTTTGTAGGCAAATAGTTAATTTCAATAAAATTTACAAGTTCGAATATAGGCAAAATCTATCGAAGGATTCCAGAGATTTATGGGTCGCGAGGTCACAGTTCGGAGCGAATTATTAGTAAGTACTAATAGTTCACTGTAGTAGTGGTCTCTCACTATGGGCCTCATAAGCAAGCTCAAAGTCGCACAACGAGCTATGGAGAGGGCTATGCTCGGGGTTTCTCTACGAGATCGAATCCGAAATGAGGAGATCCGTAGACGAACGAAAGTCACCGACATAGCCCACCGGATTAGTAAGTTGAAATGGCAGTGGGCAGGGCACATATCACGCAGAACAGATGGCCGATGGGGCCGAAAGGTTCTGGAATGGAGACCACGGACTGGTAAGCGCAGCGTAGGACGTCCACCCACAAGATGGACAGACGACCTAAAAGAGACCGCAGGGAAACGCTGGATGCAGGCCGCTTCCAACCGGCCCTTTTGGAGATCGATGGGGGAGGCCTATGTCCAGCAGTGGACGTCCTACGGCTGAAATGATGATGATGATGATGATGACTAATAGTTCACTCCGAACTATTAGTACCTACATTGGAAAGACAATGACGAAACTTAGATAATATTGGCAGGCAATCGGCAAAGTGCCGTAAATGAGGGTAGTTTCTTTGTTCTTCTTTAAAGCCGCAACAGAGCAAAAGAGCCCTTAGTACAAGATTTGATCGTTTTCGAAATCTTTTTTCGTTTACGTATTGTTCCATACATTGCTGGGCTGAAAATTATTCGAAATCTTTTTCCGTATTTGAGTGAAGCAATACGTACGAGTATACTGCTGATTGATACCGATTTTAGTTCTTCTGCGTTTCCGCTGGAGGAGCTTTGCTAAAATGTATGGAACAATACGAAAAAAGAAAAGAGCGAAAACTAATTAAAACTTGTACATACTAAAATATTATATTATGAATAAGGGTAGGTTTGACGTTATCTTGTGCACAGAGATATTTAGTTGGAGAGCCGGAAAGCGACATAAGATACTTTTTATCGCGGAAAATTTTAAGGTTCCCGAGGAAATGTCCACGCGGGTGTAACTGCCGGGCACGGCTAGTATTGACATAAGAATGCTCAGGTTGTGGTAGGCCCCTTGGCTGTTCTCTGCTAGCAAGGGCAAACTGACGCACTTATGCCAACATGAATATGTACAAAGTTCCACGGTGGCTAACGTCGCAGCCTTGTTTGCGCTACCAGTTAACAGCCCCTTGTCATGTCGACCAGCAGAGGATAAACAACAGATAATCCCTGTCAGAAGAATTCGATGTTACAGAGACGTTTTGCATTGTTGCGTGATCTTGTGACCATAGTTCCATAACTAGCGAATATCCTTAACTTAACTTGATTTTGATTTATTTTTCGTGTTATGGTGGAGCATTTTGGCTGGGACGTGTAGGTATACATACTTAGGATTATTATTGGTAATAATTATATTTAATAAAAAAACTCACTTCACGAGAAGTGAGTGAAATTCAATAAACGGGGGACATCCCCTAACATTCCACCCCAAGAAGTGAAATATTTTCTTCAAATTGAAATAGGAATGAGCCAATTTAATAATAAAAAAACTATTTACAGTCGGCAAAAATATATAAAGTAACATGCAAACAAACAAAAAAAAAAACGAATTGAGAACCTCCTTTTTGAAATCGGTAGAATATTTGGCCAAAATACGAGAAAATACTCGTATAAGAAGACTACGTTTCGGTGTATATATTACTCTATGTTGAACATATTCTGAAATTATCTATGTGTTTGGATTCAACCATTGGTGTTGACACCTACTTGAATAAAAATTACCTAATAAATCTAATAACACACTGTAATGTATTTTCGTTCTGCATTGCAAGGATGTACCTCGATATAAACAAGCTTTGTAACGAGTTTTATGCGCATGTTTACAACCACAATAACACTGCGATAACGTAAATATAGGTCTCTTGTATTGAAAACATCGCTACAATGTACACTTTCAACGAAATACGCTTATACATCAAAACTGGGGTAAGTATTAATATCGAACGAAGGTCATTTAAACAAAAGCGTATTTATGTTTCATTTGAAGTAAATGGATGTAATGAGACCGCTCTCGGGTTTCTGGCAGCTTTGAGAACCGCGGGCTGAAGGTAGGGCTGTTAGCTGTCTGACTTAGATACCGATCGCTTTTGGGCTTCGATCAAACATCCTTGATCGAAGCTTTTGGGTATAGCAGTGAATGAAATATGAATACGCATGAGATAACTAAGCGTGTACTAAGCCAAGCCAACTAAGCCAAGCATGTACCTATTTTTAGGTAATGCATCCTATAGTACCTACAGCAAAGCAAAGAAGCGTAGCAGGAAATACACGAATTCACAAAATTCAGAAATGCGCGTAAAGATATCTTCTACCTACCTACGGTACATTTTATTTCTCTACAAATCTGCAGTGCAAGTACCGTTCTTTATCGATCGTCAAATTCGCTAAAATGCCATAGAATCGATCACAGCGAGTACTGAAAAAATGGCATATTATCGAATTTGACGACCTCAACTGTCAATTTGACGATCGCTAAAAGAACGGTACTTGCACCCCTGTTATTACGAAAAGCAAGACAAAATACTGAGCAATATTCGAGTGTAGGTAAATATAATTTACCATAGTGCAAGATTTTTCAAAAATTATATAAAGGTATATGATTATTAACTGGATAATTATCGCGATAATGTAATGAAGAAATAAAAAAAAAAATTGGAAAGAAAAGAATAAGTAGCAAGAAGATCTTTTTCTCTGCTCCTTACTTTGATGAGTTTGAACTTTTCTGCCAACCACTCGCATTCTGCAGTCTTCCCGTGAACATGGTGTATGTAACTGCGCCGAAATATTGGGAGCTCTATCCACAACCTTATCGCAGTAAACATCCCGAACAACCGCAATAGTTTAATAAAAAACAGTGCTTTTCAAAAACATATTGCATGGTAACCCTAAGGGCATTGTATGAGTAAGATGTGTACTCAGGACGCGCAGTAGCCCGCTACCTGTGCTACGCTCTACCTGCCCCCGCACTTGAACACAAGCCTTATCATCCCGTGAAATACTACCAAATCCCACTATAAATACTCTTAGAAGGATTCTTAAATCAAACAAAACCGATGCGACAAAAAACTAAACTTATTTCAAGAGATAGTTACATAGTTGAGATGGTTGATATACTCGAGTCCCATCCTACTTTAATTAAACTCTGAGTTTTACGTCAAGTTCGACCACAAGTTTGTATCGAAAAGGGCCGAGCCATAAATCTTGTACTGGGACATGTTTTAAAGCGAAAAAAGTAACACATGTCCGAGATGTATTAGAGGAACTAATTTCCTGGGGAATTAATATTTTTTGGTTGTTTTCGTGAACGTGGGCACGATGCCACCCACGACGATCGCGAGAGAGTGATAGGTGCAAGGAAATGCCATCAGTGTTGGCTCCGCTGTTTCAACGTGTCAGGAACATGACATGTATCACGGCTATAGTGGAGTGTCTATTCTGTAGCGTCTGTTGGCACATTTTTGGTATCTCTCCCTTTAACACTACATTAGGTAGATATAGTCGCATTTGTATGCGTTTAGAATTCAGCTGATGATGTTTATTTTGTCACAAATTCCCTCTATTATGAAGTACCTAACTTATAGGCACATACGATGCAGAACATAGCTTTCGAGTTTAGAGTCTCGAGTAGCGCAATACGTATATTTAACGAGGTTTTTGTATTATTAGAAACACATAAAGGGGCATAAGTACCATTAATTATGTAATTCTAAGTGTTAAGTTATCCCGTAACATTACCATAATTATTCACTTTATTTCTAACATTTTCCATTAAAGTGCAGATACCAGAGGCTAATCGATTATACTGTGACGGTATTGCCCATATCGTACAATTTTATTAACTCCCATAAAAATAAATATCTATCAGTTACGACAAAAAGTAAAGGTGCAAATAAGATTTTATTACAACAGAGCTCTTCATCAAAGATTCCAGCGGTTAGGTCGTATATCCGCGCAATATGCGACCGCGACCATTCCCATTGACCAGGCTCCGTGAAATATGAGGATCGCTTGCTGACTCCGCCAAAATAAACCGCATTTTATAATGTTCAAAATTTACAAAACCTGGCACAAATCCTGTAGGTATCTACTGATGACACGAATCTACCTCGATCGGGTGACTGTACGCACATACCTCATTTTATTATTCGGTTAAATTAAGTTCTTCGTTACGACCTCATAAGAACGGAGAGTCTCGATTTATATGCGACTCATTTACGACGACATGATATATTTTATTGGTCTCGATTATGGAGGGCTATGACGTGATTATCAGTTTTTATAATCGTTTCAAATGTCAACATTTTGAATGCGAAAATAAAACTGAGACGTAAAAGGTATCGGAGAGAATACGAAATTAAAAAGTCGCGTGAGCCGAGTGTCGGCTCCGATTTCGTTATTCTTGTATCGTTTAGTACAAACAGATAGACGTCGCTATGTTTAGGAGTGGTTGTGAATCGCGCTGGGTGGTCCGCCGTGGGCCGAGCGCTCGACAGAATAAGGCTGAGATTTGTATGATATCGCGCGCTCTAGTGAAATTGAAATAGATAGCCGGCTTATTTATCTCGCGTCAAATCAAATCTAGTGCACCGTGCAGCGGTGCGTCTAGATGTGTCACCTCTGATGTTTCACGGCGGGTCTCTTGCAACGCGCCGACCACGTCACCATGCAACTTATATGCCAAAGAAAGTAGGCAACAATCGCGATTAAAATCAGAATAACATACTAAATTCAAAGGTTATTAAATAGACCACAAGCAATGGCGTTTCTTTCTTTCTTCAATCTACCACAACTGGGCTAGCGTGGGGGATGTGGCCTAATCGCCCTTTCGGAGGTAGGCCTAAGTCCAGAAAATCCAGATAATATCTAAAATTTAACAAAGCTAGCATTTTGTGATTTGCCTCTTAAATTTGAACAATATTCCAGTCCAATCGATCCATGGCCGATCAAAGCAGTAGAAATTCAACCCAAGACCATGACCCCTTGTTAACTGTAACGTTCTGCTGTTAGAATCTAACTTTGCATTGATTTTCATACTAATGTCTTAACCAACTGTGCGTATGAGAACCGTTTCGCCCACGTTACAGTATTATTTATTCCAAATTTAGTAATAAACAGACACCGCCGCTCCCTAAAACAATTAAATTCCAACACAAACGACGATAATAAAATTAACATTTTGTGGAACGGCGTTTTCCAAATCCGCATAAGTTTCCAACTTCCATTAAAGTTTACATTCAGGGTAAGTTCGTTTGAAACAATGATTTTATGGTAACCATCAACAATTTCGATGTTAGCAGAAGCTAATATTATTGTGATTTAACACAAACTCTGGTTTATTGAAACGTTTTTAAACGGAGAGAAACTTAATAACTTTTATCAAATCTATGTGTGTTCTCAGAATGTAGAAACCTATCATTACGCGTCTACAAAACTTCCTTATATGCGGAGACTGTTCTCTATAATTACGGGCCCTAGAGTTGGTTTACGAGTTCCTAGGCAAAGTTTTACGGCACTCTACCACAGCCCGGCACCTACCGGTGACCTTCTGGGAATCGGACCTCTGCCAGTACTGTTTACGGACCACCCAGCACGCTCATTGTCGTATTGTCAAACGGATCCGTTACGACACTTGACGCCATTATTGCAGAGCGTCACGTTTACGATACAATTAAGATTTTATCTCTTTGTGATCTCGAGAGGCCTTTGTTGCCTTTTGTTTTAGATCATCAGTATTTTCTTTAGAAGTTACTAAGCTACAATCGAGACTAAAATATTAAGATACTTTCTACGTAGACAATGTACTTTAAAGTTCTACAAATGACTGTTCATGCAGATACAACGATTTTAATTTTAACAAAAGGATTACTTATAAATTCTTGTTTCTGACACATGGCTGTGGTATTCTTATTCTTATGGTCGCCCAAAACTTTCCACAGTTGCAGGAGTATTAGAACAATGTTGCGAGTGTGTGCGGTCGCTTGCCGAATTCGCGCGACAATCAACGCGGACGCGCGGTACGTGCTCGGTGTGCTAACGCCAACGTCAGTGCTTTATGACGGCCATCCATCCTTCAAAGTCATGAGGTTAATCCGAGTGCATCGAACAGCAACATTGTTGAAGCGAGTACTTGCGCGTTTTGGAATGAATAGCTGTTTCTGTTTTGGTTCTGTCTGACCCTGTTCTATTTTGTCATTTGGTCACAAAGTTGCTATCGAGAACGCAGCATAATACGTTCTTCTTTTATAGTTCCATAGCAAATCAAGGAAAACTAAGGAAGGTCAGGGATATCTGTTTTATTTTACCTCTAGCTGCGCCTCATGAAGATAAAACTTAGCATGTGTGTCAATTCCAGGGTATAAGCTAATAAGTAGGTACCTACATTTTTAAATACGCACTTTGCAATTTTCATCATTATTATCTTCCCAAAGACGCTCGTCACAATTACATCAGTTTTCGCAATAAGACAAATTGGGAACCTACCTACATCATTCGCGACCACTTATACAGTGAGCTGATTTGCAAATAATGATACCTAAAGACTTAATGGCTGAATGATTACTGCGGGTCCATGGCATGAAATAAGGACCGGTCATTTAATTCACATTAGGCACGAGTGATGTGGTTGGCGTTAAATCTTTTCATTTGGTCTGAATCAGACCTGTAAAAAAATACTCGCAAAACGATGAAATAACCAAGTAATTACACTCCAACAGTACCTAGTACCTACCATCTCAACTCTACGAACAATTGTTTCTAAACAAAAGCAAATCTTTATAAATAAAAAACATTTACGGAATATGGGTGAAATTCAATAAACGACATTCATCCCCCAATTTTCTTTATCTATACTAATATTATAAAGAGGAAAGATTTGATTGTTTGTTTGTTTGTTTGTTTGCATTGAATAGGCTCCGAAACTACTGAACCGATTTGAAAAATTCTTTCACTGTTGGGAAGCTACACTATCCCCGGGTGACATAAGCTATAATCTATACCCGTGCGAAGCTGGGGCGGACCGCTAGTATTAATATATAAAGAATATTTTCGTTATATTTAAACGAGACCAATCTAGAAATATTTATAATCGGAGAAGATATCGCGTAATATATCCATTTTTTAGGGTTCCGTACCTCAAAAGGAAAAAACGGAACCCTTATAGGATCACTTCGTTGTCCGTCTGTCTGTCTGTCTGTCTGTCCGTCTGTCAAGACCCTTTTTCTCAAGAACGCGTAAAGGTAGCAAGTTTAAATTTATACTAAATACTTGGGTCTACGGTTTCTTTCCGCTGTGAAAAAATAAAAGTTGTAAGTCAAAGCAATCAAAAGATATGAACGTTTATGTCGTATATTTTGCGATTTCACAGGGGAATCAAAACCTATAGGGTACTTCCCGTTGACCTAGAATCATGAAATTTGGCAAGAGGCAAGGTCTTATAGTACATATATAGGAATAAATCAGAAGTTATATCATTTAAAAATAATTATTTTGCTATTACAAACTTACAATTTGTAGTTGGAATGTATGGAAGAACCTTATTGTCAACTACAAACTTAAGTTTGTATTAAAATATTTTAACTTTAGTTAGTTTTTTTTTTGATCTCGCTCTCTGTGGGTTCCGTCTAACGGAACCCTCAGAGCACGAGTCCTACTCGTACTTGTCCGGTTTTTTTTTTTTAAAACGACTTCATTACTGTACCTACATGTACAAACTTAAAGTAAAAAGTATAAAATGACAGTTTAAATAGAGATTGAAAGTCCTCAACACTTGCTGAAGGGGTTCCCTACAAACCAAAACGTCATCTAAGTAGTTTTTTTTGTAGATTTTTTAAAAAGCTTTGATTTAATTACTATAAAATGTACATGAGACCACCTCCGGAGTATGGCCTACCAAACAAAAAAATTATCATCAAAATCAATTCATAATTGGCGGAGTAAACGCGTAACAAACATACAAAAACAACATACAGTCGAATTGATAACGTTCGTCAATCAAAAATACAGTCGAATTACGAAACTCCTTTTTAAAAGTCGTTTGAAAAATACTGGCAAAAGAAGACCAGATAACCCACTCTACAAGCCACTACGGTACTTTCTGAACTAAACTGAGAGCCATCCATAGAAAAAAAAAATATAGTTTTCTTTATTTGAGCGCCCCTACAGATAAATTGGTCACACTGCAAAGAATAGACCTACAGGTAAAGGTATCTACCAAAGGTGGTGAGAAGTCGGTGGTCCGATGACTCACGCCGTGGGCTGTCAGACCAATTCCTCAAACTCACTGCCTGACAAAGACTGATGGAAGCTTTCATGTTTGTTAGGACTGCAGCATCATTCACTCACTGGTATTCTATAAAACACCTGAAAATAAAACACGAGAATAAATTCAATAGGCAATACAAATATGAAACTTTTAATACTAGGTTACGCGGAAAGGGTGTACTAAGCTGAAACGGGTCCATCATCATCATACTTTTACTATACTAACATCTCTGAAATCGGGAAAAAATATCAGCTGATCCATAGAAAACAGTCATTTACATTTGACAAAATGTACAGCTGATATTTTTTTCCTGATTTCAGGGTTGGTCCCATAGTTAAAGTTTTTTAAAATAATGGGTACTATGTACCCCTTTCGGCTTAGTAAACCCTTTTTGCGTACCTAACCCTGTATAAATCTCTATTTAAAAAAAAATAAAAAATTAAGTACTTACCTTTTAATCGCTTGCTTTCCATCATTGTCTTCAGCTAGCTAGGTTGATAGCTACCAAAAAAGGCACTGTATTTTTATAGTAAGTACTAGAGCTGTGACTAGGCTAACTACCGGACAAGTGCCTATCATAGCTACCGTTTCTCTAGATTTATAAGCAAACCATACAAGGAGCGACCTACCTATTTTGGACAGTGTAAAAGCACCATGCCTAGCATAGACTCTATCAATAAGTACTAACCTGAAAAAGGTGACAATATACTAAGTAGATATAAAATTACAATAATATCCGGTTGAGAGCATTTTGTCAGTGTTCAACTTACCTACCTAATCTACCAATGTACTTATAGTCCTTTGAGTATAGAAGACACTTCGTCATTGACTTAGTCCAGCTGAATTTTAGGAACTAACGATATTTTTGGGTGGTGTTAATATCTATTTAAGTATGTATTTAAATATATATATATATGTATGTATGTATATCGGTCTCTGGCAGCCATATCACAAGCTTTGCTTAGTTTGGGGTCAGATTACCGTGTGTGCAAAAATGTCCCGAATATTTATTTATTTATTTTAGAATTTTCAGACACTAGGTACTAGACTTCAGACACTAATATATACGACCGCAGCGCCTTGTGGGAGACAAGAAAAGCGTTTATTTTTATTTGTTTCATGATCATGGTTACAGTTCTTTAGTTGGAATAATATCTAATACGGACGCAGGAGCCAAGGCAGGCCTAGAAAAAGTTGGCACGATGACCTCGACACGTTCCAGCTACAGTGGTCAAGTCTGGCGGGTGATCGCACTGTCTGGAAAGAGATGGGGGAGACCTTTGCCCAGGAGTGGGACAGTATAGATTAATTTAAAAAAAACTAATAAGATTTACCAAATATTAAATAGCGTTTCATAAACAAGTGATAGTAACAGTCAGAGTCAAGCATAGTAAATCAAGGTCAAGTCCAAGTCATGCGCTAGTAAAGTGGTGGAGACTTTACAAAAGGCTTCTGCTTCTACTAGCTGGCAGTATTGACTTGCTACATTTACCTTTTTGTATTAGTCTACGATAACTACCTACTTACTATAAGTTTGCAATCAAATAAATAGCTCACAATTCAGGTCAATACTAGGCTTGATTATTACTTGGAGCCCGTGGGTGGTATTAATAACATTATTAAACGAATAGAAGCTGGCTAGGGACAGCAGCGGACTGTGCATTATCCTGCGCCTGCGCAGAGCTACCGCACGCAGGCTCGCGAAAATCATTCATCGGCGCTGATTGATTGCAACTGTCAACCCCTAATGGCGGTAAGTGCCCGACTTGGTACTTAGAGTAACCACGTATACAGAAATCACAGACTTACTTTTTTGCAGTTTTATATAATATCTATATAATATAAATATATATATATAATATATATATAATATATCTATATATCTATAAAGTAGAGATATTTAAGTAAGTAAAAATTAATTACATAAAAATATCTAGATACTAACCTTATATAGGTTACGCATATAGACTGTACTAAGCCTAAAGAAAACTTTTACTATGGGAACTAACCTAAAATCGCGGGAAAAAAATCAGCTGTTCCATACATTTTGTCGACCCCATACATACTCATACATTTACACCACATTTTGTCGAGTGTACCTAAATGACCTCCTTTCGGCTTAGTACTGTCTATATGCGTAACCCTGTATAATCATTTCTAGTAAGTACCTACGTATCACCACTCCTAGTTTTTTAAATTCAATACATACTTTGATGATAGAACTTTGTGCTAGAGCTAACATATCCCCATTTTCACGTAAGACTTGGCAACACTAATCCAGATGAATGCGCCTAAGCCGATATTAATGCGTGTTATTGATGAGCCTAACTTGAGTTCACGGTTGCTTATTAAACTTGTAATTTATTAAACATTGTACGTGTTTAGAGCTAGGTAAATGAGCTAGTTAGAAGGCTCGTTAGTGGGGTGATTTGGTACATTCGATGACAAAAGTACACTCTCTACTTTTCTTCGACCGAGATAAATTAATAGTAAGTTGAAAGGTAGTTATTGAATTGATTCTCAAAGTCATTTTAACAATTGGATTCGGTTTTAGGGTTCTGTATTCAAAGGGTGTCAACGGATTCCTACGCTAGGCTACGCTATCTATCCTACCAATAAAGAACTACTTATGTCTTTAGAAACGTAACAACTGTTTCGTGACAACTGTTTTTTTAAATAATATAGTTATGTGTTATTACAATTGATTTGTCACCAAATAATAAAAAATACGAAATCAGATAACAAAAACCATATATATTTTTTTTAGCTCTATCGTAAAGACGTTAATGACCACAGGCCTCAAACTTTGTGTGATTATAATGTTGACTCTACATTAAAACAAAAGCAATAAAAATCGACTGTGTGAGTCGGGGTTATTGTGTGGTGGTAAGAAATCTTCTGTGCGCGAGTTCGATTCGCAATTATGGTTACTGTGCTTAATGCTTTAAGCGTGACTAGCAGCTATTTAGAAAAGTAAGTTTATTCTTTAAAATCTTAGACGTGTAAAATACTTTATATTATGAAACAAATCACACGCATACTACAGCGTATTTTTCTCAAATCGGTCACGGTCGGTCTACTTAATAATGTATGCCGTTCAGCCCACGATTCCAACTGTCGTTGAATTGCCATCCTGGCACCTAATTTTCACACAGCATTGATCAGCCAAACTTTGAAAAGAATACCTTTTTTGTTTTGTTTTACTACTTAGGTAATAGTTTCACTCAAGTAGTCAATCAAGGACATGCCAACGGAATACCTATAATAAATTACTATTATTCTTTTTCACATGGCGTTTCACACGTCTTTTATTATGTAAAAATTAAAACAAAAAAGGTACGATTAAGTTTTGGCTAATTAAAGTTGTGTGCAAATTAGACGCCGGATGACTCCTATAACATACAATGTGGCGCCATATTTGATTGGTAAAGTAGCTACGATGTTGAGGATGACGTCATTTGGAATAACCACTCGGTTACGCCATCACATGCACATAATTTTCTTTAGTGACTGTACCTGGCGAGTCGCGCTGTAGGTTGGGCCGTAAAGGTGATGACTGCAATAAATCTTTAATTGAATTCGTATCGCCTATTCAATCCGAATGATTAAGTTGACTTGCCTAATAAAAAGTTATAAAAGGGATTGCGTACCACCACAGAACACCTACGGAAGGTAGCGCGGACTATAAACTCCATTCCTTTCGGAATGCGCACATTAATCTTGGTCGTATGATAAAAGCACGTGTCAGTGTGTTTTGGCAGCGTAAATGAGGGCCATCAATAAACCTATTTGCGACAATCGCACTGATTCAACGCGTTAAATTATGTAAAATATGATATAGTGAGGTCAATGAGCTTACATATATATATATTTCATAATAATTAAATAAAATGTTTACATCGATGGCACCATTTTGAATTCAAAGTAGAGTGAAAGATTCAAAATAAGTCATAGACGCCATACCTGAAATATTTGATATAAGTGCGACACCCGAGGAAAAACATTATTTTGCGGCCAATGATAGGGTACTCTTCTTTTTCTTCCCCTCTCCCGAGAAGATTTTGGCATCGCATTTCTTGTGCATGGCCAGTAACATATATTTAAATATTTTCAAGTTTTTATACAACATATTATCGTCAAACACAGTCAAAATCAAGCAAAATAAGTCACAGAACAGTCAAGTCCAAATCCGAGACTTTCCTCACGCCACCACCACCAGCGGCACTTCGAACTTTTTGGTCACAGAACACTTAAGGCATATAGTCATGTTCCTGAATTAAACTCACTATTATCATTATTACCCTCTATGAAAATCTATTGGAGAAAGTAGATCTATGGGTGCACTTATTAAGGACGGCAAGGAGGTGCAATTAATCGTAGTTTTTTGAATAGATGGGATGATAAAGAATTTATTGTTAAGGCTTGAGACCAAAACCATCCATGAGTATAACTGTGATGTATCCAAATACATTTAGTTCAAGTTTTTTATTTTATAGAATATAGATTTTCGTTTGGCCCCCAACTCGCCTGATGGCAAGTGACGGTGTGGCCGAGGATTGGAAGTTTTTGATAAGTCATAGTTATGACTCCAGGTACTTGACCAAATATTACCTAATTGAGTCATTGAGTGACGTCGTGGTTGAAGTAAAAATATTATTTCCGTCGAAAATGGCAACGAACTTGCATATGTAGGTAGCCGACGAAATAAATTGTCAGGCGATTGGCGACGGATTCTTGATTCGAGAGTAACTATAGACAGGGGGTCTTAAAGGCTGCCAGTTTTAAGCGATACTGTTTATATATGGGATGCGAAAAGTTGGGCGACCGCAAACCGTATCTCGGCGAGTTAAGGTTCACGTTCGCGTGATTTTCCGCACTGCGCTTTTTCGAGCCCGCGTTAAGAAGTAGCCGTAAGGGCCCAGGTGCATGTGAGCTCTAGAAAGTGCCGAGTCCTGATGAATCACGAATCACTTAAGTATACGTCCAACTTGCCTCACCTAGTTAGGTAGGTAGAGTACCGTCGTCGCCGGTGGTCGCGATACGATCGCTGGGCGGCGGCGCTCGCCTAGTTATCGCGATTATCTTCACGCTGCTCTCTCGTGGACGTGAGCGGTTCATACCGATCATACACTTGGATGTGTCAAAAGTTCAAGATGTGTCTTAGTAAAAACTAAGAAATTTGAGAGATTTATATCAACATAAAAGAGACATGAATGAAAGTCCCAGAAAGAGGCCTATGCCGAAAGGCGAGTTGGGAAGAATACAGCGGAGCCGGTGTCAATTACTAATAATAATTAGTAATATTATAAATATCTGTTTTATTTTTATTTTAAATAACATTTATATAAGACAAAGTACAATAATTAATGGATTTGACAGAAAAAATGACACATTGGCATCACTGCAAGATGAGAAGCAAGCAACTTTACCAGCAAGAGCTATAATTTTGTAAAGGTTAGCCTGATTACCTTCACTGTATACCAACTGTATACGAAATAATAAATGCAGTGTTAAACCTTACAACAGAAACTAAAAATATAAATACTACTTTTTAATCTGTACTTAAATAAGTTCGTAGAACAGCATAGAAACATGTTACCTACCTAATAACATAGATACTTACTTTTTTGCTATTCTCTTTTAATATAATATGTAGGTAGTATATTTAAGATGGCAGCCTGACTGCCCTCACTGTACCCATAAGAATTAATTAATACAGTGATCAACCAACTAGTGTGTGTTTCACTTCATAAACAACTCTCATATAACAATCTTGTTCTATTGGTAGAACAAATGGTAATTATTTTTCCTGTTTGTTCTATTGGTAGAACAGATGGGAACGACCCTATCTCACGTAGACGATGTTTAATTGTTGGTTACTAATGTATTAATCTGGGACTTAGATATGGCCTTGGCTACGGGACCCTACCATATGCGTGGCTCGACACGCTCTTGGCCAGTTATTTTAATTGCAAGAAGTGTGCTTATTGTTTTACTGTTTAGGTCACCTCTGTCTCTCACTAGTCATTAGTAAATATTTTTATTTTCAGTGGAAAATTTACAGTCATTCTAATCTCAATTTATAATACATAATTTTTAATTAAGCCCACACATGATCATTAAAGGAGCTGTTATCTTCTTATGATAAATATTTAGTCAGGGTGATAACCCTGGCTGTTAAATAAATATTTTGTAGCTCAATAAAAACCAATAACTTGGTTCAAAATTTATTAAAGTAGATAGGTACATACTACAATATAAATAAAACCAAAATTTTACACCATCCGATTGTCCCATACTATACATTTGGACAATAAAATAAATAAAATATATATAAAAATCAGTCCGGAAGTACAGATCAATTAGGTATTTAAAATTGGCAACAACATTTGCGTTTCTATAGGGGTGCGTTCAGAGGACGCGTCGGAGCGCACCCAGAGTACAACTTCGCCGTTCATAACACCAGTGGGAAAAACAACCGTGACACAACTGGCCCGTTCCAAGCGTTTGAGCGTACACCTCGGTTCGTATATAGTACATATATTGTAGTCTTTGAACTAAACAACCATCGCCATCGATTACTAGACTGTTTGTGTTTATATGTCATTTTTGTATGAAAAGTTTTGACCCTATTGTTGGCATATATAAAAACACGTTAATTATTTCGTTCTAATTGCGAAAATATGCAAGGTTTGGCGAAATCAGATCGATGTAATGCAATAATAATTCATTGTTTTCCAGTTTTAAGTGATAATCTATAAAAGCAGCATCAATACTAAATAATAAGGTTATAAAACAACTTGGTCGTTCCGTACATTAGGGCCGGGCGAATGCGAAAAACAACGAAAAAACTGGTCATCCATCCCCTGAACGCTGCCCAGTGTTTGAGAAGATGCACGACGCTAATCGACGTAACGTCAAACTGAATACTCAATATAAGTTTGTCTATCGCTCGTAGGCATCCCGATAAGCTAGAGCTAGACAAAGGATGAATTATGTATTGCGATACAAAACTGCATGACGTGTAATGGGTTCCTGGTTTTAGTAATTGACCTGTACAATATAATAAATGTCTTATTTTTTTCATTTATGCCTATAACACTTGTATAAAATCGATTTTCTTATTTACATTGCCCAAAAATTGCACTACATTTCAATGTACCATAAATATAAATAACTAGTGATGTTACTATCCGAGAATTGATATCAACATCCATGGAGAATAAATAATATTTTTTAACAACATTATTGCATTTATTGCTCTATAAATGCTACTAACATTACAATAGGTATACGGCGAAAAGTTAGATGCAAAAATAGTTTAGCTATTATATAATCATATTCAACATAATTTTTTCCTTCAGCAATACATTTTACAACTAATATTCCATTGTACATACAAATAAAACTTAATTTCATGTCGTTACAAGTTAATCAACGGAGTTCGACCGACGCATCCCGCAACGCCTTGCGTCTCCATAAACGAGGCCTTCTAATGCATGTCAACCATACTTTTCGCCGAATACCACATGATAATATTCATACAAAAGATAGCTTATTTACATAAAAAGTTCACAATGTTGTACAATTTGTAGTTTTCTTGTTCAAAAGTGTAAACAAAAATGGCGGATTGGCAGATAGCGAGAATATAACTGCAGCGCTGTGTCGGAATATACGTGGAAGTTAGTAATATCAGTTGCTTATACGCGATACATATTTGTTTACATTTTCGAACAATTTGTCAGATTAACTCTGTAATTCATTAGCGCTCGGTGTGCTAATCTGGGTTTTTTGCTCGATTTCTTCAGTAAGAAGTTGACATGTCATTTTATAGCATAGATTAGCTTACTGAGCGTTCATAAATAAGAGGGTTAATAAATAAAGACTAACATGGAACCTAAGGTTAAGAATAAACTCACACGCCGAATGTTTCGATAATCTACTATCACAATGAGATACAAAGGAGAATGATCACTAGCAATCCGTTAATAAAAAAATATGTACAAAGTGAGGATGGAAGGTATTAGAAGGAAGATCATTGAGTTTGTTTTTGCTACCTGCAAATAAAATAAAATGCTTTTTCCGTACCTTGACAAATTTTCGTACGAATGGTCTGTTTTTTCTCATGTTTTTTCTCTCTCTGTGTTTACTCGAAAATGTGTAAACAAACATGGCCGACTAGGCTAATCAGATCTCATTGGTTGCCATTCCACCATATTTGTTTACACCATTAAATTTAGTTATTACTCGACTCCTTAGCAATCATTCGCACTTTAAAGATTGTTTAGATAGAGTACACAATAAAGTGGAGTTTCGCAACATGAACAAGATGCAACACAACAATGTGATTAAGCTAATACAGCTATTTAAAAGAAAAAAAAAAAAGAAGTAGAGGATAAAAGTCGTGTACAAAAACCGAGGATAACGAAATGTAACAAAAGAGGCGAACTAGGAGCTACGTATTCTCTTTTGTAGGAAATACCATAACAAGATCCCAACGATTACTGTGTTACATTAAGAATGACTGATCTTAATTAATAGCTAATGAACTAGACTAATCTACTAAAACAACAACAAGTTCGCACTTATTCGAGACGGGGGCGATATGTCCTGCACTGACGTCCCACTTAGGATGTATTTTGCATTTCCTCATACCAGCATCTACGATATCCTACCCAGTTCCTTAGACCGGAGCGAGGCTCTAAGGCGCTGGCACGGTTGATCCAGTGGCGTGGCGAGATGGAACTGTAGATAGCAGTCTAGCTGTATCGTCTAGCTCATCCAACCCGGTAGCGATCTTATATTTTTCTGTGACTTTTGACAATGCCACAGCACATGCTTTAGTTACGTTCACTTTCGTGCCACCACAGAGGACTGTCCGTAGGGTTAGTTTATATTTCTAGGTGACTATTCAGGTTGCAATGGCCAATTAAAAGGTCTAGTTAATAGGCGATCGTGACATTGTAACTTCAGTAGATTGTTAGTGATCCTTAGTTAGTGATTCCTGTCAAGGGTTGGCAGAGCAGCCTAAGCATGCTTAGTCATTATTCTTGTTCCACAGCTTTTGTTGTACTTTTTCCAGGCTTTTTTGGCATATGGGCGAAATAGCTCTCGCACTTCCATCGCTGATGGATAGCAAAGACCCACTACGTTGCCATTTACCCATTTCCTGGCACCCTCCGTAGCAAGCGCTATATTGTTACCCGAGAAATATCCGTGGCTTTTTGTCCATCTCACCATCATTATGTACTTCTTAGATAATGTTTGTTGTGCTGTCTGTGTTTATGTCTTCTAATTCATCGGCTTTGTCGGATTGCTTTGGGCATTAAGTTTGCGATAGCGTCGTTGATGTTTAAGTTGGCAGCGACGTCGGAGTATGCGCTACTCGACCGAAAAATAGAATGAAATAGAATCAACTTAATTACTTTATTAACATTTCATTTATAAATAACAAATTTTAGAGCAAAGCTAGCTGCCAAATTAAAACTACTCGACTAAAATAATTGCTTGTCAGCTTATGGGTTATGGCTCATTAATTTTCATGATAAGTGTCCACTCACCTAGCTGAGTTCGAATCCCGCACCCGACTGAATGGCGTATAACAATTTCTCAGCCATAATGGCTTCGCTGGAAAACTCTGGAAGCTTGAGCAGGTTCATGCAGGTAGAGGACGAGGGAAGACGGTCCGTAACGCCTACTGACTGGATGCAAAATGGCGGCTGTAGGTCCTGTACACAAAAACAGTTGAATAAGGTGAATGTATATTTTTGCAGCTGGAAACAAATTACACATTTCTTTTGTAACGGGGGCGAATCTTTAGATACCCGGCTGCATTGGGCCAGGTAGGTTTTCATCAACTAAAACCACCTCTGTGACAGACGGCGGGCACCAGGATATCCATAGGAACGCACTGGTACCCCCTTACCACGCTGCTTGAGGCAACACTCCGAGGAAATCTCCTGAATATTTCATGTTTAAGGTAAACAGCCGTTTTAAAACACCCCAGTTCCAGGTTCAGTTATGTTTAAGGTAGGCAGCCGTTTTCTAAGACCCCGGTTCCAGGGTCAGTCATGTTTAAGGTAGGCAGCCGTTTTCTAAGACCCTGGTTCCAGGGTCAGTCATGTTTAAGGTAGGCAGCCGTTTTCTAAGACCCTGGTTCCAGGGTCAGTCATGTTTAAGGTAGGCAGCCGTTTTCTAAGATCCCGGTTCCAGGGTCAGTCATGTTTAAGGTAGGCAGCCGTTTTCTAAGATCCCGGTTCCAGGGTCAGTCATGTTTAAGGTAGGCGTCCACAAGCAAATTATTTTGCGGTCGGACGTCCACTGTATCTGCAGCAATCGGATTGCCGATGCCATGCTTATCGACAATTGGATGACATTGGATTAGCATGACATGACGTCATCAGCACTAGTCTAAAATATGTTAGAAAACAGGAAAATCCAGGGTGAAATCGCAGAGCGTAGCTTATTTATTATATTTTACCTTAAAGCCGAGCAGCGGCGGTCTTGAGCAGCTAGTGACGAATTTGAGCAGCTGCCGGCGCTGCTTGTCCGTGAATCGTTCTACTACCTTCCAGAAGCACGCGACCGTAGGATGCGCCGGGGAGTAACCTCCTGCAAAAAAACAAATGTTCAAAAACCAAATACACAAAAAAAATCAGACAAGTGCAAATATGACTCTCGCCCCTGAAGGTTCCGTAGAAACTTAATAAATATGTATGTAGATAATGGCATCGATTCTGATGCACTCTGAACTAAACTAAACTAAATTTGACAGCTCTAAAATAGTTGCCATCCTTCTCTCACATACTAAAAAGAAAAGAGAGGCAGATAATTTTAGCCCTGTCAGATTGGTTTAGTTTAGTGGTATGACAAAATAGGCCTCAATAGATCTTCCCAGGAATGGTATCTAGACAAATTTTGCAAATATTTTTTTTTAAATGTTCCGGGATAAAATATTTGTCAATAAATTTTTCTGAAATACAACCCCTAAGTGGAGTTCATGCGAGTTGTAAAATAGTCCACGATATATTAACCTTATAACTGCGCATTTCTCAGTAGATTAAGCTGCGAAATATGTCTCTCTGAATAAACTAACCTTCGTACTGCGTATCTCTCAGTAGACTAACCTGCGCAGTGATTATCTCTCAGTAGAATTAATGTACTGCGCTTTCAGTAGACCAAGCTACATACTTTAACAGTTAACTACTCTCTCAGTAGACTAACCTGCGCACTGATTATCTCTCAGTAGAGTTAATGTACTGCGCTTTCAGTAGACCAACCTACATACTTTAACAGTTAACTACTCTCTCAGTAGACTAACCTGCGCACTGATTATCTCTCAGTAGAGTTAATGTACTGCGCTTTAGATCAACCTACATACTTTAACAGTTAACTACTATCTCAGTAGACTAACCTGCGCACTGATTATCTCTCAGTAGAGTTAATGTACTGCGCTTTCAGTAGACCAACCTACATACTTTAACAGTTAACTACTCTCTCAGTAGACTAACCTGCGTACTGCGTGTGCGCCTTAAGGTCCTCCAGATCCACTGCAACCTCGGCTCCCGATATCAACAGCTGTAGCTCGCGGCACGAGAACATTCTTAGCCATTGCGCATTTACAACAGCCGATAAACCTTGCTTAAACGCGTTGCATTGGGACCTAATTTGCCTGCGAGAAAAAGGAAAGTCATAGAACATTATTACAACTGCATGCAGCAGAAACATTTATGGACAAAAGTGTGATAATTTGCCCGAGGCGTAACCTAGGCCTAGGATAGATACTAGTTGCCGCTAAGGATTGTTTAGTACTTTTCCCAAATATTGCATGGCTATTCTTAAAAAATTGTATATCTACTTAATTATTTTAGGGTAATTTTCACATTTGATTAACAAATTGCCTAGCAAACAAAAATCGCAAAATATTAAAAAAAAAACAATCGGCCATAGCTTGAACTATGAGCCAATCACAGGACACTATGTAGGGATATTTTCTACTTTAAAGATACAAAATATGATTTCATCTCGCATGAAGATTAATTATAAACGATGACACCAATATAACACCGTCCGGCTCTAACACCGTCTTCAAAATGATTTGACGATTGATGATTGACGGTCAGGTTGGACTATACTTTCCTCCGGCATTGTTGTGAGAGACATGTACCGGTACCAATGCCAGGGAGAAAGTACTAGTGATTGTAAGTACCTGACATTATTAATATTAGAATTTGAAAATGTATTTGTGTGTTTTGTTTAATTTAGGTAATTTGATTATTCTGACTTTATTTTTTTTTATTTTTTTTTTGATTTTGTTAATTATGGCATGGGTCGCGTAGCCCGAAATAAATGATTTTAAATTTGAATTTGAATATGTTTATAGGTCGAGAAGTAAACCGGTTTCGGAGCCATTAGAGTCGTTAAACATAACGAGTGTAAGCCGTTTAGTCATAGTTTATACAAAATATGAATAAGTACTTTTTTTTTTTTTTTTTTTTTTTACATCGGACTAGGCTAACGTTTGACCGCGATCTCGCCTGATGGAAAGCGATGATGCGACTTTGTCTACTTGTTGAGTACTTTGTGTACTTACCTATTTAACTTAAAATCTGCGACTAGATGAATGTATTCTATCCTATTTTCGGCCGTCACTGGAATGCTGGCGCCGCCCGGTTTTAATTCTTCTATCTAGAAAGAAAATGAAAATGTATGATTTGTTGCAACGCCAGTTTTCAAACAAAATCAGTATTTGTTACAATAGGCATGATGACTAATATTTTGTTATTACCTCATAAAAAAGCTGATCATAAATAGAGCCCATCAAAGAAAACAAAATTAAAATTAGTTTATAAATAAATAAGATATAAGCAGATTTAAGCATTTAAATTTCACGCTAGACAGAGAGCGCACTATACTGAGCCGTGACGTCACGATTCAGGAGCGCCATACAAATGCTATACTAACACACGCTTTGTGAGAAAGGGATAGAGCATCCCCTCCCTATCCCCACCTAAAACTTTAAACGCTCATATCTCAGAGATTTATCAGCCAATTTAAATTATTTTTTCAGTATGTGTAATGTATTTAGTTATATTCCTCGCTAAGCCGGTTATTTGTAATAAATTAAACATGAGGACACATGTCTATTGTCCCTATTTTTTTTTTGTGTCTTCTTAAATTACGTTCTAGACTGGCTCCCAACAAACTTATTACCCGACTAGAGTAGATAGGAGCCTTATTTTTATATAAACAATATGCTTGCGTTTGACCACCATCTCGCCTGATGTTAAGCGATGATATATATATATAAGTAAACTTGTAATTACTTCAAGTAATTACTTCATACATACGTCATATTTTAATGTATTCACAAGTTACTTAGGCTACAGAGTGGCTCCTAATAAACAAAAGAAATTACCCGAATAGAGTAGATTGCACTATTTCACAAGTGACCCTTAAATTTTAATGCATCTTCATAAGTTTTCTGTTATTATTATTTTTGGTGCAAATGTTTGCTCGGTGTTGTAGTGGGATAGGCGGACTGCAGTAGTTCTCGACACGGGTTATCCTAGTGAGGACTGCTTCGCAAAACTATTTTAGGGTCGTCTCTTTACTATGTTAATTTACCACGCTAGTTAATGTGAAATATTTAACTTAAAATATTGTATCTTTTAATTGTTGTGCGTGTGTAAATAAAATAAATGAGTTTTGTCATAGATTTTCGCTATCTCTTAGCAGACAGCGTTTCTATTGTTCATTCACCTTCTACGTCTTACTAAGGAAGATAAGACTAAGAGGAATGACAATAGCGGAACATTAGAGCGTAGCTCGGAAATTTGCCTAAAAACGATATAAACTTAGATGGCACCGTAATTTGAGCGTGCTATAGGTTGTCTCGAACTTCCGTAAGCGCTGCAATCAGATAGCGTACGAAAGGGTTCTACAAATTACCGTAGCGCTAGTATCGCAGTCAAGTTTCGCAACATTTTAAGAGAGTAAAGAAAAGCGCCATCTACTGGTATGGGTTGCGCTTCTCTACATTTTTCCTCTTAGTATATCTTCCTTGGTCTTAGTAACATGAATAAACAATACACTTACAACTAACTTACAACTAACTTACAATGTGTTTAATAAGCTACATTACCCTTTGTTCCCCAAGCTCATCGCTGAGTATGGTGAAGTCTAGTCCTAGGTCTTGCACATCTTGTCTTCTATGCGCCTTCAGTAACAATAGTCCGCGATATAATGCAGGGTCGAGTGAGGCAAGTGCGTGCACGCCGGTCTCGCGGCTCGAGCATAGTTTGCCGAGGAAAAACTCCGCTAGGGGCAACTCTACTAGCAGGTTCTCATATAAAGCCTGGAATAAATGAAAAAAAAAATTGTCATTTAATGAGCGATGGTGGCCGAGCTGTAGCATGTGCGCTTTACAATCTGACGGCACCCGGTTCGATCCTCGGCCCTGCACCAATGACTTATTTAGTACTTCATAAATTATCTGCATTTTCGATGCCATCACTCAACAACGGTCAAGAAAATCATTAGTTATTTTTAAACTTTCGCGATCTCAGCACATGTAACATGGTCGAAACGTCGAGCGAGAGGTAAATATTTTTTACCTAAATAAAATAATACGTGATAAGTCCCGATAAACATTTAAAACAAGGAAAACATTGTGAAGAAACCGGTATGGCCAAGAAACCTAAAGTTCAAAGACATGAATACAGAATACAGAAATGACATTCACCAACATGCACTGGGCTAGCATGGAGGATTAGAGCCCACCCTATCTCTCTCTAAGAGAAGGCCTGTGCCCAGCAGTGGGAACATGATAGCCTGATAATGATGATGATTAAAATATATTTATTCTGAACAAAAAGATACTTGTAAATCTTAAAGGTCCTATCACATTTTTGGACGAAAAAAGCATCAAAAACTGGATGTTTGGTATAATTTTTCTTACAACTTATAAGATCTGTAGAAAATTCAGTTGCTGTATTAATTAGATCTGTATTTTTATTGAATATAGAAGCTTCAGATTTTGGTAAAACTCAACATATCCATTTGTTACCTTCAATTTACAACAGTAGTTTTTCGTAAAACTTTAGGAGGGAAAGTTTGAGAATAGATTTCCTTAAATTCCTGTCATAAAATAAACATTTTAATTGTGTATAAGTATTTCTAGTGTAATTCCGCTTCTACGTCGTTTTGAGTACAATAAAGATTTGGGACAAACAACAAATATTTTTTTTTAAATTAATATAATTAGTACAAATTGTTAAAACGAATTTTTTGTTACAGATTTAATTACAATTTGTTTCAGGTTAGGTTAATTTTACTTTTTTATGTAATTAATATTTATGTCAGGTTAGGTTTAAATTAGCATCACAAATATCTATAGAGTAAAATTGTTTGTCCCAAATCTTTATTGTACTCAAAACGACGTAGAAGCGGAATTACACTAGAAATACATATACACATTAAAAATGGACTTCCGCAAAGTAACGCCTGATTAAATCAAACATTTTTATGTTATGGTTTACTTATTTTATGTTTATCTTGAAAATTAGGGCTTTATTTATTCGTTATATGCCCGAAAATACAAACACTGAAAATTTAACGGTTCATTTTGTAATAGGCCCAAAAGATATTAAATTCTCCAAATATTATAACTCCAAATTTAGAGCTAAAATATTAATATAAATAGTAAAAAAAACACAATCCAAAGAGAACAAAAAGTTCCTCACACTTTTGGACAACTTAGAACATGGCAGGTTAAATAAAATCAGTGTTACCTTGCCCAACATTCTGCCAACAAAGTAGTAGTGCATGGGGAAGTCATCGTATAGTAAATGCACGGCCGGGTTTGGGTATAACATGTTGTCTTTGGTCAGCCTGAACAGTCCTCTGTTTGGATCAAATGCTGATCTGTAAGAGAGCATACATTAAAACACTGTTCATTTTAAACTATCACGGTTGTTCACTAAAGTTATATGATTATTTACGGGATATTTACCGGATATTTACATGGTGCATGTAACTGCGCCGAAATATCGGGAGCTCATTTCACAACCTTACCACGGTAAATATCACGTAAATAATCATATAACTTTAACATAAATTAATTGTTAAAAAAAACATTTTTAAGAAAAAACTTTTATAATATACCAGTTGTTGCCCGCGACTTCGAACGCGTAGACTTTCTTCGGCCCTTTGGCAAAATCCTTTCTTAGCGGACCTATAAGAAATCTTCCTGCCAAATTTCAGCTTCGTAGGTCAAGTAGTTTTCGAGATTGCGTGATGAGTAGATGAATTTCGCTCTTATATATATAGATTAATATAAAACTGTATATTGTAACAAAATTTTAGTAGTAGTTTTTAGTAGTATTAGTAGATTGCGTTAACAGTCATTTTAGACATTGCTTAACTTAAGTAACGTTTATGAGTAAGGCCAATAGTGTTTACTCAAACTGATTTTGATCTATTTTAAATGCTTTTTGATGAATTATTATACCTACTTTATCAATTCGGAGAGAAATTCCCTAAACAATCCGCCTCCATCGACGCCTGCCTCCTCAGCGCCCGCCTGGTTAACCAATTGTACCCGCAGCTTAAGCTTCAAGTCTGGCTCTATAACAATGGTTGAAAAAAAAAGTCAAATACACAACGCACCCGCGTTTGCTTCGTTCGTACACGGCTTAAAAGCTCATTAAACGTGCGTTCACTTTATCACTCGCACAAACCAATGTTACTGAAGATAAAAAATAACTTACGAAAAATCTAAGAAATAAAAGACCTCCAGAATAACATAACAAATGTTTATCGGGACTGATGGCGCAATTTTTAATTTAATTTAAAAATGGGTTCAAATGGCGAAACTAAAAAAAAACTCTTTTTGCGCAGTCGGGAAAAAAAACTAATGTTTAACAAAAATTTCATATGGGTTCAAAATATTTTCATATTTAAATATCGGTTCAACAAAATGTTATTACACCGTTTTTAAGTACAAAACCTTTTTTTTTTTTAATAACGAATATTTTTACGTTTGGCCACCAACACACCTGATGGAAAGCGATGTTATATAGACCTAGGAGATACTTACTGGACTCGATAAACTCGATTAGCACAGGACCGAGGCAGATGGCATAGCAAGCAGTGCAGTAGCCTATACCCAGCAGTGGGATAAGAAAGGCTGTGGGTGATGATGATGACATCCAATTATTTTATATCTCCAGAAATGTTGAATTCATAGTGAGATAGTGAACGCACATTGCATAGTTCCTTAAGTAACATGCATAACATAATAAAATTAGTTTTAGTGATAATAGGTAAGACCAAGGATGATAGACTAAGAGGAAAGACAATAGCGGAACATTAGAGCGTAGCTCGGAAATTTGCCTAAAAACGGTACGAACTTAGATGGCGCTGTAATTTGAGCGTGATATAGGTTGTCTCGATCTTCCGTAAGCGCTGCAGTCAGATAATGTACGAAAGGGTTCTACAAATTACCGTAGCGCTAGTATCGCAGTCGAGTTTCGCAACATTTCAAGGGAATCAAAGGCGCCATCTATTGGTAAGAGTTGCGCTTCTCTTGAAATGTTGCGAAACTTGACTGCGATACTAGCGCTACGGTAATTTGTAGAACCCTTTCGTACATTATCTGACTGCAGCGCTTACGGAAGATCGATACAACCTATATAACGCTCAAATTACGGCGCCATCTAAGTTCGTACCGTTTTTAGGCAAACCGAGCTACGCTCTAATGTTCCGCTATTGGCTTTCCTCTTAGTCTATCTTCCTTGGTAAAACGGATGCCAATAAATGGGCCGAAAGCTAAGACAAATAAAGCAGATATAACAATTTCTTTTTATGGGAATAATTTTTTGACTTACCATTTTCAGGGCTAAGTTTCTCAAACGCATCTTCATACAAATGCGTCCGTCTCACACTGATGGTTATCGAAGGGCCTTCGTTGAAGTTTGTGAGTTCGTACCAATGGTCCAGCTTTTCTCTGGAAACAAACAAACATGATTGAGCTTTATAAAAGCTTGATTTTACCTTTATTGAGCTCAAAAAAAAAAAATACAATATGTACACATTGAAAATGTTTAAGACCGCCGATAAAGAAGCTGATAATCTTTAAACATAACATCATCATCATCAGCCAGAAGACGTCTACTGCTGAATATATAGGCCTCCCCCTTTAACCCCTAAACTGAACGACAGCCTGCCTTTTGCATCCACTGGATGCCAGCGACTCTCACAATGTCGTCAGTCCATCTAGTGGGAGGCCTATCTACGCTGAGTCTTCCGGTTTGTGGTCTCCACTCAAGAACCTTTCTTCCCCATCGGTTATCGGTTCTTCGAGCGATGTGACCTGCCGATTGTCACTTCAACTTGCAAATAACAACTATGTCGGTGACTCTGGTTCTTTGCATACACAATTATTACACACACACACACACACATTATTGCATTTGTAAACATAACATAATAACGAGTAAATATAACAAGAGGTTCTTCAAAAGGGCTGTTTAGGGTCAGCAACGTATCTGTGATGCCCCTGGTGTTACAGGTGTCCATAGACGACGGTGATCGCTTACCATCAGGCAGCTCATTAGCTTGTTTGCCATCAATGGCATTTAAAAAAAACAGTAGAAAAGACATTCTTGAATCGTAGCAAAGAACAATTTCGATCAAGTCACTGTACAAACAAAAAAAACTAAATCTAAATCGGTTCAGCCTTTTGGGAGCTACGATGCGACATAGGTACAATATACAGATAGTCACATAGGTACAAACGTCAAACTTATAACATCCCCTCTGTTTGCATCGGGGGTTAAAAAGGCAGCTAGGAGACTATTATTATTCCAGGGTCATAAGCTTGGGGTGTACCACAGACCTATATACAAGTAGACACCACGAGTCGACCTACCTTGCATGTCATATTTCCAATACAATAGGCATGATGACTAATATTTTTTTTATTACCTCATAAAAAAGCTGATCATAAATAGAGCCCATCAACGAAAACAAAATTTAAATTAGTTCAAAAATAAATAAGATATAAGCACATATAAGCATTTAAATTTCGTGCTAGACAGAGAGCGCACTATACTGAGTCGTGACGTCACGGCTCAGGAGCGCCATACAAATGCTATACTAACACACGCTTTGTGAGAAAGGGATAGAGCATCCCCTCCCTATCCCCACCTAAAACTTTAAACGCTCATATCTCAGAGATTTATCAGCCAATTTAAATTATTTTTCAGTATGTGTAATGTATTTAGTTATATTCATCGCTAAGCCAGTTATTTGTAATAAATTAAACATGAGGACACATGCCTATTATTCATCGTCATAACTGAGTCCAGCTAAAATCAGTGTGCTCAATCAGTGCCGCGAAAACAAGTATCAGTTTGAAACGAAAATAGGTAATTGTGCAATACTGAGTTGTAAGAATACCGCAAATAGAGTTGGCCGACAGAATAAAGATATTTCATTTCACGTTTAGGTACGAAAAATTTTACACGCTTAGTTTTCATACAGTTTGGACCGCTTGTGAAGTCTACTTAAGAGTCTTAGATATAGGTCTGTGGGGTGTACTATGCTGAAAGAAGGTAATTTTAGTTATCATTATGAACAGGGGACCAACTTTAAAATCGGGGACAAAATATCAGCTTCATTCATACTCAAAAAAATGTAGGAACAGTGATATTGTCATGATGAGATGAGAGGGTTGGTCCCATTGTAAAAGTTGTTCATAATGATGAGTACAATGACCTCATTAAGACTTAGTCTACCCCAAGAATATCATCATAATCAGCCTATACTAGTCCACTGCTGGTCATAGGCCTCTCCCAAGGCACGCCACTCAGCCCGATGCTCGTCTTTTCTCTTCCAGCCACTGTCAGCCTTACGTGTATCATCACTCCAACGAGCTTCAGGGGGTCCTACGCTACGTTTGCTACGTTTGCCAATTCGTGGTTTCCACTCTAGAGCACATCTACCCCAACGGTTCTGTGACAAATATGACCAGCCCACTGCCGCTTCAGCTTGCTACAACCCCAGGCTTATAACCCTGTACAAAAGCATATTTTAGTAAATTATTCACCTCAGAAGTAAACTTTGGAACATTACGACTCGCGTGGCAAAAGGGACGACAAACGGGATTTCTTTCAAGATGGTGTCTGTTCGTAACTCTTTCGTCGTAAGCGGAGGCCCCTCGTCTGAAACATAATGTTATAGTTATTTTATTAATATCAGAAAAATACATGTGAAATACAGGTATATATTCAGTACTATAATCTAACAACCTGCCCCCCGATTCTACTAAACAAATTGTCTTGCGATTTTAATTGTTAAATAACTGCCTCAAAATTGCCACCCCCAAGCGCAGAAGGCAGGTTCACTACCAACTGGACCAACGGAGCTATCGATACATATTTGTAATGTTTCTTACTGCCGAATAGGATACTGTAATGGCAGGTTTATTAGTATTTTTGTAAACTAGGACCAACTACGTATGTACAAGTTGTATTTTTTTTTTATAGCAAAGAGCAGCAAAAATGCAAGCTTTCCGCCCGATAGTAAGCAGTAATCGGCTTTGGACATCCGCAACACTAATCTCTTATATATAAAAATTGCTGTTTGTTAGTCTCGCTAAAACTCAAAAACGACTGGACCGATTTGAATATTATTATTTGTTTGTTTTTTTTCGCGGGAAAGTTTTTTTTCTATGGAATTTAAACAGGAAAACGTTTGTCGGGTCGGCTAATGTGCAATAAATTATTGAGTATTGATATGGGCTAGCGTTCGACCACGACTCACCTGATGGAAGGTGACGATGTTGTCTAAGACGGACCATGAGGTGTCCATTTAGTCTATACTGCTACCGCTGCTGGGTTCCCTCGGCATTTTTTATCGCTTGTGTTTCGGGGAATGCTCTGAAGAGCTTTGATTTTATTCCTACGTCAGACTTCCACTACCGCACATTCCGACACCGTCAAAAAGCTCACCCCCACATCTTGCAAAGCTGGAAATCCCACACCGTCCAATGTTTCCGCTCCATTATCCGCAGCGGACTTGCAAGGTGTGGAATGCCCTACCCCAAAGGTCTTCCCGCCAAGCTTCAACTTGAACCGTTTCAAAAAGGGTGTCACCGCTTTATGGTTGAGATTCCGAAAACCCGTACGAAGCGCTTTGATTCCACATTTATTGTGCGAACTGCTAGTCTGTGGAATGCGCTGCCTTTGGAATGCGCGAACCCATTCGGTGTTCCCCGATGGTTACAATCTGAGCGTCTTCAAATCACGAGTGAATCGGTTTCTTCTAGGCAAGCGTGCTCCAACGTATACCGCATCATCGCTTAACATCAGGCGAGATGGTGGTCAAAAGCAAGCCTATTATTAAAAAACTAATTCACCTGGCTGGCAAAGCACCGGCAACACCGGTAGTGTTGCAGGTGTCCATAAGCGGCGGTAGTAGAGTAGTGTACCTGTGTTGAGTCGAGGCGCCGCCGGGCGGCGGTTGATGGCAAGCGGCGCCCAGCCGTCCGCCAGCAGGCCCTCCATGGGCCACGCGCAGCGCCCCATGAACTGCAGCCGACCATCTCTCACGTACAACGCACGTACCAGCTGAGTTGACACCTGGCGCACACACACAATTACTTTTTACTATATCCAATGGGAATCCGGCTCTTGAAATCTTCGAAAAGTAAGAAAAAAGCTATACATCCAACACACGAAATGGAAGGAAGAAAAGCTGTGATTTGATTTGGTTTTCTAGTTTATGCTCACAACAAACACTAGGTCATACGCAAATTTTATCAAAACGACTGAGTCTTATCTAAGAAGGTACTAATAATGGTTGATGATAAATAATTATCAATTTAAAAACCCGACTTCAAAATGAGTAAATACGCATTTTTTTTCACTTGGATGACATATTTTGTGTGGTTATTTTGATTTAAACCCCAATATACTGAACCAATTTTGATGACATTTCTATGGGACCAATCTGAAAGTATATCTTTTCAAATAAAAAATTATTTTAAATATTACCAAACTAAAATTAATAAGTTGGTTAAAAACACTTTCAAAAATTATTTACAAAATTAAAATTCATAAAAAATTAGGACCTTACCTTTACTAGGTAAAGGTCTTTAGGGTCAAGGCTTTCCAAAGTCTTTGGTTCGCAATCCCGAATACTTATCTGTCCGTTTACGTTAAATATTTAAGTTTACGGTAAATAATGTATTACATATTTTAAACTTTGTAAGCTAAGATCAACAATTTATTTATATGACATGGGAACTTACTCACACTTTTCTAACTATTGTAGATAAAACAGTTCTATTGTGTATAAAATAAACCCATTGTAAATTTTTCCAAATAAACATTTATTATTATTATACGAGTTATTCCGACTGTTGTTTCAACCGCATTCGGCGGTCTTTTTCAAGGTAAATGCGCGCGCACAGCTCCGTCTCGCCTTGCACACAAGCAAAGCGAGGCGTAGCCGGAGCATTTTTTTTTTTTGTCTTAGCTATCGAGTAATAATTATGGTCACAAATTTCTGTCATATATTAACATGTCAGTTCTTTCACTCACCTTGAAGAGATGCGACCATACGGGCGTGTTGCGGCCCAACGCCGAGTGTTGCGGCCCCATGGCCTCCTTGTAGGGCGCGGGTGCTGCGGGCCGCGTCTCCGGGTACGCGAGCTCTACTAGCCCGATACACACTTGCCGTAATGTGCGGCAAAGTGCGCCTAGCTCGGAGAATTCGAACGCGTGGATTCGACCGCCACCCGTTGATGTTGCATTTGGCACTGTAAAAAGGAATGGCAAAATAGAAAAATTTACATTCCATGTTAACATTCTAAGCTTTAACGAGCAGCAACGAAACGAGAGCAATGGCAACTAAGCCAAAAGGGGTCCATGTCCGAAAAGGGATGTCAGTGCAGGTCTTATAACTCCTTTTGAATTAGAATTAGAAGAGGACCCCTTCTAATGGGAATAATAATCACTATGGGAGAAACTCTGAAATGCGAAAAATATATCAACTGTTCCATATATTTTGTCAAGTGTAAACGTTTTCTGTGGAACAACTGATTATTTTTTTCACGATTTCAGAGTTGCTCTAATAGTAACAGTTGTACATAATAATGGATACTATGGACCCCTTTCGACTAAGTAGGTACAACCCTTTCCGCGTAACCCAGTAAATACTACTTGAATGTATGTCCCAAAATCTTTTCTGATTAAATATAGTAACAAAAAACTGGTAGAAACTACCATGTAGAATGTCTTTGTACTAGTTGCATATTGTGATAGAAAATTAAACAGTAAATAAATTCACCAGATATAGACATAGTTACATTCTGGGTGTCTTCAAATCACGAGTGATCGGTGAATCGGTTTCTTCTAGGCAAGCGTGCTCCATCATAGACCGCATCGTCACTTAACATCAGAAGCGCTGGCGGTCAAACGCAAGCCTATCATAAAAAAAAGGTATATATATATTTAATTTTTTAAATATTTGGTACATTTTTGCACACACGGTCATCTGACCCCAAACTAAGCAAAGCTTGTGATATGGCTGCCAGAGACTGATATACATACATATATAGTTTTAAATACATACTTAAATAGATATTAACAACCAGATATAGAACAAACACAAATGATCATCACACAAATGTTTGTCCTACGTGGGATTCGAACCCACGCCCTCAGGCTCAGAAGGTAGGTTCACTACCAACTGGACCAACGGGCTATCTATTGATTTATTTAATGCAACTTACTTGTAATGGTCATGTTTTCGTCATCTTCTATCTCCACGTCTCTACAGAACTCTGTATCATGCAACGTTCCTATCAGCAAGTTAAACAGGGCACAGAATACTGCCAGAGGCGCCAGCAGTCTATGCACTGGTATGACAGTTGTGTCCATGCCCATTCCTCTAGATAATGCCGAGAGGAGAGGAGTGGCGGTCCCCCCAAAGGAGGACTCGTGGGTCATGCCGCTCAGCCAACGCCACAGCCCACGGATGAATATGGGCTTGAATGCTAATGTATATAGTAACCTGAAAATAGACATTTGTTTATTTATTTACGACATTTAATTTTGTTTCTTTATTTCATGGCCTTTTCGAGTTGATATATCGTCAACTTGGGTTACGTTGTATCTATTTGCGCGGTTGTACCGCACGGTACCAAATTCAAATTTAGTTATTAAGATAGTATTGATTATTGTAATTTTAGAAACATGATTAGTGAAACATTTCTCGATAGAATAATTCTGCGAAAACAAGCCATCTAAAACACGTGTTCCGTAAGGGTAAAAACGGGACCCTATTACTGAGCCTACGTTGTCCGTCCTACCTTTTAACAGCTGTATCTTTCAAACCGTAATAGATAGCCAATTGAAATTTTCACAGAATATGTAATGTTACGGCGGATTAAATAACAAATAATTTAAAAGTCACAATGTAAACCCCCCCCCCCCCCCCTTTCGTAAATAAAAAAATACCAATTAGAGCTAATACAAAAATACGTAACGTTGTTACAACAAACATTACGTATTTTTGTATTAGCTCTAATGTACAAACGTCAAACTTGGCAAGATTATAGTACACACTCTAAAGTACAACAACAAATAATAATAATAAATAATGGCCAAGAGCGAGTCGGTGACAAATTTCTGTTCATTGCCAAGTTATAATGGTACTGGTAATTTCGTTTATTTGGACGATCTCATTCTAACGTCGACCTTATCATTTCACCGAATCGAAATGCCATATTTTTAAGTCGGTTTTTTTTAAATTGAGAATTATTGTATTTTGTGGTGGTACGGAACCCTCAATGCGCGAACCCGACTCCCACTTGCCCGGTTTTAGTTATTTCTCCGAATCTAGAAGTTCTTCTAGATTTCTGATCTAGATCTGACTTCCTACTGATTTTTTGCGATTTCAGGGTTGGTCCCATAGTAAAAGTTGTTGATAATGATGAACACAATGACCTGCTTTCGTCTTAGCACAGATTATATGCGCAACCCTGTATAAAGAAAATGACATGATTTACCTATATTTATGTAATGCCATCCGATGGCTCAGCAACAGATTATGGCATATCTCCGACATGCAATCTAGGAACTCTTCACTCAAAGCATTCTCAGTTATGGGCGAGCATGTCGCCATCACGCACCGATCTGGTTCATTCAACAACTCTATGCATTTGGTCAGTAACATTCGTTCTCTGACTGTGGTCGGGCTGGGTTCTTCTTCATTATCGCTTTCGTCGTCCTTATCGGCAGATGTTTCTTGGCTATACAACGAGTCTTCAAATTCGTAGGTTATTTGCTTATTGCAGACGTTTACAGTTAGCTTTGCTAGGACTTTCAGGTACTCGAGTACGATGGGGTTGTTAGGCAGTCGGGTGCTGTCTATATGTAGGATTTCGTTTACTGAAAATAAGCACAATTATTTTTGAATTCCACTCATATTTTATTTGCATGTTTTACCGTTACTCAATCACATAAATTGTTGCACTTTTTATTCTGGAGGAAATAGGAAAACAGTAAATATCAGAATCAGGCAGCAGGACGCAGTTTATATCATGATTTGCATTTCATACAGTTGATCTACAATTTATTTTTTATACAGGCTTGCACTTGGCTGCCAACTCGCCTGATGTTAAGCGATGATGCTGTCTACGATGGAGCACGCTTGCTTAGAAGAAACCGATTCACTCTCGACTTGAAGAATATATTGAATAAGTGCAGAAACAATGCGTTTCTCTTACCTACCTACGAAGAACCTTATGCAGTCCATTGAACCAAGTGGGCTTAGGAACATTAGGAACGAGACCTGAGTCCACAACATTTCTAAGTATATAGAATCTACTTGTTATAAAATATACTAACCAAAATCCGGCGGTTCCAGAGCCACCACAGAATGTAACAACCACGAGTCATTCATCAGCTTCCTAGTGTGAAAGTTGTCATCATTCCGCAGGCAAGTTATAAGGGAAAGGAAAGGGAACCGTTGCCGAGAGTCCTGCGCCAGTGCCGGTATCACGTACATCTCTACTGGCTCCGGGTACGGGTTGCAGAGAAATGCTGCTGCGAACTCTGCTAGGACTGTGTCACTGTGGAATAGATTAATAATTATTGAGATATCACAATAGAATAGAACAGAAACCGGTTTTCATTAGATATAGTGCTAATTTGCCGGGTTAGAATGCGCACCAAGAAAACTACATTGCTACGTTATGTCCTTGTTAAACAGCATACAGTTTATTAAAATACCGCAAAAACGAGAAATGACAGGTTATTTAAAAAAAAAGATTTCAGGATTTATCATTTTAACCCGCACCGCCGACGCAGTAAGAGGGGTGTTATAATTTTTAATGCGTATCTATGTATGTGCGTATCTTTGATCTGTGTGTCAGTCTGTGGCATCATAGCTCCCAAACAGCTGAACCAATTTTCATTAGGTTTTTTGTTTGGATGGTGACTTGATTACGAGTCTAAGAACACTCAAGTATCGACTATCATTCAATAAAATTTGTTTAGCCGTTTGGGGTTGGGAGAATTAGGTTTTTTTATATTTAAAGTTATGTAGTAAGTGTGTGTGTGTGTGTAAGTGTGTGTGTGTGTGTGTGTGTGTGTGTGTGTGTGTGTGTGTGTGTGTGTGTGTGTGTGTGTGTGTGTGTTTGTTAAGGTCTGTTGTTTATTCCTTAAATTTAAGAAGTTCTGTAATAAATATTTAATCAATATCTTTTCACTTTGCTCACGTCTTTGGCATAAATGCTCAAAAAATTATTTATTTATACCAACGGTGCCATCTAAGTTTATACCGTTTTTAGGCAAATTTTCGAGCTACGCTCTAATGTTCCGCTATTGTATTTCCTCTTAGTCTATGTTCCTTGATTTATACGCAACTCTGCCTACAACATTTGCCGACCTACAAATATATTTTATTGCATTGAACTAAAAGTTATAAACCAAGATGTGATACCCTGATTTAAAATTAGAATTGATTTATGAACTACTTTAATTTAATGACATATAGGTATAATCTAATTTAATCTAATCTAATGTATTATTATTTAACTACTTGACTAATTTTGTAATAGTAATTAATTTCTTAAAATATTAACTTGTAAACTACACTACTGTATTATCCTGTAAAAATAGTTGCAATTAATGATATACTTTTTATTTTAAACTGTCCGTACTTACTCATACTGCTGTATGTGTACATGATTAACCAACGCTAGAGGGCGTTGTATGAGGTCCAATAGAGCACCACAAAGAGGAGTCGGAGGGTTCGGCGAAGGCCCATACAATGGCGGTGCCTTCTCAGTTATTAGCATGCATAAGTCTTGGAAATAGCCTGCAAATAAAAATGATAATGAATAATAACACGTAGCCTAATCAGCATAATAAAGAGCGATGGTTGCCAAGCAGTAGCCTGTGCACTTTACAATCTGACAGCACCTGGTTCAACCCTCGAGCTTGCACCAATGACTTATTCAGTACTTCAATAAATGATATTGTGCAGTTTTGTTGCCATCTCTCAAAAAAGGTGAAAGTAAAACATCCTAAGGAAAACAGTCATCATCATCATCATCATCAGCCAGAAGACGTCCACTGCTGAACATAGGCCTCCCCCTTTAACCTCCACACTGAACGACAGCCTGCCTTTTGCATCCACTGGATGCCAGCGACTCTTACTATGTCGTCGGTCCATCTAGTGGGAGGCCTACCTAGGAAAACAGTATGTACAAGAATCTCTAAGCTTCAAAGATATATGACATTCACAAACATGCACTGGGCCAGGGTGGTGGATAAGCCCATCCTCTTTCTTTCTTTTTTGTTTTATGGAAATTTTTATATCTCTTTGAACCTTTAGAAAAAAACAAGATAGCAACTGCACTGTAGTATGTAACTACAAATTTTGATAACATTGATAAATAGGTGTGTAGAGTTCGCGCCACCACTCAAGTCCTGCGGCGAAAACTGAACTAAACTTTTTTTTTTTTAACGCTGATAAGTCCGCGTTTGACCACCAACTCGCCTGTTGGTAAGCAACGATGTGGTCGAAGATGAAGCACGCAGACTTAGAAGATACCTATTCACTCAGGCCTTGAAAAGGCCCAGGTTATATCTCTCAGGAAACAAGGAAGCTGGCAGGTTGTTCCAAACTATGGCCGTACGGATTAGAAACGTAGAATCGAAACGTTTGGTACGTATCCAAGGAAAATCCACAATGTATGGGTGGTAGTGGGTCGTTTTCCTACTTGTCCTGTAGTAGAAAGGGGATGGCAGGATAAGGTCAAGTAGCTCCAGTATTTCGGTTTTCAAGAGCCACATAAAATAAGCGATTGTGGCCCCACTTCCATCGGACTTGAGCGGTGGCGCGGACTCTATGTACTTATAGCACAATTCCTTACAAAACCTAAAATAGAACAGCGTAAAGGGAAATTACACATTTCATATATTTTCTATGGAATATGTAATGTGAAACAAACAACTTTTGATGATAGTGTTTGTACTAGGGATACAGTGGGCAAAGTACAAATACTCAATATGTAAAATACGAATTAATTGAATATTCGTACTTCGCCTACAGTTGATAATACTAGCAGTAAATTTTTAAATACCTTTTTTAACCAGATACAGCAAAGTGTTGCCAACAATAAGTTCACTATCCAAAGACTCTTTAATGGAGTTAGTTGACGTGAATACTTCGAACATTCTCAATGGTACTGCTAATGATACCTGTAAAAAAGTTTGCACCACATTTTACAATAAGGGCCGTTCACTTGTTTTTTTTTCCTGCATTTTTAAACCCCCCCCCCCCCCCCCCCCCCCGGCCCAAACTCGGCCAGGCCAGGCTCTTGCTGAAAATGAAAAGAAAGATCGACCTCTATTTATTACTCCGCACGCTTATTATTGGGTGTTTACAGAATAGGTAGGTACTAACCTCAGTGTTAGCTCTCAACAACCGAAGATGTAGAGAGAGCAATCTCCTTATTTGACTACTAGATGCAGCATCCTGGAAAACTCTCTTCCATTGCTTTAACAGCAATTGCGATAGGGATACCTGAAAATGGATTCGTTCATTACTTCATTATGTAAATTAGGTATTGATTAACTATAGTCAACACTACACTAGCGGTGTCCCAAATCGGCAATAAGACTTCATAAAGAATACTCGGTGCTGCTAGAATGCAGCAGCATGGCAGAAAAACTAAAAAATATCCTCCAAAAGTCTCCACTGGCGTCATTGGCTTCTGGCCTTCCTGGAGGAGACCGGGTGGTTAAACTAGCTGCAGCTGGTTCACGCAATAAGGGCCTATGGATGGGCTAGTTGCGGAAAGCGCCCGCACCACAACATAACGTAGAGATGTCCCGTAGTCTCACCCGCAACCCTAAAGGATCTAAATCGATTTTTAGGATAAAAAATTGCCTATGTGTATGTGTACACACTGGACTGCACTGTGTAGTACACTGGAATCTCAACAGTGGTAACACTTTCATGGTATTAGCAGATTTACCAGCTATCCTATAGGAACTGTGAGCTTTTCCAGTATTAAACATGTGAAAAAAAGCATATGATAAAAGTATATTTGTGTTAATCCAGGGTATAAGTTACCTCCATACCAAAATTCTTTTAAGTATGTTTAGCTGAGTGCAAAAAACATACACACAAACATTTGTATTTGTAGTATTAGTGTAATAGTCATGTGTCCTCATGTTTAATTTATTACAAATAACCGGCTTAGCGAGGAATATAACTAAATACATTACACATACTGAAAAAATAATTTAAATTGGCTGATAAATCTCTGAGATATGAGCGTTTAAAGTTTTAGGTGGGGATAGGGAGGGGATGCTCTATCCCTTTCTCACAAAGCGTGTGTTAGTATAGCATTTGTATGGCGCTCCTGAGCCGTGACGTCACGGCTCAGTATAGTGCGCTCTCTGTCTAGCTGGAAATTTAAATGCTTATATCTGCTTATATCTTATTTATTTTTGAACTAATTTTAATTTTGTTTTCGTTGATGGGCTCTATTTATGATCAGCTTTTTTATGAGGTAATAAAAGTATTAGTCATCATGCCTATTGTAAATTTGGGTTACGCTATTATTCCAAATCAAAAAGTTCAAAAGTTATACATTTAAAAACATCTGTACAGATTGATAAAAGAAGAGAAGATAATCTTAACAGTATTTTTTTGTTATTAAATAATAGACTTACTTTTGACCGCATAACCGCCTGATGATAAGCGATGTGCGGTCTACGATGGAGCATGCTCGCCCATAAGGAACGATTCACTCGCTATTTGAAGACATTTAAACAGGCACCTATCGGTAAACACCCATTCACACAGCGAATTCTACAGACTACGAGTTCGCACAGTAAAAGTGGAATCAAAGCACTTTGTGAGGGTTTTACTTTGTACGGGTTTTCGAAATATCAACCGGTGTCGATTTTTCATGCCAGTTTTCAACACATAAGATAAAAAAACAACTTACCAATCTATTGAAATCTTTTTTACTATCAAAAAAGAACAGCATTTTAGCAATAAGTTTGGACAATAGCTGCAGGTCTTCAGAGTTGGCTTTTGGGAAGATATTGTCAAATTCATCTCTCTCGTGTTGTTTACAATGTTTCCTGGTGAGATAGCTCCGTACAAATGCTTGTATTTTAATTGTGCTGTTCAAACGTCTCCTATGTTCCTGGAAAAAAATAGATTATAGTTATTTCTTATTTCATAGTAATCTGTTTGAAATAGCATTATTTGTAGCATAGTAAAAGTGCCGAGTCATTTTGTTAGGTAGAGAACAAATTGTAGTTCTCCCCTGGGAATTGTACAGTAACTAAATCTACTCTTTACTATCCATATGTATTTAAACAACATACAAACCTAAATTGTTTAATGACCTTATGATTCAATAGACTGTGAAGCAGCCTGATTCATATTTATTACTGTGAGGCAATAGAAAAACCAATAAGAAGAAACTTTACCTAATATAACAAGGGATATGATGTTAGACAACGATTATGACTTTAAATTGAAGATATGTTTCACTAAACAAATGAAATACTGTATATACCAACCTCCCTTTTCTGCCTTTGTTGTTGTAACTGGAGTATGAGAGCATCTCTGTCAGTTTTGCGCTGGGAACTGGCCCCTCCGAGGTTCTGTTGGGGTTTCCGCCTAAAGTCCCCCTCGAAAGAATACATGCCTGAAAAGCACCCACATCAAACTTCAAATTGAATTATCTAAATCGTCTAGTAAACAATAATCAGCTGAATTTCATCAAAGGCTTACTTGCACAATATTTCAATACGGGTTTCAAAGTACATGTACGAAAATAATTACACAATTAATACTTTTAATCGTTGCACTTAGGATGAAATCATTGAAATTAACTGAAATAATTCAATACGCGCAGCATAAAAACGAAAAACTAAACCGAAAAGGCACTCAGGCCCGTGTCAGCTCTAGTTCCAATCAGTATATAAAAGGTACTCTTTGGTTCCAATGTACTGAAATGTACTGTATACTGTACAATACAACTCGTAGAGGGAGAAAATCTATGGTACGTTCGCAACTTCTATACAAAACACAGATCTACTACCTATAGATTTTCAATGGAGCGTGGCTAGCTCAGTGCCTCTCGCTTCAACAAGGTGTGTTGCCACATTAAAATGATTTGCTATAAGTTAGGGTAATTTACCTACTATGATGGGTAGTGAATCTTCAATGAGTACTTTGGAAACAATACTACCTTTTAAATATTTATATTTTATACGCTATCTGCTGCAACCCGCGGAGCTAACTGCAATTTTCTGGGAAGAAAAGTACGTTGTCTGTCCTCATGACACACCCCTATCGTCCTGACAAAATTTGACTTAGCCCATGATCTAAGAAAACAAGGTCTAGCAATTTGAGAGTGGTCCCGCAATGACGTCACTGTCCAGTTGCCACTTTATTCAATCAGCTGTTACGTGGTGTATCGTCATCTCTCTCGAACCTGTTGTAAATTGACATCATGACATCATTGCGGGACGCCCACGTAAACATTTTTTCTCGGATTGCTATACCTGGCGGAGTATATTATTATACCATGACTTAGCCATTTCCTCGTAAAAACAGACAGAAAGTTACTTGCGTTTTTATCATAATTATTTGTTAGGATTAGAATATAGGACTAGAAAAAAGGTTGTAAAGTAACCATAGCATGATTTTTTTATAATTAATAAAATATAATAAAAAAGTCAGAGTTAAAACGGAACGGGGGTCCCTCATGCAACAAACGTTAAACGTATTTTTGGATTTGTTCTAGTGTAAAAACGGATTAGTGAACATAAGTAAAACAACAAATAATAAACACTGGCCAAGTGCGAGTCAGTGACAAATTTCTGTTTACCACTAAGCTAAGCAACGTCGGGCGCGGTTGGTACTTGGATGGGTGACAGCCTGGGCGTGATGTTGTCTTTTTGCACAACTTTTTGTATTTTGTGATTGTAAAGAACTCTCAGCGCACGAGCCCGACTCGCGCTTGGTCAGTTTAGTTTTTTCATGAATGAAATTATGTATAACATTCCAAATAATTAGATAAATAGACTCTTTAATGTTTACAGTACAAATTTCACGAACAGCGCGTAGCTTTTTGAATCGGTTCGCCGAAATCGCCTTTTGCTTTTCCAGCTTCATAACTGTGGCCTCATTAATATATATTTAATATTAACATTCACCATATTCATATGGACATAAAAGGGTCGGTATTTTGCACTTCTTGCAATGTGCCAGCTTTTTTCAGCAATGTGACAGGATCAGTTGGAAACCTGCAGAACGAATAATTTATGTTAGTTGCGGTGGGTAATTTCTTTCATAAACTGGCAACATTCATAATTTATTTTCTAAGTGAATAATTTGATAAAATTCATAGAATTAGACCACAAATCGACCTAAAAACTGACTAATTATGAATAAAATATTTGCGAATTGATATCCTGAATTTATTTAGGTGATCGTTACAAGCTTTATATGTTTACTTATACGTGTGAAATGATATTTCATCGTATTTTCGCTCACTGCGCTTCTTGCAGCCCAAAATGCTACAACCAACCATTGTAAAATATCTTTTACAATTATTACTCAGAGGAAACACGCATTTATCACATTAAATCACCAAAAAAGGCAATAAATATAATTCAGACCCGTTTTGTTTGTCACTGATTATTACAGATTTTGACACTTGAGGTACCAAAAACAGGTCACGCCGATAAGGACAACAAAATCTATTTATGTCCTTTTCGTACTTGTGCTGAGCCATATCAAGTTGTCTCTTTCACTAAAATATATTGCCGATCTGGTTGTGTATATCTGTGTCTTACGTAGTATTTATATTCTCTTTGGGTACAACTACATAAAAAGCATATGTTTAAAATGTATATGTACAGAAGTAGATCTGTGTGTATTCTGGGACGAATACTGTCAGCGCGGCTGACGGTTGAGCTCCGCCGCGTACGAGCGTCTGTTAGTACTGGTAATAATGTTATCAGACGCTCGAACGCGGCTGACGGACCGCCGTCCAACCAACGGGAGAGAAAGAGTGAGAATATCATATTTCCTTCTCTTTCTCTCTCATTAGTCAGACGGCGGTTGAGGTCAGCCGCGTTCGAGCGTCTGTTAGCACTATTATGATAAAGAAAAACAATTTTGATAGTATTTTTTTATAATACTGGTAAGACTGTAGGGGTTCTAAACATTTTTGGCCAATGTGGAAAAAAACATGTGGACTGGTTGTATTATTTTCCTAAACTTATGTATTTTCGAATGTTAATTTGTAATAATGGTGGATTATTAATTATTACGTGCTTGAGTGTGGGTGAGTGATATAGAGAGGTGAAACATGTATTTTCGTGTTGTTTCCAAAAGCCCATAGGAGCCACTTGTACAAGACTATCTCACTTCCAAGTAAAGTGTAAGCCTCTGACACTTTACTTGGGAATGAGTTTGTCTTGACCATGATCTACTTTGCTTGACTCTGACTGTGACTATGACTTGACGCTATCGCTATTTAATACTATGTAATGACTAAAGTGCTTGTGTTCCTGCGCGTACGAGTCCCTGGATCTTAGAGCGCCGCTGTTCCTACAGTTTTTTTCGGCCTCGCTGTTTGACTACAGTGTATCGCCTCGTATTAAAATTTTACACATCGTACTGTTGGAGGTTGGTGTGACTCAGTCCTAACTCTTGAACTTATGTCACTATCAGAGTATTTTGTAAGCACGCAGCTTGAGCAAAGTAAAACATAAATCTATGTAGTTAATAGATATATTTAACTATATATACATGGACAAAAACATAAACAGCTCAAATAATAAAATAATACATAAAATTACATGTTCACTGCAACATGAAAATTTTCTGAGTGACAACTTTTGTCAATATAAAATGTGAAGACCTACAGTCATTGTATGCAATGAGATCTTAAGAAACTGTATACAACCTATTTGTTTCTACACTCCTCCATCTCATACATACATACTCATTCAATGTTCATACACACAACCCCATAGCTTTAACACACCACTCAAACTTTCCTCTGGGAAGAGGCTTGGTAAGCACATCCGCTACCATCCTCTCTGTTTCTCCGTTCACGGTACACCAACATTATCACACCTGATTCTACAGTATTGCGTATAAAGTGATACCTGACGTCCACGTGGTTGGTTCTCTGGTGGTGAACTGGGTTGTTAGCAATAGCAATTGCTGATTGACTGTCTGAAAAAATTGTTAATGCCAGACAGTCGTTTACGCCAGTCATCTCAGCAACAAACCTTTTTAAGAACACTGCTTCCTTAGCTGCCTCCGATATTGATACATATTCTGCCTCTGCAGTGATAAGGGCGACTGTTCTCTGCTTCAGGCTTTGCCAAGAAACAGCTCCTCCAGAAACAAGAAATTTGTTCTTCATTCTTACACGTACATCAAAAATATATGTGTTGCCGGAATGCTTGTTTCAAACTTAAGTCTAGGTAATAATTATGTTAGCATAGTATGCATTACCACAGAAAAATACACAAAACATTTCATAGTAGTGCAATTCACTTCAAACATTGCCTTACAATTCCTATGATTATTTTGTTCAATAGACATTATTTGAAATAAATCGATGTAATAATAAGTCACTACATTTCAATAGCTTGCGAACAAAAAAAAATATCAGCATTACAAGTCAGAAGGTCTAAAATCTAACCAAAACTAAGGCAGGATTCGCACCGAAACGTATCTGGCCCATAAAATTCAGGCAAATAATAGTTTAACCAAAATTGTATTTATGTTCAACATTTTATAATAAAAACTCACTTTGGCAGTTGGGTAAAAATCATCTAACTCGGACAAGCAAAGTGTCTACCATTTTTCTATTCAAAGCTTACAAATCGTTATTTTATCCGACCACTTCGGTGTGAATCGAGACTTAAATACGTCACGTCGGCCAAACTAGCTGGCACACAAAAACACAAAATGGCGCACAGGTAACTCGAAGAATGTAATATTTTTCTTAATCTAGTCTAATTTTGATATATTTCTCAATTCAATGGGTATACTACTATTTTAGAAGGATGGTCTATTCATTATTAGGGCTCAGTTCTAACATTTAACACCTAAATTATTTTCTAGAATTTTTGTTTTGTAAACAGTCAGAATATTTTATGACGGTTCAAAAACTAATATGTGGCAAAGCCTGGAAAATAGAAAGTAAAATATTTTTCACAAGTCATAAAAATGTTTTAAGCTACTGGCATGTCACTTTGACAGTGACTTTTCGTGACATTTCTTTGTTTACATGCTATACGCTATGCTATGCGTAGAGAAGAAAAAGAAACACTTTCGATTAATCCTTGATCAACCTGGATTTTCAGTATATTAAAAGTACTCTGTGACCTGGATCAACCTAACACGGCTAACACTTATAAATTAACAAATCAGTTGCTTCTTTCATAATGTAGTAGTCTTTGGCTATTTTAAGCCCAAACCAATAACTTAAAGAATCCTTTCTCAAAGGCCCCAACTTAGTTGTCTAATTACACAAACTCATATCAAAGCAATGGCAGACATCATTTTTGAAGAAGTTCCTGTAGGGAACCGAATCCCTGTAAGTTAATATAATTAGGTTCTCTTTTGCTGCCTTTCACCACAAATAACACACATCATAGTTACCTATATTCTGTCCTCCGCTAGGAGTAATAATGTTCCTTGATTCTGTCTATCAGGCAGCTCCATTGCCATAAGCTTAGCTTAAATAATGGCAATTCACCATCCTGGATGTCCTAGAAGCTTGCAAATGTACAACCAGTACCAAAAAAGGTAGCCGTGCAGATCCTGCTAACTACAGGCGCATCTCCATAACCTCCATCTACTCTGCAAGAGTATGGAACGGGTACTTAATTGGGTACTGAATATAAGACTTCTGGCATACCTTAAACATAATGATCTCCTGAGTGATAGGCAATACGGTTTTTGCTGAAACCGATCCAAAGGAGACCTTCTTGTGTATGCCACTCACGTTTGAAGTGAAGCTTTGGAGAAACACAGGGAGGCATTTGTTCTCCCTTGATATATCCGAAGCTTTTGACCGTGTTTGGTATGACAGTTTGCTAAGCAAGCTTTCTTATGGACTACTTACCGTTATAGCATTTGTGGACTATAATAAAATGGTAGGCTTGGTTGAAACTTGGGCTAATCTGGAGTCCTTACAACCACATAATCCGGGAATTGTAGCCAATAATAGATTCATTTTGATTTTTGATAGATTTTAATAGATTAGGTGTTGATAAAATTTATTTTCTTTCTTTCTTTCACTCTAGAGATCAAGAGTGTTGGGTTGGGCAGAGTTCAATTTATATAAAGTGTATACTGGGCTATGCGGAAAGGGTGTTTTTAGCCGAAAGGGGTCCATAGTACTCATCATTACGAACAACTTTTACTGTGGGAGCAACTCTGAAATCGCGACAAATCAGCTGTTCCTAATGTTGTTCATAATGATGGGTACTATGTACACGTTTTGGCTGTGTGAAGATTGTAATAATTAATAAGATGCTTATTACACCTCGTCCGCGTTAGCCTGTGTATTTTTTGCATGTGTGGATACAGTTACAACCATGGTATGGATTGATAATGCGCTGAAATTGTTCAGAGCAAAAAAAATTTGGTTGGGCACCAACAATACATTTTTTTAACTTAAATTCAGGATTAATTAATCAGTATATCATAGATATAAATTAATGTTTGCAGAGCAGTAGACCATCACTAGTCCAAGTAAAGGCAATAATTGCTTTTATGGAAAAACACCGAGACTTGGCGAAAAAAAAGCAACAATATAACAGACTTCCAAAATTTAAGAAACTCTGGTCGGAACTCAGTGACACTGTCAACTCGCTTGAAGGGACTGTGAAGCATACACAAGGATGGATAAAAGTAAGTAGTGTAGCTATTGGGCGCAAGTTAGTCCCATGAGACGGGACGCGGGTGCTCTTCTTCAAAGCTATTTCAACCTTAGTGCCCTTTTAGTACGATACAAACAAGCTGCCAGTACCAGCGGATGATGGGCAGCAGCGTCATATTAGTACACGGTGATTATACTGCGATCCCCAAGCCGCCTGCCAAGCATGGGGATTAAGGCAAAATCCCTCTCTAAAAAGGAGGCCTTTGTTCAGCAGTGTACATTTCCTGGATGATGATAATGATGAAACAAGATGCATCCCACGCTGGCAGAAGACGTGGGATATGAGCGGGACCTTTTATGTTTTATACTACGCTACTACTACTAAGTTTTATTTATATTTATGTTTATGTTACGTAGAAAGGTTGTTGATCACAGGTGTTAATGGACACCCTTAGTTGGTACCATAGTAAAAGTTGTTCATAATAATTATCCTTTCGGTTTCATATATAACCTTTCAGCGTAACCCTGTATTGTAAAGGATACTAATGTTGAAATTGCTTTGAAGCAAAAAAACCGCATTTGCACCATTTCTTTCAATGTGTCAAGCGCCACATATGCCACCACCAGCGCCAACAGTTTTAGCCATGATTTTGCCACATGATGAGCTATCTCCATCAACAGCATGTACACTACTTCCTTGCCAAATTTTATCCGATTCTGTTAAGCTTTAAATAGTAACAAAGCAACAGTTATTCTCTAATATTATAGTCTGTTTGGTTTCAGATACAGCTGCAGTTCCTAATTGTCGAAAAGTGAATGAAAATCGTATGTTTTTGTTTGTTGTTAAAGTACAATAAGTTATGGCCACCACACTAAGACTCAGCGTAGGTAGGCCTCCCACTAGATGGACGGACGATATCGTGAGGGTTGCGTGTATCCAGTGGATGCAGATCGTCCAGTGTGGCGTTCTGAGGCCATTATTCAGCAGTGGAAGTCATGTGGCAGATGTAATTACTCTAAAAAACCAATCAAGTCTTTGCTCTTTGTTGCAGCTTTCAACAATCATCCGATAGAGAACAGACTGAAGTGTAATTTTTTTTAACATAATTTTTAAACTAAAGGTGCCTGCAGACGATGCGTAGTACAAGCTTCCATTTGCACTAAGCAAAACGATGCAGACGATGCTTTGTAGCTACTTGCAACTTGTACTTACTACTTGTACTACGCATCGTCTGCAAGCGCCTTAAGACAAAATGGTTTACACTTGCATATTATTCATAATATGTTATACATTTTGTCATAGTTTACGATGAATCCACATGCGAGGTGGAATCCACATGAAGTGATCATAATTTTCAGCTCGTAATTGCGCACTGCTAAGTTTAGAAATAGCATTTTTTTGTTATTTTGGATACTGGGTTGGGCTCAGTGGTAGCACGCCTGCCTCATGAGCAGCAAGGACCGGGTTTGATTCCCTGCCGGCTGGATGGTCTTTGTGTGTTTTTGTGTCTTAGTGGTGAAGCCTTATTTATTTAAATGTAATTTTTATATTTTTAGTTCTGGGCTGATAAGAAGCGATTTTTAATAACAAAACAGAGACAAATAGAAGAAGGAAAAGTGAAAAGCTCCATCACAGCTATAGAACAGAGGATATTAGACCTTTGTGAAAAAAAACCTTATACACCAAGTTAGTAAATTATTTACTTATAAGTTTTTAATTGCGGTTTTACAGTTTTCCAGCATTTTCCAGAACATAAAGTATTTTATGATGCACACTACTTGCTTACCAAAAGATACTGTCAGTCTACTTCCTAGGATGAATAATATAAATGGTTTGAACATCAAAATGTAAATTAGTCATCGCAAAGCTTATTAAACAAATGTGTGAAGATTGTAATAATAATTATAACTAACTAACACGACACACATTGTCCTGCCCAAATTTCGATTTTGTGCGAGTTCATAGATGAAGGGGCGTTCAGTTTTTCGCAAATTTGTTTTTTTTTCGGAAACATTTCCAGTTTTTCTTTCCGTAGAAACCTAATTTGGACTATTGCGAAATATTTAAGGGGTCTTTGTTTGTAATGTTACGATGTAAGGCATGATTTGTTACTTTTTGAAACATCACACCCATTGATTTTATATCTTCAATAATGTAAAAATTTGAGAGCGAGAACAGTCCTTTGAAACAAAAAATAGCCAAATGGGTCCAGACGTTCTCAAGTGACGCACTTACCAACGAACAGCATTTCATTTTTAGGGTTCCGTACCCAAAGGTTAAACCGGGACCCTATTACTAAACCTACATTGTCTGTCAGTCCGTCTTGTCTGTCTGTCTGTCCGTCCTACCTTTTAACTGCAGTATCTTTTGAACCGTAATAGATACCTAGCCAGTTGAAATTTTCACAGAATATGTAATGTTACGGCGGATTAACTGAGAAATAATAAAAAAGCCAAAAGTTAAATCGAAAGAGGTGTCCTCATACAACAAACTTTTTTTTTACGTGTTTTTGTATTAGCTCTAATGTAAAAACGGTAATACGTACAAGCGTCAAATTTGGTATGATTATAGTGTTAACACACGTATGGATTTGGTTGACCTCAACCGCCGTCTGACCAATGGGAGAGAAAGAGAGGGAAATATAATATTCTCACTCTTTCTCTCCCGTTGGTTGGACGGCGGTCCGTCAACCAAATCCATACGTGTGTTAACACTATTATATAGTACACACTCTAAAGTATAACAACAAATAATAAATTATGGCCAAGTGTGAGTCGGTGACAAGTTTCTGTTCACCACCGGTTCTCGAACGATCACCGAAGTTAAACAACGTCAGACGCGTTCTGTACTTGGATGGGTGACCGCCTGGGCATTGATGGGATGTTGTCTTTTTGCACAAAATTTTGTACTTTATTAGCTAACAATTTATGTGGTGGTACGGAACCCTCAGTGCGCGAGCCCGACTCGCACTTGGCCGGTTTATTATTTTTATAGATGGATTCTTAAATGCAGATTAACAGAGTATTTAACATAAATTCATTAAAATGTAAATAGGAAACACTTGGTAGTGGCCCCCAGTCCCCACCCATCCATGTTCGCTAGGGCGATAGCGAAGATGTTTGACAGTTCCGGGTGATCTATTGTTTTAATTGAGTCCTAGTCTAATCGTGTTGCCTTGTTAAATTTTACAGGAAAAAAGAGAAGCGTAAAGCGTGAGCCCTGCAATGGCGATGATTTAGAGTTGAGCGGAGATGACGTATTTGTGAAAGGAGAAGACTGCAACGGCGTGGATACTAATACACTGGTCATAGATACCGAACACAGGCAGCTCACTATGTTTGAGAAAATGGTGAGTTCACCAAGAATGTTAAGAATGTAATTTTAAGATTAGAAAGATTCTAAAACTGTATTTATTTTAGAAGTTAGAATAAAACATATTTCGATAAAATATAGAAATCCGCCACGATAAGCGAATCGCAAATCAAAGGGAATGACGTCACGATTATAAAAACCAGCACAGATTTAAATATATTTTTTTGTAGATTCTCTCAATCCTAGAGTTTTTTTGCGTGTACTAGATGTCTTTGCCGATTAAGAATTGTCTTTTTTTTATATTTTGTCATCGCACGTCTTGTGTATTTGCCAGTGTCAAGTATTGAAATATTTTTAAGTTATATTAGATATCGTCAAACAAGTCACAGTCAAGCAAAGTAGGTCACGGTCAAGTCAAAGTCATGCCCTAGTACTCCTTCCTTTTTTTCCCCAAGCCTTCTATGGGAGTATTGGAAACATCACGAAAAGACGTTTCACCTCTTTCCCATAGTCGAGCATGTTCACAAACACTCAGTAAATAACAATCCACCATTATGTAACACTCGAAAGTAATCAAGTTAAGGAAAATAAAACAATGAGGCGACATGATTTTTTCACGTTGGTGTCAAAAATCAACCGATAATAATGGTTACTATCGTATTGAACGAGCTACGTACATCTCGAGTGTGCTCCCATTACAATAGCCCGATAGCCCGTTGGTCTAGTTGGTAGTGACCCTGCCTTCTAAGCTTAGGGGCGTGGGTTCGATTCCCATCTAGGACAAATATTTGTGTGATGAACATTTGTGTTTGTTCTATATCTGGTTGTTAATATCTATTTAAGTATGTATTTAAAACTATATATGTATGTATATCAGTCTCTGGCAGCCATATCACAAGCTTTGCTTAGTTTGGGGTCAGATGACCGTGTGTGCAAAAATGTCCCGAATGTCCCGAATACAATTTGATGAAATGATGATGATGATTCCACTTCCCCACCCTCCGGATTCAATCCCGTTTGTTGAATCCCCTTGAACTCGGTTGTTATATTTTTGTAAGAGTGTATTAATAATTACAGGTCGAGGTGATGGACCAACAAGCGTCAGCGATGTCGCAAATCGCTCAATCTTCACTGACTAACTCAAAAGCTTTAGCCAGGTTAGCAGAAGCTTCACATGTTCAGGTATGTGCATTCACCGTCACATGTTAAACATATAAACGTGTTTAGCTGATTTATTTGTTATTCTTATTCGAGATGGGGGCGATAAGTCCTGCACTGACATCCCGCTTGGGGTGTATTGTGCATTTCCTCTTAACAGCACCTACCCGAGCCATCCCAACTCGATTTATTATTTGTATCAACGACAACGTACGACAATTTTATTTGTTATATGTGGCTTTGGATATATTTGAAGGCTGTGCAGACAACAGACCTTTTTTCTCGGTTGAAGCATTTATTTGCTTTGCTTCAATAACATTGTAAAAAGCTGAATAAAAACCATGAATTCTGACTGTAGCAGGTACCCAATATACTACAGTGAAAAGTTTAAATATTTTTTTATTCAGCTTTTTACAATTGTGTTGTAGCTGTCAGAGCAAGTACATGCTAGGAAAGGCGTCAGGTCGTACAAGTGGCCGAGAAAAATTCAACATTGTACCTCAATAAGTAGAATTTAAAAAAGTAGAGGCGTGGCAACGCTTCTTAAAATTTTAGCCTTATGGTAAACCGGAAAGAGTTTACTTTTCCACGGTCGCATGCACGCCGTAAATGTTGGTTTCCGTGCATCGCGGCCGATCGTAGCCGTCAGACGAGCGTGGCTGTTGCGACAAGTCTTCGGACTATGAAAATGTATGGCGCCTCTTCCATGGTCTGTGTCAGACGCGTGCAGCCGACGACGACGACTGACGTTGCTATACATTTTCAAATCGTATCAGCCGAGATGCACGGAAGTTTTGCTCGAATCTCTTAAAAAAAATTTAATGATAATTTGTTCGCTGGCTAACAGGCACATGTCTGTCGTGTGCGTAGGTTAATATCATCAATGGAGTTCCTCAAGTTAGTGATAAAATCTTTTTCTCTGTTGTCACCAGGCGTTAGCGGTAGACAGACTCGTGGGCACATTCGAGACCATCAGTAGTTCAACACACGACATCAGGAATGCGATATTGGGCATCGACTACACACTCAAACGCGTCTACCCTGCGACTCAAAGGCAAAACTCCACATTGTTTAGTTAACATTTTAGCGATCATAAAGTATGTATGAATGTGATAACGACTTTTCATTGATTGAACGACTTTCAATGATGCGTGAGTGAGGTATAGAAAAAGAGAGGAATTACTTTTACGTGAGTTAGAGCAAGAAAAAAGTTTCGCGGACTGAAATCTGCACAGAGAGAGTTCCTGTATAGTGTATGTGTACGTCTACAATGTCCAAATTAAGAGCCGCTTTGTTAAATGCATTGATAAATGCACTGTAATATTTTGATATTTAGATTTTTGGATTTAAAACGAATAAATAAAGCCGCAATTGTCAAGACAAATATAAAACAAGTAAACCATATCATGAAATTTGTTTATTAATGTCAGTAATTTAACGAAAACCACGCTCACAAATAAACTACTTTTGTAAATTGGAAGTAATAAGTTGAAATGTTGTTTTTTATTTAAACATGAAGCCATTATTTTCAATAAAAAATACAGATATATTTATTGCAGTAATTTAATTTTCAATACATGTTTCTATGTGGTAGAATCCGAATGCCATAAATCCAGTTTTTGTTGCTTTGTTCGTCAAAAAATGTAAGAGAGCTCTTAAGTTAGGTAAAATTCCATCAGTCAGAGCACACCATTGGTGTGCTCACAGAAGTGTATCAGGTTAGGCACCGGGAATTCACCTACTTTCCGTGTCTGTGCTGGGCTGCCTTAATTTGGACCAATGATAGCACGCCGCATAATTCAGTTCGATCTCTGTCGTTCTGGCAGAAGCACGTCAGACGTCAAAACAAAAACTTCAAATAGCGCCATAGTAAACTGTAAAAATGACTCAAAAGTAGTTGGCTAGAATGGAGTTAAACTACCACTAAATTTCTCTCGTGGCGTCATAGTACCTAAGTACAAAGATGCGACATTCTGGGCTTCCTTGTAACTTGACGTGCTCGCTATGCTCGTAATAAAGATCGATGGGTGTGCTCAGTGTACGACACAAATGTTATCCTGGTGGACGTTGTGGGAAAACTGGAAGATACCGAAAATACGATGGGTCAATGGAGTTCCGGGGTGTGGGAAAACAACCTGGGCGGTTAGGCACTTCGATGTGGAAAAGGACGTTATCATCACCACAACATCTGAGGTAGCAAAAGATCTGAGAGAGAAGTTTGCGTACCGCATAGGTGACCTGGTGAAAACCAGAGTGCGCACCATGGCTTCTGTTCTCGTAAATGGTTTCAGCGAACGTGAGAATTTTATCCGCCTAATCGTGGATGAGGCTCTCATGAACCATTTTGGGGCCATTGTAATGGCTTCACGGCTGTCTGATGCTAGCGAACTTGAACTCATTGAAGACGTTGCCTTACGACAAAGAAATTCTTTTCTAGCTAAGGTACTGTCGCCCAAACCTGGTATCCAACATCAGCCAGGAGTGGTTGTGCACACATCGGAACCCGATGGATGTCGCGTACGCGCTGAGGGATATAATACTCTGGTATATATTCGTCAGTTTGCCATATTAAGGCCTTCTATAGCAGAGAAGGTATACCGGTGCGCACATACCCAGCACCCTTCCCAACAACCTTATCTTAGTCTACACACAAAAAAGAAAGGAGACCCTCATCAACCAGGGTTACGGTGGAGGCACGGGGTCGCGCACGCTTACCATCCATGAAGCTCAAGGGCTGAAGTATAAGTCGGTTATCGCCATTAAGATCAGGGACCCAATGAGGTTGCATGAAAGCGGCACACGCGGTTGTCGCAGTCTTGCGGCACTCTAGGACTTTCATCTAGGACGCCGATGACGAGCAAGACACCATCAATCTTTTTGTAAGGCGTGCGATGGCAGCGTCACCTAAGACCATCAGAGACTACAACCTGCAAATGGCGATTAGAGACGGAAACGCGGCGGTGATGGAGGCTCTGAGCCGGGTGGATGAGTTGGACCAAATAGGTTAAATTAACTTAATAAATTATAATTTAGCATCTGTTTTTCATGTTAAAATACTTAAAATATTAATCAAAAATACAAGTAATAGTTAAAAAATTGCATGGATCCTGGAGTCTGTGGAGAGTTAAAAATTAAGAAAAGGGTTGACTTTACCCTTCGCCTCGACTCTCAGATCAGACAAACATGGGATATATGGTAAGGTGGCGTGGCGGGTGCGAACGCATCGGGCCTAAAGGTTTACGTTAAGTCTAGTTAAATCAGGTTTGTTGCCTTTAGTCAAACTAAGCCTGAAGACAACCTCGACGCCCATTTTTTGCATGTGAACTATTAGTTCATATGTGTCGCTACAAACGTAGTGTTCGTGAAAAATGAGTAAGTGAGCCGTACTTACAGTTTTTACGTTTATCGGTTTAGCGGTATAGTGAAAAAAGTGGGTGAAACACGGAGACATTTGAACACTAACGATAACTATGCTGAGGCATATCTCCCTTGCTTGTCTGATCTGAGGCAATAATACAAAACCAGTATTATATAAAGTACGAAATAAGTTGTATATTGTATATAAGTACAGTCGTTATATTATGTTAGTTTAATAATTTTAATTATAATAGTGCAGCTTTGTTTATAAAATACAGACAATTGTTGTTTTTAATCATAATCAAAATTATGTATTCACAAAATAATAATCTTAGCGCGATAAAATCCGGAACGAGTATATTCACCGAAGAACCTGCGTCACCGACGTAGCTGTTAAAATTTGCAAGTTAAAGTGCAATGGGCAGGCCACATCGCTCGAAGTACCGATAACCGATGGGGAAGAAAGGTTTTTGAGTGGAGACCGCAAACCGGAAAACGCAGCGTAGGAAAGGTAGGCCTCCCACTAGATGGACCGACGACATCGTGAGGGTCGCGGCCATTCAGTGGATGCAGGTGGTAGGCCTATGTTCAGCAGTGGACGACTTCTGACTGATGATGATTTAAAAAATATGTTTGTACATTATGGAATTTTACTCCACTCTATCTCTCTGGCCTGAATGAAAACGACATGTAATACGAGACAAAGATTCTATACCAGCTATCTAATCAGTATTAATAATCAGAGCAGATAAGGTGTGTCATATCGCTTCTAGTATCGTTGCTCCATTTTTACTGTGAAATCGTTGCGCGTCACTGCAATCAACAATAAGGTGCATAATGCAATTAACTTCAATTGAAAATGCTAAATGGGAGAAATGGCGTTAAAAAACGCTTTGTTGGTGTTTTTTGTGGTAAATAGTGTGGTTGGGGAGCAATGTCCGAAACAGTGCGACTGCGATACATACAATGGCTTGAATAGAGCTATGTGTGTGGATCAGAACATTATCAGTGTTACTGTGGGTGTGCCAACTGCGGTGCAGGTGTACAGTCTCAGCCATAACTTCATTACGGAGCTGGATAACCTTTGTTTTAAGGTAAGAAACGGTTAACTTATACTTTGGTATAAAACATAAAACATAATTTATTGGTAAACAATTGTGAAAAAAAAAGTAGTTCTGCCTTTGATTAAGTGAAATTGTGTTGCAAAGGCAGCGTCTTCCAAAGGTACAATGATAAATAGTTTTACAATAATCTGTTCATAATACAAAAAGAAATATAAATACAAATGCAAGACAATCAATATAAATTTATAATATTAATAAAACAATATTTTTCATAATTGAATATAAACTATCTATGATGCTACAGCAATAGGACCTAATATCATAAGAGGCTTGTGTTCTAATGTTTAATTTATTGCAAATAACAGGCTTAGCAAAAAATATAATTAAATACATCACACATATTTAAAATGGCTAATAAATTTCTCAGATATATGCGTTTAAAGTTTTTGTTGGGGATAACATGTAAACCATTAAAAAAACTTTGGTTACATACTACAAACTACTACTTTTACTACTTGTATACTATTTATGTTACTACTTTTTATTTCTGGTGTACACAATAAAGAGTTTCTATCTATCTGCAAAAATTAAGGATTTATTCCCCAGATATACACTTTCCCTATAAATACACTTAAAAAGGCGCTTCTGTACATTGAATGCCTTTTTAAAATTAATTTTGTCTTCAGGATGCTGGTTATTTGTCCCTGGAAATACTCAACCTGTCCAATAATCATATATTCTGGATTGGGCTGCATGCGTTCTCTGGGTTGGATAAGCTGGTTCACCTAGACCTCAGCAACAACGCGCTGAGGATCATACCTTCGGACCTGTTCTGGGATACGCCGCTACTTGAAAACCTCGATTTGTCGTCCAACGCTTTTGAATTGGTGAAAAACGAACCTATCATTATGCATTCGAAATTACAGGTAAGTAATTTAATAGCATAGAGCTACCTTCTGACCTGCCATAAACCCAACACAACTTAAAGTCCTAGTTAGATTGACGAATAAATATGCGTAAATTCAATGGAGTGGCAGGCAGATATCAGACTTTATTAATATTATAAAAATACGATCGAATTGAGAACCTTTCCCTTTTTGGAAGTTTGGAAGTGTGTGCACACGTGTTTGTGTTTGTCCGCACTCTACTTCGTAACAAATGAACGGATTTGAATGAAATTTAGTATGGAGCTAGCCTGGATTAACACCGGATTTTTGACACAATTTGTCCTGAAAAGTTTCCTATAGGATAGCGGATCAAACCGCGGGGAGTTGTACCTTAAAATTATTACCACTCTTTGAGACTCCAGTGTACTATTAAACTACTGTACCGTAATTCGAAACCTAATTATACATGAGAGTAGCGTACTTGACTTTCGTTGTGTACTAGCCGTGCTATGATTAGTCCGCTCGTTCGCCACGTCCAATCATCGTTGACTCCGCCCCTTCCGCTCCCCTCTAGCGACAACCATCACCACAGGCAGTGCGCTGAGCGCAACTTGGCTTCATTGGCGTTTGGATTTTCATACAAAGCGGTCTTAACTAGAAATATTACAGACCGCGTCGTGCTAGTGAATTTTTTCAGATTCTTATATTCCTTATAAAATAAAATAATAAGAAATTTGAAGTTAACGGTGTTACCGTTCGGTTTTTAAATATTTATATACTTTTACTAATTGCATTAACGTGTGTTTTAGTATTTTAAATAGATAATAAAGGTCCAGCTCCAACGATGGAAGAGACTGCAGAAACAAGGAAAGGAAGGAAAAGGAAGGTACATAAACGTTCAAGCTCTGGATCCAGTTCTTGTCTTCATCAAGTTTTAGTACTTCTAGTTCATCGTCATGCGATAGTGGTAATAAATCAATCCGGAAGAACAAGAGCAAGAAAATTAGTAAATTGAACAGATCATTTTCCAAAATAGCTGACATTAAATCCCGTTTAAACAGTGCCAACCAAAGTAATTATCGGCCTAATTCACACTATGACGACGACTATCTTAGTTTTTGCGCAGACCCAAACACGAGTGGTGAATCCTATAATGAGGAACTTTACAGAGCACCCACAGTTCAATTAGTTGTCACCCCAGTTGTTACACTAGTTTTTAAGAGTTTTTTGTCCTCTGTATCAAATTTTCAAAATTTTTATGGTGTGAACAATAAAGAGTTAATCAATCAATCAATCAGCTGAACTTCCTAACGAACAACAATTCAATATACCTGTAAAGCAAAAACCAAGGTCATGCAATTGACTTCGAACAACCTGATTGGAATAGCGCCCACCACTCTGACACTCAGAAACGCTACCCTCATTCCTCTGGGTTTACAAGCCTTGATTCCAACGAAGAAATCAAGCGCTACGACAACTCTTAAGTTTTCAGTACGAATGGAAAACACATTTTTCAGGGCTGACCTATGCTTTGCTTAAACAAAAAGAAACCCTTCAAGCAGATTAAGTGGATCTAAGAGCAGCATGCAACATACGAATTTGAATTCAGCAGAAATTGGTCTGAAACGGAATAGTATAATTTCCGAGGTAGGTATTCAAAGGTGTGACATTGTTCAAATAGTATGTGGCCATGTAGCTGAGTTAAGGCAAAGCAGATGAAATACTGACGGCATTTGAAGATCCATTCCATAAAAATGCACTTGGAAAGTTTCTGCCTTCATGCGCGCCACTCTTTTCGAGAGTGAGCTCTACGCTTGAAAAAGCTGGTTGCGATAGAAGTAAGTTCTTTTGAAACCCTCTGCTCCAAAGAAACACACCTCTGAACAATCCTGGTCTGTCACAACCAGCATGTAATCAACATTATAAGGTTCAAGGAAGACCAGTACCACAGGCAAAGCAGAACACTACAAATAAATAATTTTCAAACAACTCCTTTCGAGAAAGAGTTGGTAAACAGCAGTCTACAATGACCACCTTGTACTCTACAAAAGATGCAATTCCCCCTCATCCCACCGGGATAGGAGAGGAAATAACCAAAGATACTGACTCGAAGCCATTACATGCCAGTCAGCTACAAAAATATTACGCTCGATGTAAATGCTCGGGATTCCACCCTACATTCTCAACATCATAAGTGGCTACCATATACCGTTCAAAACGAAACCACCTGCCGAGAAACGTCACCAACCAAATACATTACTCGTCAGAAACGACGAAGTGTCTTAAGAATTGCAAAGCTACGCTTTGTGTCATCGATGTTCCGTCAGACCGAAAATTTATGAGAACAATTGTCAACCACTTGCCATTCAGAATCAGCCTGGCTCAGAAAACATTTGCCTAACTAAGCAAAAAGGACGCCGTTCTCTACCCTCAACTTTAGCTCCTATATTGAGGACATGGCTCAATTGGCTGCCAAAAAGCTGGGTGTACTATCGAGGGTGCGACGGCAGTTCACGTCGGAACAGTTGCTTTCACTGTATCAAGCATAACTTACTCTGTTTTTCACTGTATTGTTCGTGCATGGAGTACTACTCTCACCTTTGGGATGAATCAGCTAAGTATCGGCTTGGGGCATTAGAGTCTATCGAGAAGCGTGCCAAGAGGCTCATCAGCAACGAATCCGTGGTTCAGACTAAGTTGCTAGTCTATCGGTCTTTTATCGAATACATTTCGGAGAGTGTGCATCGCATCTTCATGATGTAATTCCCTCCTGCCCATGTTTCTATCAGACTGCCAGAGCGGGCACAAAAACCGACACCACTTTATAGTTGGTATTCCGAAAACCTGAACGAAGCGTTTTGATTCCACTTTTATTGTGCGAACTGCTAGTCTGTGGAATATGCTGTCTGAATAGGCGTTCTCTGATAGTTACAATCTATGTCTTCAAATCACGAGTGAATCAGTTTTTTACTAGGCAAGCGTGCTCCACCGTATACCGCATCATGACTTAACATCAGGCGAGTTGGTGGTCAAGCGCAAGCTTATTATTTATTTTATGATAATAACTTAAAAAGTGCGGAAACAAAGTTTGCAAATTATTGTATTCTGTCGTAAGTCTACTTGAACAGTTTGGTTGTTTTGGTTTAACTACTAACCAATCTGAAGAACTTAAGCCTTATAAGTGAACACTTAAGCCTTACAAGTAAACTCAAGCCTTGAGTTTTACACTGACTCGAATGTCACTACAGGTACTGTAATGGTGGCTGAAAAGTTACAAAATCGACTCTCGCATACACAATCCCCAACCATCACATTACCTAGCCACCGACAAGAACGCGAGCAAAATCATTGTGGGAAGGCAAGTTTGATAACCAGGACTTTCAACTTACGAAAGTTTCATAAACTTTCATTACAACTACCTATAAAGAAATTATGGCTATTACCATATGAAGAATGTTACAAGATCAAGGTCATCACCTCTAATCAAATGCACTTCACATACAGTGCCACGAGACGACAGAACAATGATGTCACGGTATCATACCTTCGCAACGAGAGTGGTACAAACTCGCAAGCACTAGTGACTAGTCAGAAGTATTCAATATCTTTGACCGGTACAACATTTATTTGACAATTTATCACCTACCAGGTGATATACCAGTTACCTCACAAACGCAGGTTCATCTAATTCAATTGACAAATTATAAACTGGTTGTATCACAATAATTCTAGATTAAAAAGTGATTTTGAACTCTCAACTCGTGCTCTGATTCCTGGTCTGACAGCATGGCTATCAACGCTGGCGTCTTGCAGGGTTCTGTGTTGTCGCTAACGCTCTTCCTTCTCCACATCAATGACATGTTGTTTTCGAGCAATATGCATTATTATGCGGACGAAAGCACGGGCGATGCACAGTATACTGGTCGTGCTAACACCTCTCGTGTCGTAGTTGAAGGAAGTAGGAACAAACTACTGTCTGAAATTAAGGTGTCTCTTGAGCAGGTCCCGGGCTGAGGTGAACTGAATCGGGTTCAGTTCAACCCAACAAAGACGCAAGTTTGCACGTTCACTGATAAAAAAGACCAATTTGTTGTAGCTCCTCACTTTCAGAACAAGGTTTCGGAAAGCATTGGAATCCTAGGTGTCGACATTTCTACAAATGTATACCTATGAACCTGACTAATATTATTGTCAGTGTAGATTTGTACCTACAAATGTTATGATAATTGTCTCTAAAAATGTATTAATATTGTTCTGACATTCAAAAGTGTACAGCGGTGTACCAATTTGAAGAATAAATGAATATATGAATATATAGTTTCGCGGTCATATTGCGAGCAAGGTTAAGTTCGCCTCTAAAAACTTAGTGTGCTTAACGAGGCGAAGTGGTACTTCACGTCGAGACAAAGACTTTTGCTTTACAAAGTCAAGTCCAACCTTACATGGGGTTATCTTTGAAATGGAGCACTCAAGTATCAACTTGAACCACCTGAAGCATTACAGCGTAGAGCTGTCAGAATTGTCGACGATCCCAAGCTCACTGAACACATAGAGCCGCTCAGCATGCGTAGAGACGTTGGGTCTCTTTGTGTCTTTTATAGAATTTACAAGAGGAAGTGTTCTGAACTGTTCGATCTGATGTCAACATTCTGGGTTTTATCATCGCACCAGCCGTCACTTTCTGAAAGTTCATCCACATATTATAGATAGGTGGAAATCGCACATGGTGCGTTTAACGCGATCTTTTTTGCCTTACACCTGCAATTTATGGAATGAGTTCCCTCCTGTGGCATTTCCGAGTAACTATAACATGGGGTTCTTCATAAGGGTTGTCGAGTCTTTAAGGGTCAGCAATGTATCTGTGATGCCCCTGGTGTTGCAGTTATCCATAGGCGACAGTGATCGGTTACGATCAGGCGGCTCGTCAGCTTGTTTGCCACCTATGGCATGATTTGACATAAAAATAATAGAATACTGAAGTTGTATCCTATAAATTCCTAAATTACAATTATTTTCTATCTTATAGTATAACTACTTTAAATATATCACATTGGCGTCACCATCACCACCAGACGATAACAAACACGTCTCTCATGTATAATTAGGTTTCGAATTACGGTACAGTAGTTTAATAGCGATGTTTTACCTACAAATAAAACATTTATTAAACATACTTACCTAATTCGAAACCTAATACTTTCTAATTCTGCCTGGTGGCCATTTACACGAGATAACCAATGAAGCCAAGTTGCGCTCAGCGCACTGCCTGTGGTGATGGTTGTCGCTAGAGGGGAGCGGAAGGGGCGGAGTCAACGATGATTGGACGTGGCGAACGAGCGGACTAATCATAGCACGGCTAGTACACAACGAAAGTCAAGTACGCTACTCTCATGTATAATTAGGTTTCGAATTAGGTAAGTATGTTTAATAAATGTTTTATTTGTAGGTAAAACATCGCTATTAGGTACTAATGTTTCTGGTACTTTTTCAGGTATTGAATTTAAACAGCTGTCGTATTAAATCTCTACCGGAGCGAATGTTCAGCCGCCTTCCAAACCTAAGGAAGTTAGACCTGGGTGAAAATTACATGATGACGATCAACACAGAGGTGCTGCGACCTATGCGCAAACTGGAACGAATCGAACTTCGCAACGACTACTGGCAGTGCAATCCAGACTTTATAGCAGTCGAAACCTGGCTAGTCTCGAGGAAAATCTCTTACGAAAAGCAGTGCAAAAAGAAATCTCCCAAAATGTCCGAGAAAATGATATCACAAGTACCAATTGAGAGACAACCAATCGAAATAGAAAAGGTGTGGAACATAACTCTGCCACAAAACGATACTAAAATCTTGACAACCAGAAGCCCACCACTCACGCCGTTCCAGAAATTCGATAAAGATTTTTCGGCGATGCAGGCTTTTATCATTGGAGTAGAGATAGGTTTAGCGATAGGTATAGTGGCTACGTATATTTGGTTGCGTCGGCTTTGTCGATGCATACCGCTGAGTTTTAACGCCCAGACACGGCGGGAGAGGCGAAGAGCTCGGCTCGACGGTGATATGAGAACGAATTTACTGTGGAGTAATGTTATAAACCCTGACTTGGAGACTCCGCCGCTGTACCGTAGGCAGTTTTCCCTGCCTGACCGGAGTCCGCCGTACGGCATTCCGGGTGGTGTAACTGAGGCGCGATTGCAGGTCGATGCAATACGGCTTCCTAGCCGGTCGGAAACACCACCCCCACCGTACAATGAGGACTATCAATACGAGTAAAACTTGCTCAATAGTGATAAAGACACTGACCCTAGATCACAGATTATAGGTAAAGCTACGACGTAGCCCTAGATAGATAAAGGTAGTTGCTTTCAAGTGAGCCATGTCTTTTTAACCGACTTCAAAAAGGAGGTTCTCAATACGTTTTTTCTTTTTTAGGGTTCCGTACCTCAAAAGGAAAAAACAGAACCCTTATAGGATCACTTCGTTGTCCGTCTGTCAAGACCCTTTTTCTCAAGAACGCGTAAAGGTATCAAGTTGAAATTTATACCAAATACTTGAGTCTACGGTATCTTTCGGCTGTAAAAAAATAAAAATTGTAAGTCAACGCAATCAAAAGATATGAACGTTTATGTCGCATATTTTGCAATTTCACAGGGGAATCAAAACCTATAGGGTACTTCCCGTTGACCTAGAATCATGAAATTTGGCAAGAGGCAAGATCTCATAGCACATATATAGGAATAAATCCGAAAGTCATAAATTTGAAGTTATATCATTTAAAAATAATTATTTTGCTATTACAAACTTACATTCTGTAGTTGGAATGTATCGAAGAACCTTATAGTCAACTACAAAGTTAAGTTTGTCTTTCAATATTTCAACTTCAGTAACTTTTTATTTTTTTTATTTTTTCTACTCGTGCTTGTCTGGTTTTTTTATTTTCTTTTTGTTACCTCAGAACTCCTTCATTTATATACCGATTTGGATTTGGTCCTATAGAAATTTCATGAAAATTGGTAAATAAGTTTGGTTTTAAAATCAAAATAACTGGAAATAATATGTCATCCAAGTAAACTAAATTTCGTATTTACTAATTTTGAAGTCGGTTTTTTTTATTGATAATTATAAGTCATAGTTATAAGCTTTGTAAGATGTACGAGTGTTAAAACCACGGATCTTTATCAGTATAGACTCCGCGAGTCCACTTATTTTACATGTAGCCTGTGAATTGGATCAATGATTGAGCAGTATCACGTTAGTCGTCAAAAAATACGTTAAATAGTCTATTTAAAAATAAAATAAAAAAACACTATACCTCGAAACAGCTTGACGCAAAAACTGTAAGCATGATTATAAGAGTGTGTGTGAAAAATTAGTAAGTGTGACGTACTACTAAGTTTTTGCATAAAGTTATAGTATTTTTTTAACGAATTTGAATACGAATGTTAATTTGTACTAAGGCATATCTCCCTTGTTATCTTAGATGTAGGTACGCAAAATACGGCACGCTGAGTTTTCATACAAGCGGAAGGGCTCGAGGTGTCTATCCTGTTAAAGGTCTCTGAATAAAACTATAACAAGTGTTCCTTTATAGGATGTTATTAATAGTTGAGTAATGCAAATCATCATTTGGATAAATAAATAAAATAAAATCACGCACTAGGCCGATAAATGAGGGACTTACAACCTTATAAACGTTACCCATGCTTAAAATTGCTGTCTTGTTTTCATGTGTGACAATTTCCGTCAGCGAGAAGTTAACAGAGCAATTTTAACATTGCTTAACTTAAGCAACGTTTAAGGCCGTTAATAATTAACTGTAATTTTGGGCTACGCGGAAAGGATGTACTAAACCGTGTAGCCGAAAGGGGTCCATAGTACCCATCATTGTTTTTTTTTAAACTACGATCCGTAGAAAACGGTCATTGCCATTCGATAAAATGTATGGAACAGCCGATATTTTTTTACGTACTTATTTAAGTTTGGTCCCATACTAACATACAGACTCCTTTCGGCTTAGTACACACTTTCCGTGTAACCGTGCTACAAAACAAAGACAAACGAAATTTATATTGATTGTTATTTATTTATAAATATCATTATCACATTTTGATTTAGTAACATAGGTTTAAACGATCTGTCAATAATTAATTACAAGATATAAAATTTTATAAGCTAAGTCAGACTCATAGAATTTAATATAAATTCTGTAAATAATTATATTAATAAAATATATAATTTGGGTAACTTTATAATTTTTGTACATTACTAAAACACAACCTCGTGGCAATTTGATCTCAAATTATGGCATTCCCCTCGAATATATTGAACATAGCAGGTGCATTTACATTTCCTATGAAATGTAGTCCATTGTGCTAAAATATAAATTAATAAAACAAGCTAAATTGAACAAAAATATAATGGAATGTATAGATTATGTTTTGTAATAAGTATGTGCATGTTTCTTACAAAAATAATAACTTAATTTGGCAATTAAGAGGAACGTAATGGAAATGCATGATTTGATTAGTAAGACATAACTAAAATATGGAACCTTAAAAACAATACAATAAGTTTATTAGTTAACTCAAATGCTAGTTTTGCTACCCAAAATAATATTCTCAATAGCTTATGTTTAATATTCAGGGTTACGCATATAGACTGTACTGAGCCGAAAGCAGGTACAAACAACTTTTAATATGGAACCAAACATCAAATCGCGAAAAAAATACATGTTCTATACATTTTGTCGAGTGTTTATGATCGTCTTCTATGGAACAGCTGTTTTTTTTCAGTGTTAGTCCCATTAAATGTTGTTCATTATGATGAGTACAATGACCTTCTTTTGGCTTAGTACAGTCTATATGCGTAACCCTGTAATTTAGGTATACAGATTTACCCACACACTACTAGCTAAGTCAATATTTAAAATACATAATCAGGCACATCATGGCATATCATTTCCGATTTATCACTTGCAAATAATTCCTTTCTGATTTCATACCTTAGCATTAATTTTACATACAATTATACAATGTTTAATGAGATTACAGTTAATATTTTTACAAAATGCTTGTTTTGTACGAAAATACCATTTCGTTGTTTCACTCGTCATACAAGACATCACACGGCTGTAATTGATCACATGGAAATCTTTCATTCATGTAATAAGGCAGCATCTTTACGGTTACCAGAGACATACTTTTAGGCGGCGTTAGTTCGACCCAGTTAGCACAGTAAAAGTGGAATCAAAGCGCTTCGTATGAATTTTTGGAATATCAACCATGAAGCAGGGTAGATTTTTCGTGCCCACTCTGGCAGTCTGATAGGGAAATGGTTAGGTGGGAATTAGATCATGCAGATCCGATGCACACTCCTAAATGTATCCGGGAAAAAACCCATAGACTATGTCATATGGTTTAGTGTTCTAGTTTTGATTTCCTTACGGACTAACGCCGACTAAAAGTCTTTCTTCTGCGATGGTTTTTTTTACATATTTCATGGTTACACTACTAATCTAAATTTCTATAACATCCTCGTCAGGTTCAAGGGCAACCTGGCTAATGTTGACGTAGTCGGGGTGTCGAGAGAACACATCCACTAGTTGTCCGAACGTGGGCCTCTGGTCCGGGTTGTAGGCCCAGCAGTCCAGCATCACTTGGTAAATCTCATCGGGACAGTTCTCTGGCCTTTCGAGCCGTTTGCCGTTTTCTACTATTTGTATTGCCTGTAAAAGAAGAAATATACATTTTAGAGCAACAAATATGCTATAAACCACACTTTGTATGAATCGCTGTGGGTCCCGAGTGGGTGTTTCTTTTTTATCAATTTAATAATAGGATTACGTTTTACCGCCAACTAGCCTGATTATAAGCTATGGTGCGGTCTCTATGATGGAGCATACTTGCCTAGAAGAAACCAATTCACTAGATATTTGAAGACGACCAGATTGTAACTATCGGGGAACACCCATTTCCAGTTAATATAAACTAATGTCATTTATTTACAAAATGATATTGACAATAGCTTGAGAGATGTTATCTCAAGCTAATGTCATTTCCATACAATTTCATCTTTCCGCAGGCGTTAACGCTAATAGAAAGTTGGTCTTGTCTAACTCCCTAGGTCTCTAAGTCACAAACAAATATGCTTTTTCTAGGCAACTGTGCTCCATCATAGCTTATGCATGCCCAATTGAGATATAAAAAAAAATCTTTTTTTTTTTTTCATTTATTTATTATTTAAAAAAGGAAAGTATACAAATAAGATATAACAGCATTTAAAAACCACTAAGGTTTTTTAGTAATGCCATAATTATGGAGTTTTAGTCTACGCCGATTTACTATATAATAATGTTTTAATATCTAAGTAAATACACAACTGGCAGCGAGCGAGGCAATTACATCAGATTGTTAAAAAGTAGGATTTTAATTTTGTTTTAATATTATATGGAGTAATTTGTTTACATAAATCTGATGGTAGATTATTAATTAAACGAAAAACTAAATACGAAGCGGTCCGTTCCCCGTAGGTATTGTTTGTACGTTGAGTCGTGATTTATATATCTACTGTTTGAAAGAACAAGTGTTTTTATTTACCGAAAAATGTAACCTATATTCTAATTGAAGAACCACAAAGCCTATACAGCTATATTATCCTGCGCCCCATACTATTTTCCAGGAAAAAAGTATCATTATATAATACTAACCTCGATGCCTCGCATATCTCCGTACGGCTGCTTGCAATAGGAGAACATCTCCCAGAGAGTGACACCATAGCTCCACACGTCGCTCGCGTGGCTGAAGGTTCCGTAGTTGTACGACTCGGGCGCATACCACTTGATGGGCCACTTGCCGCCACGACTTGCTTTGTAGTATGAACTGTCGGATGACAGCGCGCGGGATAGACCGAAGTCGCTTATTTTAGCTTGATGTCTGAAATTAATGAGAAAGATATACATCTGAAAGGTTAAATTTCATGACATGTCTAATGAAGGGAGACTTGTTTTTTTAATGCCATAGACGGCAAACAAGCTGACGAGCCGCCTGATGGTAAGGCGGCTCGTCAGCTTGCCTGACGCAGGTATCGCCTATAGATACCTGCAACACCAGGGGCATCACAGATACGTTGCCGACCCTTAAAGACTCTAGTAAGACTCTATTAACAGCCCTTTTAAAGAACCTCATGTTATAGCTACTCGGAAATGCTACAGGATCTTTACATACTGAGTTAATTTTGAACTTGCATCTCATGCTATCTGGCGGTCGGGGTCACCCGAACCCATGTTTCTATTGTATGTTTTGGTCTACTACTATACTAGTGTGAATGTTGTGTGATTACGGCAATACATGAACATGCAGTTTTTGGCGGCTCTGCAGTGCAAGTACCGTTCTTTATCGATCGTCAAATTCGATAAAATGCCATAGAATCGATCATAGCGAGTACTAATCAAATGGTGTTTTATCGAATTTGACGAACTCGACTGTCAAATTTGACGATCGGTATCTCGCATTGCTGAACAGGCACAACGCGTCATGTTCATGCAATACCAAATTTTAAATGTCAGCAGAGCGTACCCAGAAGTAATTCTAGTAGTGAGTGAACATACAGCAGCATAGTATGTATTACCTGTTAGCAAGCAGTATGTTCCTGGCAGCAAGGTCTCGATGTACGAACCGCCTCCGCTCGAGGTACCTCATCCCGGCGGCCACCTGACACGCCCACAGCCGCAGCTCGTATCCCGGCGACGCCTTGTCCGGGTGACGCAGTAGGAACTCTAGTAAAGACCCGAGGGGCACTAGTTCTTGGATCATCGCTAGTGGTGGACCCTGTGGAAATATCAAGTTATTAGAAAATATGTCAGAGAAAGGCGTACGCGATCCGTCAGCGAGAACCACGTGGAAAAAGCGACGCGAAAAGACCAGATGAGCTATTTAGACTGTGATGGCAACACAGCAAGTGACAATGTGTTGCATGTTTGGCGTTTTGGCGGTGAGTAGCGCGATACTTCGTGCGCGCGCGCATACATCGCGTGCTGGATTGTTCAGAGCCAACAGCTGTGCTGTGTCTGAATACTCCATCTCACTGATAATTTGAATTTTTAGAAGAATATTGTGCCGTCTTGGAGGTGCTCATCAGCAAGCTCATTGCTTTGCGGATGGGTACGTTCATCACGTTATTTTTAATAGGCATGTGTTCTAATGTTTAATTTGGTACAAATTACAGGTTTAGCGATGAAAATAAATAAATAAATTAAACATACTGAAAAAATAAAATAAATTGGCTGATAAATCTCTGAGATATGAGCGTTTAGAGTTTTAGGTGAGGATAGAGAGGGGATACTCTGTCCCTTTCTCGCATAGCGTGTGTTAGTATAGCATTTGTATGGCGCGCCTGAGGCGTGACGTCATAACTCATTATAGAGCGCTCTCTGTCTAGCATGAAATTAAAATACTTATAACTTATTTATTTTTGAACTAATTTTAATTTTGTTTTCGTTCATGGGCTCTATGATCAGCTTTTTTAAAAAGTAATAAAAAAAAACATTTCGCCTATTATCTCTTTTTTTGTATACACATGTTTTGGGTACAATCCAGTTCAGATTTTATTTATTATTTATTTAGTAAGAAATTGATTGAATAAAATCTTACCAACAGGCGAGTTGTTGGTCAAACGCGGACTTATCGGCGTTAAAAAAAACTGTTATAAGTATCTAAATCAAAATAATGATAATAGTATCAATGAGCTTAATTCCAAAGGCGACTGGTGCGGTCTGCGGTCGAACTATAAGTGTGAAACTCACCAAAGACACTCCAATAAGCCTCACGATGCAGCGATGCCTCAGCGACATCATGAGTTTAGCTTCGGATAAGAACTCTTTCTTATTAGTGTCAGTGTGTTGCATGTGCAGAGTTTTGACGGCGACCGGCGTGGGCGGCTGGTTGGGGAGAGAGTGCGTCGCGCGGAGCACCGAGCCGAACTCGCCCTCGCCTAGCACTGCGCCGAGGGTCAGCTCGCTCATTGGAATGAATTCTGTAACATTATTGAAGTGGTAACACTACAAGTTTTCAACAATGAGCGAACGAGTCATAAGTATATTAATCTCCCATCACATCATCAGCCAGTAAATGTCCACTGCTGAACAAAAGACTAAGAGAGATCTTAGTGAGGGGTGTTGCCAAAATCAATCCCCTATAACAAGGGCTTAATATACTTATGCCTGATCTCAGGCCTGATGCTATTACGTAAATAGGTAGTGAGTAGGCTGTATTAGTAAGTAGCCTCAATTTTTTTTTTTAATTGATAGGTTCACAAAACTGGGCATACACATGAAGAACTTACATAAAAACTAATTACTTTTTACTCTACTACTTACTACTACTATTTGCTTTTTTTTAATAATTAATAGGCTTGCGTTTGACCGCCATCACGCTTGATGTTAAGCGATGATGCGGTCTACATTAGAGCTTGTTTTATATGCAAGAATTGCTCGTTTAAAGTTATTAGATAAGTTAAACATTGCTTGTGCGCATGTCGTGTGGTACGTTCGTCTGTGACGTCACCTGCCGGTGCCAACGGAAGACTATTTGCCGGTTGTTTACGACCGGCATCATGCTGAGTTGGAGACGGTTTGTGACAAAATATAATAACCTCTAATTTAGTTTTATTTTGAATATCATGGTAAATTGTGTTTTTTTTCCACTAATAAATTTTGTCTGTCTGGTGGCAATAGTGATCGCCCTATACGGACTATGCTGCTATCTATTATTACAATAATAGTATATTCCTTCGACCATAGTAAAATATATGGACGGGCACAGTAGAAGCGCATTTTTGAATATTACAAAATGAGCGCCGGCGCTCATTTCGTTTCAGTCGGTATCTAGCCGTAGGAAGTGCAACACGAGTCTATTGTTACGTGATAACGAAACATCTGATAAAATTATGCATTTGTATGCTTTCCCGAAGTGTTTATGCACAAATAAAACCGGTATCTATTTTTTTTTAACAAATATACTGTACATTTTTTAATTAGGTGCTTATATGTCTGACAGTTTTGACTAGTTTTTACTGAGCAAGTTCAATGGTTAGGGCACGTCCATTCATTATATTTTGGTCGAAGGTATATTCTGGTGGTATATAATCTGATCACTATTGCCCCCAGATTTGAACTAAAACAATATTTAAAAAAAAAAAGTTTTTTTCAATGTTTTTGCAGATGTCTGACGCATTCTTTCTGTACCTCATAGAAATATGGAAATGGCTCGCCTTGGAAATATAATTATATTCCAAACACAGACTATAGTAAATGCATTATCTGAGTCATCAGGTCATAAATCATTGTTTGTCTATCTCACTCGCACCCACATGTCATATTTGTCTATCTCGCTCGCACTTACAGGTCTTATGGTAAGGCGTTTATTGCTCGACGACTCAGATGCTAATGCGTTTACTATAGGTAAAGCTACTGAAGTCATTGATTCCAAATAATCATTATTCATGCCTCGATGATAAACGTAATAAACAGCTCACCTTGCAAAGTAGACAATTGCCCTTCCGCATTAATCGATATCTCATTGTAATTCTCCGCCAGTGAGACCACGGCCGAGTTATTCGCCGGCACCTTGTACGTGTCGTTATCATCCTCATCGTTATTGTTAATACTGTTGTTGAAGTCCGATGAGAAGGAAAAGTTTCTAGTGAGTAGGTCAAACACGTTGTTGTTGGTTTGTGGGGAAGTTGGGCTTTTGTTGTCGTTCAGTATATCATGTTTCACGAGAGACAGGGACTGGTTGAGGGGGGCGCGGCTGGGGGAGGACTTCTTGGTGCGTGGCATTGTTGAGAACTGGAAACAGAAATGTCATTTATCTATACTAATATTATAAAGAGGAAATATTTGATTGTTTGTTTGCATTGAATTGGGTAGCTACACTATCCCCGGGTGACATAGGCTATAATATTAAAAAAAAAATAGGGATCCTTACTAATTACTCCAATAACGTAACCCAAGGTGTAAAAAAATAAGACTTACACCCGTGCGAAGCCGGGGTGCGTTGCTAGTTTAGTATAAATACAATAGGCATGTTGACCAATATTTTTTTATTACCTCCTAAAAAGCTACATAATAGAAGCCCATCAAAGAAAACAAAACTAAAATTTGTTCAAAAATAAATTAGATATGTATTTTAATTTCATGCTAGACAGAGAGCGCGCTATACTGAGTTATGACGTCACGCCTCACGCGCGCCATACAAATGCCATACTACACACACGCTTTGCGAGAAAGGGACAGAGTATCCCCACCTAAAATTTTAAATATCTCATATGCTCATATCTCAGAGATGTATCAGCCAATTTAATAATTTTATTCAGTATGTGTTATTTAGATATATTCATAGCTAAGCCTGTTATTTGTAATAAATTAAACATTATGACACATGCCTATTCTGATGCACTTAACAGTGTTTCTGGCTCTATCAATCTCAAGTGCATTTCAATGAAAGTGTCATGATAGAAACAAAATTTATATTGCCTTAGCCTTCCCAGTTACATTTTCAAGAAGAAAATGAATACTCGCAAAATATGCTACTCTTCGACTACTTCACTGCTAAGTAAGACCTGGTGGTAAGGGGCCTTACGAACAACTGCTATTGCGGCACCAAACTAACGTTAAATCAGCTCAGTTGGAAAATCACGCGACCGCAAACCGTATCTGGGCGCGTTAAGGTTCACGTTCACGTGATTTTCCAACTGAGCGGATTTAACGTTAGATTGGTGCCGCAATAGCAGTTGTTCGTAAGGGCCCTGAAATCTAGTGAGGAATAGGGGCTTACTTCTGGCAGCGGTGGTTTCGGTTTAGGCGGCACGGGCGTTGTGAGCCGAGTGGGTAAGCCATCTGGCACTGAGCCGTAGTGCTCTATTAGCCGCTCCAGGGACTCCAAATATGGCCCGTCATCTATGAATAGCCACTGGCTCTGAAATATAACATATTTACAAAGATAGCTTTAAAGGTTTTATGTTATTAGATAATTAAGTGTTGTCACAATGTTGTTTTTTTTAATATGTAAATTTGCTACACTATCGCATTAGGTTATAACCTGTAATGATAGTTCTAAGTTGGAAATAAAATAAATAAAATAAAAATAAATATCATTAAAAAACTGCACTATGTGGTTCTGACAGCAAACCAGCAGGACCAATTATTACACAATTATATTTATTATTATAATATTTTACGTTACGATGCCATCGTCGCCTACAGGCGTCAAAAATATTTGGTGCCTAGAACGCCATCGACGCCTTTAGGCGACACCACTTTTGATCTTTTTTACAGGAAATATGGTAACGGATTATTTTAACAGTATAATTTATTATACACAAGTTTATAAGCTTGTTCTTTGGCGTATAATCACAAAATTTGAATCAGTTTGAGAAAATCCGTAAACGCGTAAAAAATGGCTTGTACAGAGCGCACTTTCTATACGCGACCCGTGGCGGCGAAGGGTTAATTACGTACGAATCGATTATTGAAAGTCAGCCTTCAAGGTATTATACTTATTAGCTTAAAAATAGGGTGTATTCATAGGGGTAGATATGTACGCACGAATATAAATATATCTTATAATTATTATCAAGTGTATATTTAAATCGAGATTTTGGCATCAATAGTGTTGCCATTGAATTCGATCATGAAATTAATGAAATCAAACCGGTGCTCTTTGCATCAGTGCCATATGGTCATTTGTATCTTGAGATGACGTTATTTTGACTAGTTTGGGAAGTATAAGCACCTGTGCCCATAACCTATTGTAATTCGTAAATAAAAAGCCCCAAAATTCGGTAGATCACGTTTATTATTAATTAATTGCGTTTCACAAAGCTTCCCTCCATCCTACGCCATATTGCGCCCAAGGAAGAGAGAGACAACATGTAAAAAGATATGCTGTCAAAACTAGGCATGGACTATTGTAGTGATGCCAACTAAGTCGATTTATGTTCTATAATCGATTTCCAATAGAGATTAAAGAGGATATTGGTCTACTCGAAAAATTAAGATAGCTTACCTCTTTCCTAATGATAAAGTTATAAGGTGTATTTTCGCTAAGCATCGTCAACACGTAAGCTCCCGTATGCCGTTCGCTGTATCTTACTAGGAACACGCCGTCAGTGACCTTGTCCTTTAAATTATTCTGTTTGCAGTAGTCTTCAAGAATCTTGACCGCTTCGTCGCGGTTCAATGTTCCGTGGTACCATTGACTTCTAGTTGTGTTAGGAGTACCGGGCAAGTGGTTTTCTAAAAAAAAATAAGCAGAGTTAGGCGATATAATGCTCGGTTCGTCTGAAAACCGGCGCTGATAGTCCTTGACTTTCAGCATTAATGCTGAGACGGACCCATTCGACACTGATTGTATCTTTTTTTTTTTTTTTATTGAAGGTTTACCCAACTGGTCGTACACTCTGTTCTTAGGAGTAAAGACATTTGCGATGTTAAATTTATGCGACGAATGCACAACCTTCTAGAGGTAAACACAGCATGCTGGTAAACACAGATATGATCTTTTAGATGAGTTTTTGTAAAGGTGTCGAATAAAATTTATTTTCTTTCTTTCTTTCTTCTATATAGCAGACCTAACACAACAACTTAAAAAATAATTACCAATTTAAAAAGCGACTCCAAAATTTGTAAAGTACGCAATTTCGTATATTTCAAAGCTAATTTCCCAGTTAATTTGATTTAAAAACCAAACTACTGAACCGATTTTGATGAAATTTCTATGGGACAAATCTGAAATCTTTTCAAATAAAAATATAAAAATCTAATCGGTAACTGAGGTAATAAACATTAAAAATACAAACGAATTAAGAACCCCTCTTTTTTGAAGTCAGTTAAAAAAAGGAAATAACAGTATCTCATTTAAAAAAAACAATCCTATAATACTTTCACTCTTCTTGAATAAGTTCAATAGTGTTACGCGGAAAGGGTGTACTAAGCCGAAAGGGGTTCATAGTACCCATCATTATGAACAACTTTAATAAATAATAATAGCAAATAAATATTCGGGACATTTTTGCACACACGGTCATCTGACCCCAAACTAAGCAAAGCTTGTGATATGGCTGCCAGAGACTGATATACATACATATATAGTTTTTAAATACATACTTAAATAGATATTAATAACCAGACAACAAACACAAATGTTCATCACACAAATGTTTGTCCTAGATGGGAATCGAACCCACGCCCCCAAACTCAGAAGGCAGGTTCACTACCAACTGAACCAATGGGCTATCTTTACTATGAGAGTAACTCTGAAATCGTGTTAAAAGATTAGCTGTTCCATAGAAAACGGTCATTGGCACTCGACAATATGTATGAAATAGCTGATATTTTTTTCGATTTTAGGATTGGTCCTATAATAAAAGTTGTACATAATGATGTGCATAATGGACCCCTTTCGGCTTACTACAACCCTACCTGCGTAGCCCTGTATAATAATGTTCATGTTTGTAAATTACTCACTTAATAACTGGTAACATTCTGTGTATCCGTGATGCTTAGCCAAATCTGCAGGTGTGTCCTGCGCTAGAGTTCTGGGATGCGCCGGCGCTTTTAGCTTGAGAAGGACCTGCAATAAAAAAACCATTGAACAAAAATTATGTCAAAACTTATGTATTATGTAATGTTTAATTTCTTTACTGATATGGGTTAATACTGAAAAAAACTAATTTTGAATTTTTGAATTTTGAAAACGATTGTTATTCTCTTCGATTGTTTGTTGTTTGTTTTCCGTGTGTGCGAAAATGTCCGTTTTTTTTTTTTTTTTTTTTTTTTTTAATACTTAATATTATAAATGCGAAAGCTTTGTTGGTTTGTTTGTTCCTATTTCACGCAGCACCAGAGCAACGGATCGACTTGATTTTTTGCATGGGTACAGTTCAAGGGCCGGAGAGTGACATAGGCTTTTCATCATCATCATCACCATTTTTCATCACTACGCGGGTGAAACCGCGGGGCGCAGCAAGTTCTATATAAACAAACACCTATTTTAAAATTGGTGGTAGAGACAGTCCCCTATGTAGGGTGTCTGGAGACTGAAGAAACGGCTGCACATTTGCTGCTGGAGTGCAGCAGCGTGGCAGAACAACGAAACACTATCCTCGGAACACCGAGGACCCTCTGGGAAGCCTGCGCAGGCATAAGCGAGCTGCTGGCTTTCCTGGAGGAGACTGAATCCTGAATTAGCTGCAGCCGGGTGACGCAAAATGGGCCAATGAATAACCAATAGTTGCGGAAAATACCGCTATTGTGTGAATTTAATATTTTAGTTTAGACCAAGACTCACTGGGCCAGCGTGGTGGATATAGCCCAATCACCCTTTCGGGGGTAGGCAGTCCAGCAGTGGACTGTTAAAAGGCTGACTATGATAAATTCAAATTTTCTCTCATTCCAGTCTTCATACCTGAATACATTCAATATGTCCTCTCTGCGCTGCGTCGTGTAAGGGTACTTTCCCCGTGGGCGCGTGTCGCATCTGGTAGTTAGCGTTGCCCTTCGTTATCAGGAGTTCCGTCGTGCTTGGCAAGTTGTTCTGGCATGTGTACTGGAAATATGAGCAAAGTTCCTTCTAAACCACAATATACGTAGGTACATTGATACTAAACACGGTCCAAGCGTTTATTTGCTCTGACAGCTTTAAAAACATTGTAAACAGCTGAATAGTAACATTTTGTTTTATTATTTCTCTATAGTATATTGACGTACTTGGTTTATGTTTTTAATTATAATTTAAAGTGGGGGGTAATAAAACCTGGGGCCTTACGGACAACAGCTAATTGCGGCACCTAATCCGCTCAGTTGGAAAATCACGTGAACGTGAACCTTCCAACTGAGCGGATTAGGTGCCGCAATTAGCTGTTGTCCGTAAGGCCCCTGGGCCAAGAGTGTGCTTAGCTATGTTTCATGAAAATCTGTTCATCCGTTTAGTGATTATCAGCTCTTATCAGGAGTAAAAAAAAAAACTAGCTGCACCACGCAGGTAAAACCGTGGGGCGTAGTTTTAAATAAATTAGACTATGCTTACCAACAAAAAAAAAAAACTTCCAAAGATCTTCCATAATGCATTTTGTAACAAACGTGCAAGGTGAGATAAACCTCACGGAATCGAAAATACTCGCGAGCAGTTTTAAAACAGGGCCTCGATTCTACTAATTTATCAAAAAAACATTCATAAACAATCAAATCAATTACAATTGTTATTAAAAATGGTAGTCTGCTAAGTTTAAAATTGCTTCTCGATTGAATTTTATTTATCTTGTTTTCGAATTGTGGGTAAAAAAAATATTGGTAGGGAATAAGGGAACTGTCGGTTGAATTGTAGGTTTGTAGGAATGCGGTGTAGCCATTAGGTCGTTTGGTTTGTTTTGTGTATGCTTACATGTAAAGGGGTGTATCCTAGCGTATCCCGCACGTTGACAGTGGCGCCGCTCTCTATAAGCTTAGCCAGTATATTGTCCCGTCCAGCGCGCGCGGCGATATGCACCGCCGTCTGCCCATCCTGGTTCTTCGCATCGCGGCTTCGGTAACCGGTTGCTAGCAGCTGGGATACCACGTTGAAGTCGCCTACTTCTGTCGCACTGTGGAGACAACATGATCTACATTATACTTTTCAACCCATTTCCAAAAGGACGTTTTCAATTCAACATGTTATGCGATATCTTTACCGATTGTGAACCGATTTCAATGTTTTTTTAACCGACCTCAAAAAAGAAAGGTGTTCTCATTTATAAACCGATTTGGAATATGTTCTTTGAAAGGATATAGTTTCAGATTGGTCCCATAGAAAATACATCAAAATCGATTCGGTTCAGTAGTTTGGTTTTTTAATCAAAATAACTGCAAATAAAATTGTCATCCAAGTAAACGAAATTGTGTATTATTAACTAATTTTGAAGTCGGGTTTTATGATTGATAATTTTTTCAAGTATGTTCAAGCGTAGTTAATTTTCCACCTCTAAGGGTGGAACATTAGGAGATCAATCCCGTTTATTGAACTTTCTGTGAATCGGATAGGAAAAGAAGGTTGTTATTTTTTTTTTTTATATTAATCTAAGGCAATATGCACCTACAGAGTTTACAGTACCTAAGGACCTATACACCTTTTAAGGCAATAAGAGGTATGATTCCGAACTCGGCAGCACGCAACAGTGCTGCGACAGTACAGTTGCGGCAGCACTGCTGCGTGCTGCCGAGTTCAGAATCATACCTTTAGTTAGATACCACTACCATTAAAGTCGAAAATCTATCACCAAGTGGTGTGCCAGTAGCCTCACTAGTTTAGAGCTAGTTACCACTCTAGTCAAGGTGTACAACCCAAATAGCGTCATTATTGTTATAATACCATTTTTTTTTACGATTTTTTTTGAAACTCTTCATTGTTGCTATCCTTTTCTCACACATTGGAATGAAAAGAGATGCAGATTGTCAAATTCAGTATGGTACAACGGAGTTAACGTCTCTGACACTATATCAAGTGTAAAAATACAGTATATTTATTAAAAGACCAGACTATAAGTACAATAATTAAATCATATTAATCAGTACTTAACAATGTTGGAACACAATGATAGATAATTATCATAATTAATTAATCTGCAATTATGACACAAGAGACTGGTCACAACCAGTCTGTCCAAGACTGAAGTAACACAATGAATCATTTGCATACAGATTGACCAAGACATCTGTAGAGTTGGCTAAATGAGGCATCTAAAAATTCAGCCAGTTTTGTTCAACTCTAAAGATAATATTAAGATAACTCTTTATTAAAGACTATAAAAACAATGATATAACAAATACATTACAATAAAACTATTCTCTAGGCTATTAACAGGCGGCCATATCGCTTAAAGCGACCGCATTCAGGCAACCGTGCATAGAATGGAATTACATTAAGAATAAAAGTGGCCTTAGCTAAAATAATTCAAAAGTAAACACCTATGCAAATAACAACAAACAATCAATTGGTTTCAAATAAATATATCATTTTAATAGCTGTTGCTTTGAACACGTAGACTTTCATATAAAATTGTAACCCCCCTTAATTCGGTCCTCTCGCAAAATCTTTTCTTAGCGGACCTCTACACCCCTAAGGAATCTACTTGCCAAATTTCAGCTTCGTTAGTCAAGTAGTATTCGAGACTTCGTGATGAGTCAGTGAGTGAGTGAATTTCGCTTTTATATATATATATATATATAATATATATATAATATATATAGAGCAGAAAAGCAGTAGACAAGGCTAGCACAGGACCGAAAAAGATGGCGCGCTGAAGAGGAGACCTATACCCAGCATTGGGTGGAGAATAAATGATGATGATATGTATATATATAACATAGACTACATAATATAACCATCATAATATACTGGTCGCACTTTAATGTGGATTCGTCATCACAAACACAGATGTATCTGCTGGTAGATGGCACCCATCACTTTGTCAATACTGTCAACACATTCTTGGTGCATGACTAACTATGTACTGATAATAATTATCATAACTTGAGTTAATATTTATTTAATGTTTCACGTAAGTAAGCTATGGAGACTAGCTGTTGCCCGCGAGTTTTTACGCGTACTCTTTATATAATCTTTCAACCTTCATTGTTCTTCTAAAATCGGCCCTTTCGCAAAATCGTTTCTTGGGGATCTCTACACCGCATAAGAAATGTACCTACAAAAGTTCAGCTACGTAGAATAACTAGTTTTAAAGATAAATAAGATAAGTAAATAAGTAAAAATAAATAAGTTAGATGTATTTTAATTTCATGCTAGACAGACAGCGCACTAGGTACGCTATGACGTCAAGCCATGCACGTGTCATACAAATGCTATACTAACACATGGTTTGCGGGAGAGAGATAGAGCATCCACTCTATCCCCACCAAAAACTTTGAGCGCTTATATCTTAGAAATAAATCAGTCAATTTAAATATTTTTTCAGAATGTGTAATGTATTTTACAACACATTTGCTCAAAAAGTGCACTTACGAAGCCTGTATACATCGTTCGAAAGTTAAACATTACGGATCATACAACGGAGCGTGCGGTAATGAATTTTACCGCATGCTCCGTTGTAAAGCACCGTGCGTGTACTTTACGATATTTTTTTAATTTCCATTTTTTGTTTTTTTCTCGAAAATGTGTTGTAAAACGTTGTATGGCACACGTGCCGATTGGTTATTACAAAATCTTGACTATGGTAAGCGTCTACTCGTTTGTAATAACCAACTTTCCGCACTTGTATCATAAATAACTATATTTATATCCTTCGCTAAGCTTGTTATTTGTAAGAAATGGAATATTACGAGAGGGCGCAGACCTATGTATACAGAGCTGAAGGCTGAGACTTCATCGGACAAAACTTGAAAAGTATACCATAAGACGCTGATCGTTGATCTCGTCTACGATAGAGAAACATGTTTGATAATGTTGAATCTACTATTAGCTTCAAGAAGTATTTTTAATTTTTTTTATGCCATAGGTGGCAAACAAACTGACGGGCTGCCTGATGGTAAGCGATCACCGTCGCCTATGGATGCCTGCAACACCAGGGGCATCACAGACTTAGACTCTATTAACAGCCCTTTTGAAGAACCCCAGGTTATAGTTACTCGGAATGCCGCAGGAAGCAGGAGCTCATTCCAGAAATTGCAGGTGTGAGACAAAAAGATCGCGTAAAACGCACCGTGGAATCATACTTAATATTATAAATGCGAAAGTGTGTTTGTTTGTTTGTTCCTATTTCACGCAGCAACAGAACTACGAATCGACCTGATTTTTGGCATGGGTATAGTTCAAGGATCGGAGAGTGACATAGGCTACTTTTCATCAACATCATCATCACCATTTTTCATCACTACGCGGGTGAAACCGCGGGGCGCAGCTAGTTGACATATGAATGAACATTTTTAGTAATAAAACTATGATAGAGAGTAGAGTAGAATGAGGTAGTAGATATTCTATGATTATAACACAAAGGTGATATCATGTCATTCATTGATAGTTGAATCACCGCACATTGTTCTATTTACAATATACATCAAATGTTTATTATTATTATCAGTATAGAATCCTAATAGCAACTGATTTTATTGTATCATTGACTCAACATCTTACAATACCTACATCTTGCAAGGATGTTTAAACAGTCACTAAAACATGTGGTAACACAATTAAAACACATTTGGTATTCGGATCAGAGCACATTGCAAACTCATCTTAGCACAAAGCATGGCAAGAATTTTTATGTAGGTATGTGCTGGCCTTTATAAAGTCACTTCATGTGAATGCAAGCTTGTTTATAATAATTCAATAAACATTATTGAATGATGTGTCGGACAGGAAATCACCAATAATGCGTATCAGCAGGAAAGCACAGTGCAAGTAAAAAGTATTAAGGGCAGTGACCCAGTTAAGGCTGCTATAAGTTCAAGCAAAATTCACATTGATGCCATTCACATAACTAAAGATTCATTATTTCGCGATAAAATATTGGCTGTTCTATAAATTTTGTGGAGTATGACTTTTTTCTATGTAGCATTTGAATTGTTTTTCGCAATTTCAATGTTGGACAGTATAAGATATTCGTTATTGTGAGTACAGAGACCCCCTTTCGGACTAGTACCACTGTTTTGTAGAACCCTGTACAGACGGGAAGCACGCCATTACTCAGTCCTGCATTTGATTTGAGAAATGAGTTGTAACGTTTTAGCAATAAGGTTGGGTTTGTGAATGATTATTTAGCCCGTTGGTCCAGTTGGTAGTGAACCTACCTTCTGAGCCTGAGGGCGTGGGTTCGATTCCCACGTAGGACAAACATTTGTGTGATGAACATTTGTGTTTGTTCTATATCTGGTTGTTAATATCTATTTAAGTATGTATTTAAAACAACTATACCTATATGTATGTATATCAGTCTCTGGCAGCCATATCACAAGCTTTGCTTAGTTTGGGGTCAGATGACCGTGTGTGCAAAATGTCCCAAATATTTATTTTTTATTTTTATTTTATTTATTTGAAAAAACACACAAAACACTGGCAACTCTGCCAGTGTTCTGGGAACCCTGCCGCACGGTGGTGATCCCGACGGCGTTTTTGTTTTGTAGTAGGTAGTACATGTTTGTATATTTTATACAATCATATTTTAGTTTAATTGTACCTTTTATTTAGTTGTTTTAAGTTTTAGTTTTTAGTTTATATTTTAAGTTTTCATCAATTTGTTTTTAAAATAGCAAAATAATTATTGTTAAATAATTTGTTAATAAAATTCAAATTTATTTGAAAAAGTTTTTTATTTATTTAAATAAGTGTGCACTAAATACACGTTTAATACGGTTTTATTGGTAATGTTAAATATGATGGTTTTAATAATCATTGGTGACAGGTGATGTAGATTTGATAGCATGCTAATATTGTTTCTTTTTATTGTACTACCAGCATCATTATTATCAGCATATCATATTCTCATTGCTGGTGACACATGCTTTCACTCAGAGAGAGAGAGAGAGAGAGAGAGAGAGAGAGAGGGAAAAAAGAAAGAAAAATAGTATTGTCATTGTAATTATGTTGGACAAGTATCTATTACAACAGTTTAAGAACTCTGTTTTAAACTATCACGGTTGTTCACTAAAGTTATATGATTATTTACGGGATATTTACCGTGGTTTCCACAACCTTACCACGGTAAATATCCCGTAAATAATCATATAACTTTAGTTTAAGAACTGTCAAATTTGGTTTAAAATAAAGTAGTAGGTCTAACAGTATCGACTCTATTGAACAACCAAATAGCTTATAGACCAGCATAAAAGATTCACAAGCTCAATTGGTCAGAACAATAAACAGAAAGGAAAAATTAAGGGCAATTGAGAGGCACTCATCTTAATGGAACTTCCTTTCATCCCACTGCTAGAGATAGTTCACATTGTTTCCATCGGGATTTTAATTAGGCGGACAGATGAAGATATAATAATATAAGTTACAGTAAATGCTTCCGTTTTTATGTTTTTCTTAAATGAGTTTGTGCTGTTTTTTTTCAGTATTTGGGACATACTAATACTATACTAACTAGCAAATATTTTAAAAGCAATTCCATACGCAACATTTGTCTCGAGTAGATATCGGGCCATACTTTTACTTTTCTGTATGAAGAGTGAAAATGAAAATGAAAAATATGAAAAGAGTATTAACTATAATGACATTAGTTATAGTAACTGGTTACGTTGTTAACTGTTTTTCAGTTTTTCTTAAATGAGTTTGTGCTAATTTTTTTTCGGCTGGATATCGGTCCATTTTCAAACTTTTCTGTATGAAGAGTATAAAAAATACATAAGTTACAACTTTTTCAAGTCAGCGAAACCGAGTAATCGTGCTTATAAAAAAAAAAAAAAATTACAATATTATATTTTGGGTGTCTTCATCGCAAGTGAATCAGTTTCTTCTAGGCAAGCATGCTCCATCATAGACCGTATCATCACTTAACATCATGTGAATTGGTAGTCAAACGTAAATCTAATATTTAATAAAAATAAAAATATATGTTTTAAAGTATGTATGTTTATTTCCCTTTCACGCAGAAATAAATTAACGTGATATTTTGAAAAGAGATCATTTGAACGCTTGGGCCATTTTCGAAACAAAATATTTTGAAACGAGTTTTGGTAACAAATTACAATCCCTGTTTCAGAAGCAGAATATTTTTTCGTTTACCGAAACTAGTTTTGAAAATTGGTTTCTAAAGTGGCCGAAGTGAGTTTAAATGCCGGAGGGTGACAGGATACTTTTTATCCTGGAAAAATTTAAGGTCCCTGTCGACTAGTCTGTGCGGATGAAACCGCAGTTTAAGCTAACTTCTAATAATATGATTTACTATGTTTAAAAATCAATAATAATGTCCAGAATCATGATCTAATATTTTCTAATCATTTCCATACAGTACAATGCTGAAAATTTGATGCTAACATTGTTTTGAAAATACTTCAATATCAACTTCTACTTTTATTTAATGGCCTCTTTTGTGGAGTGGGGGCCACCACAATTTCGCCAATGCAACGTATTGGGATAAACCATCAAACGAAGGAGATTGTCTGGTGTACTTCAATATCATCAAAACATTTCTGATGGACATCTAATAGTATCTGCCGATTGTTGGCCATACATTTTTGTTAGATGAGATTTGTCGATTAGATTCTGATATGCACCTATAATAAGCTCATGCAATAACTAGCAACTTAGTAAAGGACATACCGATGCAACAGATTAGTTGTGCCCTGTGTTCTTGATTCATGAGGTGGTGGCTGTCCTTTGCACACAACAGACAATCTGGTGACCAGCCCGTTGGAGTCCCCTCGGTAATGTTGAATAAGCGTGTCCAAGCCATGCACTGTTGTGTGCTCTTCGATGGAGAAGAATGCATCTTCTCCGTGCCTCCGAATCTGGTAGTGGACTACCTCACCCTGAAAATGAGTACATATATCACATTTTTTTTTTGTAAAAATGGCCTCAATATGACTTGGAAGTAAATTATGAGGACAGACGAGACCGAGGTACAGATTTACCTCATAATTATATAGTGATTCCAAGGTGATTATTGTTCCAAACAAGCACTTCTGAGAATATCTAATTGAAATTGATAAAGCTAGAATGTCCTTAGTGTCAAGGTTGAAATTATAAAATTGTACCTGATGCACAACCGAGAGAACGTAATCCCCTGGAGAAGTGTTACTTTCGCGAACCAAAAATAAGCCATCTTCACCCTCTGTAATAATAAATAAGTAATGTTACAACACTTGAGATTAACAATAACAAAAGACAACTGATTGTTATTACGAAGTTACAAACCTTCCTTCAGAAGGTTCTCAGCGTACTCTCGAGATATTTTCCCATGAAACCAGTTGACGTTATCCTCCCTGACGTTCATCCTCAGCAAAAAAGAGTTTGTCTGAAAAGTTAATTGAAAACTTGTTCAACAAGTTAGCTCCTTCGAAAAACTTTTTTTGAACATTTCACATCGATCACCGAACAAATAAAGAATATAAAAGACACACAACATTAATTGTTTTTAGTAGTTTTTTGTTATGAACATGTGATTTTATAATTTAGATTTTCATTTTAAAACTTCTGTACTCTTTTAGCTACATAAAACATAACCAAATAAATCAACTTCACAAACTATTCGCCATTTTTGTTTCTATTTCTTTCTAACTATCAGCAACACGTATTCAATTATTTGAATAATTTGAATACAGTACGATTGGATATATTCATCCTTCTCATTTTCTCAAAGAATAAAGGGTAAAACGAAAGAGACGGATAATATGTGATGACTTTTACACTAGGTCGGGTTATAATGCAAACGTCACAAGCTAGTGTAGTCAAGTAAGAAGCTGATAAGATTTTTGGATGATTCATACACATTTTAAATAGCAATAATTTATTAATAAATAGCGCTAAAATTCACTACTTTAATTAAACTACCAAAAACTCACCTTCAATAGTATGAATGACGTCATGATGGTTCATGATATCCAACTTTACGATCACGAAAATATTCGTAAAATATTTTGGATAAGGAAAATTTATTTATTCTTCCAGCGTTTCCTGTGGTTGCACATTTTATTAACAATTGTTTATTATTTGTAGGTAAATAGCACGGACAATTTAGTTAAATGCACTGGTCGGTGAGCGGAGTGCGTGTAGCAAGCAGCCGGCAGACAGGCGCGGTATCCCCGACTCTGCCTTCCAGCGAATGACTCATAGCAAGGTCAATTCCGAGAAATGAATCACCAACGTATACTCAGTTCCACAATGCTATAAGTAGTACGCATTCTCTCACAACACACAACACTGCCTCATTATTGTATTTTTTTGTAAATAAAGCAAAATTACACCTGTAGGTACCAAAACTGCAGGCTCAAACTAAGCTTCAGGCATAGCTAAAACACTTCAGGCGGATAGGTCTCATAAATTAGTAGAGTAGGTACATACCTACTAGGTGTGTAGGCATGCAGGCATTTAGCCGCCGACACTACCTAGTCTATCTACCTACAATAGGCTATCAAATGTTTAATTAAGAGATAAATAGGGCGCAGCTGGGCGGATTTCCATATAAAATGTATGAAAACGATTTTTGAGATGCCCCCCCCGACGCACGATGACTCACCGACATCTTGCAAAACTGGAAACCCCTCACCGTCCAATTCTTCCGCTTCTTTATTCCGCGGACCTGCATGCCTCCCCCATCGATCTCCAAAAGGGCCGGTTGGAAGCGGCTTGCATCCAGCGCTTCCCTGCGGTCTCTTTTAGGTCGTCTGTCCATCTTGTGGGTGGACGTCCTACGCTCCTACCGGTCCGTGGTTCGAAAGATGCAGCCGTTTAATAGGATAGGACAGACGGACAGACAGACAGACATCGTAGGTAGTCTCATCATAGGGTCCTGTTTTTACCCTTTGGGCACGGAACCCTAAAAACATCATAATTTGTATGCGGTCAAAGCAGGAAAATTTCTGAGAGATTTCTTACGAGGAAAACAGACAAGTAACTTGGTAAGGAATGTAGGTACTAGAGCCAATTAGGTATATAATGTACTACGATGGCAGAAGAAATTATATAGGTACACGGTGGGTAAACAATTTATATTTTTTACTTAATGACTCATAAAAAGAGGGAGTTCTTTTTCTTTCTAAATGTTTACCTCATTTATGAACCCGACATGGAAAATCACACGAACGCGCGTTTCACGTTCGCGTGACTTTCCAATTGAGCGGATTTAACGTTAGTTTGATACCGCGTTAGCAGTTGGCCGTAAGGCCAAAGGTATCACAAAAGCCAAGAAAAAGTTTTCACTAATACAAACTTAATTAATGTAAATGTCCCGTTCAACACCAACTTAAGCCTAGATAGATTAATAGATATAGTAAACATTGTTCATAATTATAAAAACAATGAACTCCTTTCGATATGATAGTCCGTTGGTCCAGTTGGTAGTGAATCTACCTTCTGAACTTGGGGGCGTGGGGCTTGGGGTCAGATGACCGTGTGTGCAAAAATTTCCCGAATATTTCGGTCAAGTACCACCGTTCCGTGAAACCCTGTAATAGGTAGGTATGTATATATAGTGATAAGTATGTATAGTGATTCAAGTGCGATATTTACTTGATTGCTGCAGTCTAGTCAATTGGTATTTGTTTTGGTGTCGTAACAATGGACACTGGTGATATCTTGGTAAGGTGTCATAAAATTGCTATTGTGTCTGTCTGTGGGCGTTGGTTGAGGCAAGCATGTATTTTTAACACTTTAGCTTTGGTTCCTATTATAGAAGTTGTACCTACGTGTATCTACTTAAGTGGGTACTTATATATAAAAACATAAGCGTCATTTTACCTTATTTTCTCAATTTCAGTAAACAATCATTTTGGTAAATTGCACATATTTCTATTTCAAGTAACTCTATTTCTCTGTTTATTTATTACATTTATCTGGGAAATAGTTTGTACCATGAGAACTTTTATCTATAATAGGACATACCTACCTACATACATACCTACCTTTTATCTATACCTACGTAGCTAAAGATGCAACTAGTTTCAAATAAATTGAAATTATGTACCGAGCATGTAGCAGGATTGCAGATTGGATAGCAGTACTATCCAATATCATAAATACCAAACATAATTTTCAAAAACTTTGAGTTTTTTAAGGCCTTCACTACCAGCTTGATTTTCACTGAGTGTGTTACCGAACATTCTTACGCGATTGGCCATGTTCCGGAGTCTAACTCTTTACTTCTTTAGAAAGCATTTGCAACAGTCTTCGAGTGGACAAACCAGTCTGCAGCACAGGAGCGTAACTAGAGCGGGGTATGAGAAGCATTTTTTTTTATGGGGTTCTCAACCAATTGTGCAAAAAATAGTAGATTGTAACATAAGGGCGCAAAATAATATTTTTATGGCGAGGGCGCTTTTTTGAATCCAGAGTGAAGTGAGGGATTCTAGAGTAGAATCTCGAGCGTAGCTAGGGATTCTTTATTAGAATCCCGAACGTAGCGAGGGATACAAAGTACGACGCCCGAGCCAAAAAATATTTTGCGCCCGAGTGATACGTCACTCTACTTTTCATCACCCACTATGAGAAAATAAAAGGCGCCTCATATTTTATTGTAATATTATTATTTACTAAAACATAGAGTAACAACTAAGTTGAAATTAAATAGTATCTAATAATAATACAACTAAAAACAATATTTACATTTGAGACATTTTCGCAATTATGAAAATGTATTGTTACACAAAACCAAACATTTCTAACAATTCGTGAAAATTAACGTAAACGCGTGCTGTAATTCGCGCGTTTTTTTATATATTTTTTCAGCTGGCGGCGCGACTATGGGCCGTCGTACCAGCCAGTCTTTATTCAAACATTAATTGCGTTAGATTTCTTTGGCGCTGAACACTAAGATGTTCCAAATTCAAAAAGTGCGCCGCAAAGATAATTGCGGCGCACTTAAAAAGAGGATTAAAAACTCATTACTGCCCGCTAAAAGTTTCTTATAGAAAACACCACCTTTGGGTGCATTTAAAGGCGAAGCAAGTCGTCCTTTTCGAATAGATGGGATGAAAAATAAATTTTCCAAGTCCAGGGGTGCAAGTACCGTTCTTTTAGCGATCGAAAATTCGCTAAAATGCCATAGAATCACAGATCTACTACCTATAGATTTTCAATGAGCGTGGCTAGCTCAGTGCCTCTCGCTCATCATCGTATTTTCGCTCACTGCGCTTCTTGCAGCCCAAAATGCTACAACCAACCATTGTAAAATATCTTTTACAATTATTTCTCAGAGGAAACACGCATTTATCACATTAAATCACCAAAAAAAGGCAATAAATATAATTCAGACCCGTTTTGTTTGTCACTGATTATTACAGATTTTGACACTTGAGGTACCAAAAACAGGTCACGCCGATAAGGACAACAAAATCTATTTATGTCCTTTTCGTACTTGTGCTGAGCCATATCAAGTTGTCTCTTTCACTAAAATATATTGCCGATCTGGTTGTGTATATCTGTGCATAGAATCGATCACAGCGAGTACTGAAAAAATGGCATATTATCGAATTTGACGACCTCAACTGTCAATTTGACGATCGCTAAAAGAACGGTACTTGCACTGCAGGCGTGGCTCTATTACAAAAAAAAAAGCATGTCTGTATTGTAAAAAAATATACAAAAAATGTTTTACTCACTTATTAAATACCTAACACATTGACAAATAAATAATTTGATTTGATTTGAAACCTCATTTAAAACTTAGACTTGGACTGAGGAAAATGCGCGGAATCTTGAGTTGCTTTTCGCCAGTGATATTATAGGTATACCTATGCCATAGCAACTATGCATAGTGACAGTTTGGAATAAAACGTTTGATAAACTACTTTTAATTGCTTTTGCCCCATTTTAAGCCCAACCCTGGGCAAGTCCAGCCTGCAGTTTGTTTACCTCGCGAATGCAATGTTTATTTACTTTCATTCGTTCGCGAGCGTCTGAAGAATGGCCGGACTCGACCAGCCATTGTATTGAAAGGGAATAATTTAGACTTTCTTGTTTGAATCCGTTGAATGGACATGAATGTCTGTTTATAAACTTAGTTGGAATTTGGAACTCTTTGCCTACTTATTTGAATCTTGGCACTATTTATTTTTAATATATTCAATACCATTTCGATTAATTTGTAGACCAGATACTCCATTACTATGCTTTGCATTATTATAGACAAATTTAGCAAACAAACAACAGTAAAACGTAGGTAGTAGTAGGACTAGTAGGTAGGTTTCTCGAACAATAAAAGAAAAAATAAAGATAATGTTACGGGACGGCGTGGTTTAGACTATAGCTTTCTTGAGAGCCAGTTCCAAGTACTTATTTAAATTGTAAACACGCACCTGACCAGACGTTATGGCCTTTCAAGGATCTCTTGTCTGCTACCAACTTTTTGTTCAGAGCATTCCGTGTTGAAGTTCCAAGTTTAGATACAGACAGGATCTAGATAGTCTATTTGCAAACACTGTCATCTAAAAATAATCATGGGTATGTATGGTTTCAAGGACCACTAGTCAGGTAAGTAACTACTTGAAGTTTTCGTTCTGCTTGCGGTTTTTCCGGTCCTCCCATCCTGTCCCGTACTTTCCTTCTGATTCTTATACATATTTCCATGCAAAGTATCAACATTAGTTTTGTAGTTAAATTAATAATTTAATACAATTATTGGAATGTTAGTACTTACCCTGAAAAACTTAGATGTAGACTTGAAAGAGGGAGCCGCCATCGCATTTGGAGATCGGTATTAGCACTAAAACTTCAGTGGTTACACTAGTTTAATCCTTTGTATAGTAGGTATGTAATTTGTGGTGGGGACGAAAATAGTTTTTTCTGTAACATGGTTCTTATATGTGTTCTTTAATTTGAAGAACCGCTCTCTCTCTCTCTACCTCTCGAAAGATATCTCTCAGCTTCGAAAAGAAAAAAAAAAACTTTTAGTTCACTTTGCTTAATAATTGGTGGCCAGTATTTGTCTCCTCTGAATATCTTGTACCTACCAATAGGTATACAATATTTCAATGTGAAAGAGGTTTGATCACGTTTTTATGTTAGAATAAATCTGAGACGGCACGGCACGCCAAGTTATTTTGAAGTTATAGGATTATTATTTTATATTGTTTTTTGAATCAATGTTATTGTAATGTATTCTCTAATGAAAACAATAATACAATTTTAAATAAAAAAACTAACGTTACAGGCTGATGTTGGTTGCAACATATTTATATTCTCTTTAGGTTGCAAAGGCAGCACAAGAATTTGGAGGTCGACAGGAAAGAGCGCTCGGGGTATATAGGTATATCCCATAGGTTCGAATCCTGCCGATCGTCAAATTTTCGAATTGTCTATTATAACATTTAAACAGTAGATAATTCCTAAAGTATGGAACAGCACTTGGTCAACTCTACAATTAGGTAAGTTGCTTGCTCTAATATACTTACTTACGTCTTGTCAACATATGCAAGATGGTAACTATACAAAGTACTCTGTGATAGTAGTGTATAGTATAGACACCGGTTGGTCTCGTCTGCCAGTCTCCGGATGAGTCACCGCTTTCTAGTGCTCCCGAGGCGGTCGATGACACAGCACAGCCGCTTGCCCTATTCATACTTACTATTGTGCTGAAACCACTACACGCACTGTGAACACGACTAAACTAGATACGGAAGTAAAGTTTATGTTGCGAGTTGCGTATAAAAGTTAGGATTTCTACGGCAATTTTTCCACCCAATAGTTGCCTGGGAGAAATTGCTTTTAGCGATAAGACCGCCACTTGTGGTACTAGCTTGTAATTGTCTCTATCTGTATGTAATTTTTATATGGTGTGTACAATAAAGAGTTTTATATTTTATTCTTATGTTATCTATCTTGTGACAGTGTCGACTTGTCGAGCAAGCGTAGTTTCGAATTCTGCCGGTCACCGAATTTTTGATCATTAAAATAATTTATTTATAAGTTGATTGAATCAGGCGTTACTTTGCATAAGTCCATCTTCAAAACCAAAGAAGCGAAACAAGCAAGTGCATACACAGTACGCAGTACCTACCTAGTAACACCAGTAGAAGCAGAATTTTACCACAGATTCGTCAAAAAACATTTTACTTATAAATGATTATAAATGCGAAAGCTTAGAATGACTACACAAAGAAACCAAGTACATTCGCAAAGTTTAAGCCATTCAAATGGTGTCATATATGGCTCCAAAAAAATATAAAAATTTTACTGTGACAATTTGCGCGGTGAAATCGTACCACAACAAATCAGAAAAGCAGCATAAGAGTTATGGTGTGACATTCCACAGGTAATCCATTAATTTTCTTGCTTTAATCGTTTAAAATACCAATCGAAACGTAAGCTACAAAGCGAATTTGTAGCTTACGTTTTGAGAAGGCGTTGTTTGGAAATCTACCTTCTTTGAGTAGTTATTCTAAGTGCGAAAGTGTGTTTCTTTGTTAAAGATAAAGATAAAGATTATTTATTTGCACAAAACACGAGTAAATCATACACACATTTAAAACGCATGCACAATAGGTGGTTTAAAATATTTGTTACTTTGTATCATGTTTTGTCTAGTGGTCATGGTATAAAAATACCGAAAATATTATTTATATAAAATAGTTATTTATGATACAAGTGCGGAAAGTTGGTTATTACAAACGAGTAGACGAATGTAAGCCCGAGACGAAGTCGAGGGCTTACCATAGTCACGAGTTTGTAATAACCAATCCGCACGTGTGCCATACAACGTTTTACAACACATTTGCGAGAAAAAAAGGCTACAAATGAAACAATTTTTGTTTAAAACTTAATATCAGTCACAACAATAGTTTCTATAATATAATAAGAAAATGGCGCGAACATGCAAATAGCGCCACTATCACGTGGTGAAAATTAGAACTACATCTTTCGTCTCATTTTCTCTTTAGTATTAAACTGAGACAAACGTATTGAGCAAAAGCGCTTCCAAGGAGGTTTAATCATTCAGCTTATTTATTCTCGTAATATGAAACTCTTTTGTGGAATTCTTATGTAATTATGATGGAAATTAAAAAAATACCGTAAATCACACGCACGGTGCTATACATCTGAGCGTGCGGACAAATTCATTACCGCACGCTCCGTTGTGTGATCCATAATGTTTAACTTTCGAACGATGTATACAGGCTTCGTAAGTGCACTTTTTGAGCAAATGTGTTGTAAAAGTATTAATTTAATTAACTGTCGAAACAATTTCAAATGTTTAGATATGATGTTATTAATATTATAATAATAGTTAACAGATAGACATTACTATTATTGTATGATAAACAAATTGACCTACTGCAATCATTACTAAAATTTATCATTTATAAAATCACTAACTTTATAATAACATTTCTTGACTAAAAGATTTTTTTGTTTTATTTTAAATTGAGTAGATTTTAGATCCCTTATTGAAATCGGTATAGTGTTATAGATAATAATCGGTCCCATACACATTATACTGTGGTTCATTAAAGTGGTTTTAGATGGGCGATTACGACATCTGTTTGGGTCTCTACGATTTCTTACCGCTAAGTCAGATATTGCCGGGAATAATTCTGGATTAGTTTTTACGAATAAGGCAGTTTCCAATATATATAGAGACGGAAGCGTAAGAATTTTATGTTTAGTGAAGTAAGGCGTGCAACTAACAGTACTTTCTAATCTAAACATCGATCTGATACAGCGTTTTTGCCTTTTAAAAATAATCTCTTTGTCGGTTGAGTTACCCTAAAATATAATACCGTATCTGAGGACGGACTCAACTAAACCATAATAAGTGGAAAGCAATGCATCTGTGTTTAAGGTACTAGATAGTTTATGAAGTACATAGGCCAAGCTTGAGACCTTCTTAGAAAGACTATCGATTGTTGTTTTGTTGTTGGTTTGTTTGTTACCTTTCCACAGAGAGCTACAGAGCAACGAATCAACGTCAGATACTTTTTATTCTGGATCAATTTAAGGGTCTAACTTCGGGCCGCAGGTTGTTGTATATAATATTTAAACAGTACAATCTCATTTTATGTAATATTAGTAAGATTACATAAGCAACAATGGTATCTGTGATTTAATAATAGATCTTGCTTAAAATGCCTTACTTTGCTAGAGTTCGTTCAAATTATCTTGTAGTCCAGACGAGCGCAGAATGTAGTGCAGGTGCGGTACCGACTTCAAAAAGGAGGAGGTTATCAATTCGACTGTATATATATATATATATATTATTATTAATATATATAAATATATTATATAATATAATATATTTAAATATATTATTTTATATTATATATATATATATTTTTTATGTTTGTTACGCGATTAATACGTCAATTTAGAATTGTTTTTGATGATTCTTTTTATATTAAACGCCTTCAAAACAAATTTATGAAAAAGACGTTAGTTATATATACCTACTGCCTGTAATAAACTCAGCTAATTTAATGCTACGAAATGATTTCATTATTCGTAGACCCTGCTTTTATACTGTTCCAAAAATCTCTCCATATATCATACTTAGTCTATTTTACTTTGATCACCTGGGTGACCAAAGGCGACTCTTTAGTACCTACCCTTTGATTACCTGTGAATATAATCACCTAGGTGACCATTCAAATTATTATTTCGGTATATTTTGATCACCCGAGAATACTAGCATCTCTTGTCCAAACTACTTTTTTCTGGTGTGCACAATAACTACTCGTATATAATACCTATCTATTTAATACTTCATAATATCATAGACAAAAGTAATATTTATGATCCTCGATATTATTATGTCTGTGGAGTGTCTTGCCTAATTGGGTGTTTCCGATAGTTACAACCTGGCGGCTTCTAGTCGGTGGAATCGGTTAATTCTAGACAAGCAGGTCCATTGTAGACCGAATACATCAGGCGAGGAGGTCAAAGGTAAACCTATAAAAAATTAAATGACTCGTTCATACGATTTTTCTTTCATGCTAAGTACCTACTACTTATACTACCGACATAGCTGTTAAAATTTGCAAGTTGAAGTGGCAATGGGCAGGCCACATCGCTCGAAGAACCGATAACCGATGGGGAAGAAAGGTTCTGGAGTGGAGACCACGAACAGGAAGACGCAGCGTAGGTAGGCCTCCCACTAGATGGACCGACGACATTATGAGAGTCGCGGGCATCCAGTGTATGCACAAGGCAGGCTGTCTTTCAGTGTGGAGTTAAAGGGGGAGGCCTATGTTCAGCAGTGTACGTCTTGTGGCTGATGATGATGATGATGATGAGGTAAGTATAGACTCTACCCTCGTAGTAAACTATAGTAGGTATGTACATAAACAAGGAAACATCTTGCACCGGGTGACCTTAGTCAGTGTAAAACGACAAAAACAAAACCACAACAAGGCCCACAGTTCCCAAAACGGAACTGAGCGACCACGGAACGGAACGGAACCAGGGTGAAGCTTAAAGGGAGCTTGAATTTTTCATGGTTAAACTTTCTACTTTATTTCTACGCAAGACCAAATTTTTCATACAATTTTGGAGTCCCAGATTTTGAAAATTTAATTAGGAATGAATAAAAACGATTTATTTTAATTTGTCGTCTTATTCTTGATTATGTGAAACTATAAAAGAGTTTTTGGCGACAATGTGAAAAAAAATTAGTAAAGTAGGTATTATTTTCTTGTTCAAATGATAAATGTGTCATCATGGTGGATTATTATTTAATGTTCATGAGGTGCAGGTATTTTCGTGATGATTTCAAAATTGCATAGATTTGCCTCTTTTAGAGTCTCCAGCACTTTACTAGGGCATGATTTTGACTCGGTTTTGACGGTCACGTGACTTACTTTATTGTCACGGTTGTTTGTTGTTTTTGTTGTGTGAAACCTAAGCATTGCTTGTATTAACGGAGAACCTATCTAACGTAGGATCTTTCGCTGCAGTTATTTTAGACTTACGCCTGCGGCACTTACGACTATATAATTCAAATTATTCATTAAAATTCTTTATCGAACTCTAGTATATATTTATCTATGTATTTATCTATGATCGAACTGAACTGCCATTAAAAAAATACAGAGTTCAAAAAGGGGCAAGTGCCCCACCACTCTCTACCTGGCCTGCGCCCAGGTGTAGAGATGAGGTAATCCTCAGTTCTATGAATGAAAAAATACAAAAAAGCTCGCATTAACTGTAAGACTATTTCTAGAATAAATCTTGTCAGTCAAATATGACGGCTCACAAAATAAATTAGAGTCGTTTTTTAAACGGCAGGCTTGTGTTGTGTTTTTATTTTGGGAAGCCACGCCATTCAATAGTTTTGTGGCTAGTTGGTGAGTCACTGTTGATCACACAGCGTGACCTGTGGGTAGTTAAATACGACCAACTAAAAGTTTGATACCTATCTTACTGATATTATAAATCTATCTTACTGATATTATAAATGCAAAGTTAATGTGTAAGTGTGTATGTTTGTCCACACTCAACTTCCTGCTGAACAGAGTTAAATGAAATAGGAGGTATTTTTATAACCAGGATTGACACAGGCTTTTTATGCTGAAAAAAACATGGTTTCTGTAGAAAATCGACTACAACCGCGGAGAGCTATAATTTACCTACCATAATATACCTACCTACCTAGGTAGGTACCAATAACTAACCTATCGTTTTCAAATAAAAGATTAAAAAATATCTCTGGATACTATCATCGTAGAAGTAAATACGAGGAAATAAAAAATATGAACATAGGTAATTGAAATAACTATCTTATCCAAAGGACGTCTGGAAAAGATCGGTTTTAGCGATAAGACCGCCCTTTGTACATCTATTGAATGTATCTTCTTGTAGTGTCCTTTCTGTGGTGTCAGTAAAGTGTTATTTTTAATGTATTGTATCTATACTAATATTATAAAGAGGAAACATTGATTGTTTGTTCGTTTGTTTGCATTGAATAGACGCCGAAACTACTGAACCGATTTGAAAAATTCTTTCACTGTTGGCTTGTAGCTTACACTATCCCCGGGTAACATTGACTATATTATGTTTTAAAAAAAATAGGGATCCTTACCCAAGATTTAAAAAAATAAGATTTACAATTTTAACTTTGCGTGTTTGACAGTTCTAAGACAGGACAACGTCTGTCAGGTCAGCTAGTTATCAATAATTTTTAGAAAGAAAAAAACAAAAACCGACTTTAAGACTATAGGTAGTTAATTAAAAGTAAAACAGAGATACTCACCAAAACTTGAACCACAAACCAAAACGTCATTTGTGAATGTATTTTTGGTTTATGTTGAAATTTTCTAAAAGCCCTTAATAAAATTTTATAAAATTTGTATGGGGCCACCTCTGAGGTATGACCTACCAAACAAAATAAAAATTATCAAAATCAATTCTTAATTAGCGCAGTAATCGCGTAACAAACATACAAAAAAAAAGAAACAGCATAAGTACAGTCGAATTGATAACCTCCTTTCTGGTGTCAAATGTTATTAGATAAAGATAATTTTTAGAAAAAAAAAGAACCGACTTCATGATTATACCTTCATATACAAACTAAAACTAAAAAGTAGAAAATAATATTTAAATAACTTCAAAACAATGAGCATTACAGGACAATCAACGAAATTATTAATACATATATTACCTACTTATATACATATTTACAATTTATAATCAGTTATTTTTGGAGTCGGTGCCAGCAAATCCTGCCTTTGTAGGAAAATACTTTTCTACAGTCTATTTTGATATTATGTTTTCTGCACTGAAGTTAAATTTTTGGTACCTGTAGTCTTACAGCTGATGTGCGGAATTCCCGTTGACGGTTGTGTCTAAATGCATATAAATTTTGATGCGCTTCTTTTCAATTATTAGCCTTTGTTCGATTTCTTTTATATATATCTCTATTTCACATTCATATCATAAATATTAATAGATTAATCAAGTAGGTATCTATTAAGGTTATTTTTGCTTTGGCTGGCACCGACTCCAAAAATAACTGATTATAAATTGTAAATATGTATATAAGTAGGTAATATATGTATTAATAATTTCATTGATTGTCCTGTAATGCTCATTGTTTTGAAGTTATTTAAATATTATTTTCTACTTTTTAGTTTTAGTTTGTATATGAAGGTATAATCATGAACTCGGTTCTTTTTTTTCTAAAAATTATCTTTATTTTTAAATTTTTAGTGGGATTTATTCCGCAGAGATAAAAAAGTGCGTGTCGGGCTCGCGCACTGAGCGCGCTCGCGTACGTTCCGTACCACCACAAAATACAAAAAGTGCAAAAAACATCACGTCCAGGTGCCATCACCCGTCACCAAGGATGGTATATATTATACCCTAATAACTTCCTTGCCCCGTCACCCATCCAAGTACCGACCGCGCTCTACGTTGGTTAACATGGTATTGAACAGACATTTGTCACTGACTCACACTTTGCCATTATTTATTACCTACTGTTATACTTTAGAGTGTGTACTATAATCATGCCAAGTTTGACGCTTGTACCTACATGTTGCCGTTTTTACATTAGACCAATTACAAAAATACGTAAAAAATACGTTTGTTGTAGGGCCACTTTTAGTTTTTACTTTTTGATTTTATTATTATTTGTTAACTTAATAAGCTGTAATTTACAATTTCTGTAAAAAAAACTGACTATCTATTACGGTTCAAAAGACAGCCGTTAAAAGGTAGGACAGACATTACATGCAGATAGCGTAGGCTCAGTTAACCCGTAGGTCCCGTTTTTACCCTTTGGATACGGAACCCTAAAAAGGAATAATAAACCCTAATAAGGGTCCAAAACTCCATAGAAGCCTCTTGTAAAGCCTCCACCACTTTACTGGTGCATGAGTTTGACTTGACCGTGCATGATTAGCTCTGCTTGACTGGCTTGTTTGACGCTATTGAACACTATATAAAATATTTAATACTAAATACACGACACTAATTAATATTACGACTCAAATACTCTGTATCCATGGTCGTGAAAAATTTAACAAAAAACAACAGGGCATGGTCGCATCATGGTCGCCATGGAGACACTTCTTTGTTTTTTGAAGTCTGTTCCTCTATGTTTGTCAGTAGTAGATCTGTGATGTTTGCTGTTTAGTTGACAGCGTCGCTAGTAGAGAACAAAGTATGAAATTCACCAAGAAATAACTGTAGTTCCAATGTTGTCCACCTTAACAGCTAAGTTGGTGGCACTGTCCAATGTTTCCAATGTACATTGAATTTGTAGATATTTTTGTAGATTTTTCAAAAAGCACTGAATCAATATCGATAAAAAAATTATGGGACCACCTATGAGCTATGACCTACCAACCAAAAAAAGAATCATCAAAAACAATTCTAAATTGGCGGAGTAATCGCGTAACAAACATACAAAAAAAAGGAACAAAAAAAAAAAAAAAACATACAGTCGAATTGATAACCTCCTCTTGAAGTCGGTTAAAAATAAGCATTATCGCGCCCAATGTTGCGGAATTTTTCTACAAGATAATATAAGGCTGTGTGTTTATCCAAGGTAAACTACCTCCATACTAAATTTCATCCAAATCTGTTCAGCCGTTACGAAGTTGAGTGCGGACAAATATCCTCATAAAACTTTCACATTTATGATTTACCTAGTTTAGCTATGATCGTCCCAATTGCTCGGCAAACAAATTACTTTGACTATAGCTTAAATTATGCCCGAATAAATAATTTGTATTTTTATTTGTATATAGTCTAGCCGCTGCTGTAGGCAAGTCACGTTCATCCAAAGATAATTACTAATTATATTGGGCTCATCCCATATCTTTTTATGCCTGCATTGGGACCTTGTTTGTCAATGCCCTTACTATTCTGGTTGGGCCAAAAGATCTTCCAGTTTGTAAAGAAAAATAAGAAATATCTTTTAAAAAACCAATAAACACAATCATTCTGAGTTAATATGCCACTATAAAGAATGTTTGTGTTTTGAGGTTTTTTGAAGACGGGGTTTTAAGATAATTTATTATAGAATTTGTAGTGAAACAACAACCATGATAGTAGAATACTTAAAACCTTCCTTAACTCTGTTTGGGGCGAACTAATAGTTAATTTATAGATACAATTACACGTCTATGCATGAATACCTCCTTGTTTTGACTCAAGCAAAGCTCCTGAACAAAAGTTTAATAAAAATTTTTTTTTATAGTTGTTTGCTATCTCAAAATTCATAGGCGCTCGATCAAAATTATCCATATTATCAGAGCTGGTTAAAACACTACTGAGCCATAAATGAAATTTTAGTGGGGCCACCTCGAGAGTTTCACCTACATATAAAACAGGTTTACAGGTACCGGCGTAATCGACGTACATACATTAAAAAACGAGCCGATTGAGAATCTTCCTCCTTTTTCGAAGACGGTTAAAATGGAATAGGGGAGGGGAAAGTGCAGGGGAGAGCAAACACTACTTATAATTACAATAACATGGCATACACTTTAATAGTAAAGTACAAAAGTTTTTAATACAATATTACTTATACACCTAAGTTCAATAAAAACTAAGTCAATAAGAAAACAGGCAATGTAGGTATGATAGGTAAGTACTACATAATAGGGTATTTGACTACTTTTGGGAAACTATTGCACATTATTGCCTGATATAATTTAATATATACTGCATTTATATTTTCTGGATATCAGTCGTATTTGCGATATAAATCGATGTTAAAGTTTGAATAAAAAAAAATCGCGCCAAAACGCAGACCTGCGTCATAGCTCCGGTCGAGCGACGATTGACGTCACACAAAACAAAACAGCTGCAACCAGGCAGCAAAAGTTTGATAATCACTAATTTTCTAATAGAAGTAATGGTTTATAAATGTTGTGTAGTGCCACAATGTACAAATACTTCCATAAAACACCGGAAAAACTATTCGTTTCTGTTCCAATGGACCCCAAAACTCGCAAAAAGTGGTTGGAACTAAGTAGCTCGTAGAGAACCCAAAAGTATTGGAGCTAATTCAAGTGTTTCTATGTGCGAAGATCATTTTGAGGTACGTATTTGAGTCTATATATTTCTATTACAATTTGTGTTTTTATTGCATTACTATTTTATGTACTGTTACTTTCTTTTTAAACATTGTAAAGACATAACCTAACAAAATAGTGATATCCACCTACTACAACATACTTTTTGTACAACTTGATTGAATGTTTTGCTTGGAGAACAATTAAAAATTAATACTTACATTGTAGTTTTTACGTTTTGAGTTCTGCAGCGTAGAAACAATGACGTAGATTATTATTGAAGACATATGCAACCATAAATACATTAATTTTTGGGTAAGTTACTGCTGTCTGCTTGCACAAAATGTTTCTCCATTCTTCTCACATTTAACCTCCGGACTGTTTTTGGTGATAATTTCTGGATAAATCGCTCTCAAAATAGCTTTACAACATTAAATTCGCAAATATCAATACAAAATCTGTTTGTTTAGATTTGTGTGACGTCACTAGGGATGAAGCCAATTACAGACCGTTTTCGATCACGTGATCAAATGTCGAAAATACAGTTATTTTATTCGCGTTTTTTACAAAAAATAAGCATATTTTTATTAAAAAATCAATGAAATATGCTTTTTCATTGTGTCATGTTTATGGATGATGTCAATTGGCATAATATTTTCAATACAGTCAAACACCCTATTATGTATGCCTAGGTAATAATCGACGCAATAATATTATGCGCAATTTATTAGATAGGCTATAGGCAACTTACTTAATTACTATATTATGACATTACTTTGGACTACTTTCGTAAATCAACAATGAAATATTAAATTAATAACTATAACCTTATATAGATGAAATTTATGATTAACTGACATGAAAAAATAAATGTTGCCAATCAAATATATTTGTTTATTAATAGGTATCTACCTATCTTTTTTGTACGTTGGTACGAGTAAGATTTAGGTTTCGGTTACTGGGTATACAAAGTTTAGATATTGTACAGTTTCAATGTAGGTTTAGACACAAAAGAAGAGAGAGAGAGAGAGTTAGGTACATATTGCATTGATGGAATTAAATTAAATGATTTTTTATTACACGATTTACTTAAACAAAACTTATTAACTAGACTGATAATAAACTTTATTTGTTATCTTAACTAAACTCTATCATAAATAGTCGATATTTACAAAATGCGTACTTAACTTCTACTTACAAATATTTTTTGTAATTAATTTTGAAATCATGATGCATGTCTTATTTTAGTCGAAGGATGCATGCATACTTACCTATACCTAAACATTACTGCTGTTTTTATCTGCCACGGTTTAGTAAACAATTTTTTCCTAACTCTAGAAATAACAAAGAATAAAACTGATAAACAGACTTATGTTACAGTAAATGGACGGAATCCGTACTTCAAGATCTACTTCAATACATGCATTGCGTATCCTATCACAGAATGTAAAAAATATGTTCTAACTTAACTTACTGGTCATTGTTTTGTATCAAATATCGTTTAAATTAAGAAAACCAGAGCCAATTCAGATATAAGGAGATCCGTAGACGAACGAAAGTTACTGACATAGCCCACCAGATTAGCAAGTTGAAGTGGCAGTGGGCAGGGCACATAGTACGCAGAACAGATAGCTGATCGGGCCGAAAGGTTCTCGAATGGAGACCACGGACCGGTAAGCGCAGCGTCGGACGTCCACAAGATAGACAGACGACCTAAAAGAGAACGCAAGAAAACGCTGGATGCAGGCCGCTTCCAACCAGCCCTTTTGAAGATCGATGGAGGCCTATGTCCAGCAGTGGACGTCCTATGGCTGAAATGATGACGATTGTTTATAAGTTAGCAAACTGGTTTCCATTTGTATGGATCGTTTTGCCGAGCAATAGTTAAATTTAACTCAGTTAAGTTTATATGATTAAAACAGTGTTTCAGTTAAGTTTGTTTCATGGGAGCGAGCACAGGGGCGGATCCAGGATTTCATTTGGGGGGGGGGGGGGGCATTATGACAAGGTTCGAAGGAATAAAATCAAAATATGGAGTCGAATGTATGGAATTGTTAGGTGTTTGGGGGGGGCATGAATCCGCCAACGAGTGAGCAGGATGCCATGATAGGCATAGCGAGTATCACTTTGTATAATAACCTCTGGACAAAATAACTAGGTTGGTACATGAATAAAATACCAGGGATAAACAAACGCAAAGTAGTGAAATTAAATTAAAACAATTGCAAAATTATGGGTTCCTAAAACCATTCCTAATACAAAATTTTAATGCCCTGTTTTTATATTCCAACGTATTAGCCAACCAATACTAAAATTATGAGTTGTTTTCTATAAAAATGATTTAAAAATCACAGTTGGTAGGCCGGATGATCCGTTTTTTGAATATAGAAACTGGGAATAAATCGACATTTGTTTTTAAGTGTTCAAAATGTACAACAATTTACAGCCGCTGAACTCTCTGTTCTTACATTCTACATCATATTCACCAGGTACAATAAAATACCCAAGAGTCTCACACGGATAGGGTTACCATATCAAAATTTGAATAGTCCTGACAAAAAGCCGGACATTTTAGTCACAAAAAAAAACCCTGCGCTCGTCCTTACATTGATAACATAGCATTGGTATTACATCGCCCAAGCTAAAAAAACGGACAAAGGTCTAAAAGTCCAGACATGCCCGGATAAATGTGGACGGATGGTAACCCTACATACCGCGGACACGACACGTCTTACCACCGAAGGATACATTCACTCATCACGTGTAGCAGTTGTCTTCGTCGGCGTGGTCGGTGCAGTCGATGGTTCCGTCGCAGAGCTGTGCCAGCGTGATGCAGCGCCCGTCCACGCAGCGTAGCTCCCCGCTAGGACATGGCGACGCGTGCGCGCTCTTCGACCCTGCTCCTGGTCGGTGGACCATGGGAATGTCATCGACTTTCTCGAACGTCGTGTTGTTGACTTCAGGGGAGTCCACTGCAACTTCTTGGTCTTCGAGGGCTTGGGATTTCTGCAATATAAATAAGATTAGAGTTCTTACATTAATCTTATTGCATTCCTATTTTAGGTAGGTAGGTACTTAAATTTTTTCGTCATAATTATTATTTAAAAAAAAAAATATGGGAAAAATATGAAAAATCGGAAACATTATAAAGGACGTAAAATTAAATGTAAGTCAGGTATAAAAATTATTACACAGGCCATCCCCAAAGTAAACTTCTGGGGACAGACTGAACTTCTTTGGGGACAGTTCAAAAGTATAAATACCAATCTGCATGTGGGGAAACATCGAAATGAACCACTTTTTAAAAAATCGGTGTAGTTTTTTTTTTGAGCTTACGTCGTGATTCGCGTCTTATTTTACGCATATCGTATATGCCAAACAAAGCCTGTCAAACTATAGCTTACATAAACTATAACCTATAGTTTTTATTTCAAACTATAGGGCATATTGGTCATCAAAAGAGTTTATTCAGACTAGTAATAAAAGTAAGTAATACCTGCATCAAAGCAGCGCCGTTAATAACTTTTTCCAGTTTATTTATTGATTTATCAAGTCTAGTTGGTGGTATTGATGAAGAAACGGGAACAGGTCTTGCAGGACCAGGCTTCGATTTCACTGGAAAATTCCGACTGCTTTTAGACGGCTGTTCGTTCTCAATTTTTGCAGTTTTGTTAATATCCTCGAATATGCCTAGGTCTCCGATGTTGATATCTTCCATTGAGTCGCGATTTACTGAAGACTTTTCAGTAGGGTCCATGTCCTCTTTGGATGTTGGTACAATTCTCTGGCCAGTCTCGTAGTTTTTCACGACTTGCATCTCGTTGGCTGGGGGAGTTGTCGACCGGGTATATGGCGTGAGTCGTGATAGAGGCGGCCGTCTAGTGAAGTTCCTTTTAAAGGAGTTGCTGCTGTCACTTGTTACTAGCAGCTCTTTGCTGTTATCCATATCTCCTGTAATTGAAATGTTTTTATTTTAGAACAAAAAATCATTATATTTAACTTTTTGGACGTATATTGCTAGTGTGTAGAACCTGTAAAGAATAATATTATTATATTTTGATTATAGCATAGATAAATATACTAGAATAATTATATATTAGAATAGATTATAGGAATACCACACACAAAATTATTACATGCGACTATCACAATCATTATCATTAGCACATTTAAATTTATTTAATGTTAGAGTAATATCAATTAAACGTGGAATCAAGAGAAGAGTTAACGATTATATAATTTTCAATAGATTTGCAGGCCCACAATAACTACTTATAGAATTCCTATATCAATGTTACTAAGTATGTATATGCTCTCTCTTTCTATCTGTCTTATACGTTGAAATATAATAAGGCTAAAATAGGAATTTTTGAGAATGTCCTAAGTTGTTACAACGTCCCTGGTCGAATGCATAATTTCACGTCAACCTACCAAATGCTACGTTATTTACAGTCCCCCCAGTTCTGTGCAAGTCTCCACTGCGAGATTTCGGTGTCTTGTTAGGTCGTCGGACGGCGGGAGCAGGCGCAGAGCCGGCGGACTCCTCGCCTGGTTCACCAGCCACGTGCCTGTCGCAAGCCTCCTTCTCGTCTTCTCCACCGGGGCAATCGGTGTACCCGTCGCAGAGCCACCGGTTCAGAATGCACCCACCGCTGCTGCAACTGAAGAGAGAAGGATTGTTGAATAAACCTTACCTACGCATTTGGGTATGAACAATATGGACGAAAATGTGGGTCCGGTCTGGGTTGGATTAGAAATTACTGAGAAATACTATCTTCAACCATTCCACAATCGAGGTATGCTCAAAATTTAGGCAAAAGCTTAACTGGGAACCGCGTACTATTATAGTTGCAAAAAAAGGTTTTGTCGTATCATCTATAGCGATTCAAGCTTGTAGCGTAAGACTTCCAAAGTGAGGGATGCCATAAAGCTATGTAGCCTTTACCTACCTAAGAAACACCTAAATCTGGAATGACAAAAACAAAAAAATAAGAGTGACAAAAAAAAAAGGGTGTTTGAAAATGAGAGCACTTAAGATATAATTATGATAAGAAAGTTTAATCTAGAAGTGAGAACTAAAGAATACGTACCGGTACTCGTTAGGTCCACAACTAGAACACGAAGCTTCATCCTCTCCGCCAGGGCAGTCCTTAGTGTTGTCGCAGACCCACTCCCTCGGGATGCAATTCCCGTCTCCACAAGCAAGCTCCCGATCGAAGCATGGAGCCTTGGCAGCAATGCAGTCGGTTTCAGAGTAGCGCTTGCAGTCGAATGCTTCCGCTAGTTGGCTCGGGATTACACCGTCACAGGCGTCTACAATCGCTAAAATGTAGAAAAAATAAATAATCAGAAAGATTCCAGGATTAAAACAGCGCTGATTGTGATGTAATGTAGTATTTATATTGAGAAATGCGTCTATGTACCTACTTACTGCATGATCAACTATCAAATCAAAATCACCTTCTCAAATAGTATAGCAAATCACCTTGTGACATTAAATATCCATAATCAACTGTGATATCTACTAATCATCATAATCAGCCTTTTAACAGTCCACTGCTGGAATTTTAGCGTACCCCCGAAAGGGTGATTGGGCCATATCCACCACGCTGGCCCAGTGCGGGTTGATGGTGAATACGCCATTGAATTCCTTCTCCGTAGGTACGCAGGTTTCCTCACAATGTTTTCCTTCACCGAAAAGCCAGTGGTATGACAATCCGTACATAAGCTCCAAAGAGCTCATTGGTACGGGCCCGGGGTTTGAACCCGCGACCTCACGCTTTCAAGTCTAGCGGTCTCCCAAATGGGCTACCACGGCTTCGTCGCGGCTCAAAATATCAGACCAGCTCAATGACCTCTTTTATAAACTTCGTCCTTTTTAAGAGAATATTTTTGGGACACATATTTGGGAGTTTATTATATATGTGGAAGAAATCTAAGAAATTACCTCTGCAAAGACTAAAGCAAGGCATTTTTGCAGGATACGGGCGCGGATTGCACTCAGGCTCCAACAAAGCACACATGAAGTGCTTCACGCGATCGCTGCAGTTAGTGCGCACTAGGTATTCTATATGTGGCACGAAGGCGGAGATTTCAACGCCAGCAATTTTCACTGGAAATCCAGCCAAGTCATACGGCAATATCTCCCTGCAAAGCTGGAATCTTGTGGAGCGGCAGAGTGGTGCTGGAAAAGAGTTTAAGTTTAGAGATGAACATAGATTTAATACGAATAAGTTATTAATCATTAAAATATTATTACACTTTACTACTGAGAATTATTGTAGTGTAATATGTTATCATTAGTTATATTGAAAAAAGAAGGGATTTATATATATAAGAGATGTATTACCTACCTAGGTATCTAGGGAAACTTGGTATGATTGTTATTCACAAATAATTGAGACTAATAAAATAGAAGTAATTTAGTTGAAGGCCAATCAAAATGTATATATTTCGCCTAAGTACGAGTAAATGAGAATTGGAATATTAATCTAACGTTACGTACGTTTTGCTGATCAATTCAATGTCCGGTAACCACATGCGCCCATTTTTAAACAAATCAAGACTTACCCTCATTATTAACGTTGGCAGGATAGTGTTTAGTGGTAGAGTCGTCACCGTCACGCCATGTGGGCAGCGTGGGAGACACCCTAGTGTTATACAAGGAGCTCTGAGTGGTGGATTTCATCTTCTCAGCGTCCTCAATAGAAATACCGAAAAGCTTGGAGTGGCCCGACGTAAAGTTAGCGTCGATGTTCGCAGAAGGTGGACCGTAGAACTCTTGCACTTCTGGAGGAATTTCGGGCTCCGTAACGAAATACTGTTTGATATTCAACGGCTTGAGTTTCAAAATCGGAACACGATGATCTTTAAATGCTGTCGGATCTGACTTAGTGGAAACCTCAACTTTTTTCGTAGTTTGTTTATCTCCGTAATTCGCAAACTCATTTACAGTTTCCGCTCTTGAGATTGTTTCCGTTGTAGTCATAGTATTTTCTTTGAAGTAGACTGCTAGAGGTTTTTCAGGCTTTTGTGTGATATGCGGTTTTAAGGTAGAGTCGTCCGAAAGGGTGCTGACTTCTAGCGCTTTTGGAGTTCTGAGTTTGTCTGCATCGGCTCTTTCGTTTCCATACTGGACTTCAGGTGTGATGTGTGATGGGAACACTGGTTTGATAGGCAGCACTCTGTGTGCGCTGTCTGTCATCGTGTCGATGACTGAAGTGAACTCGCCGTTTTTATTGCTTTCGGAGTTGTAGAAATCGATTTCTGGCGTTTTCGCACCTGTAATTATTCCGTTCAGAACATATTCATGATCAAATTCTGAACGATTGGCCAATGTTTGAGAATAGATTGAGTGATTATACAAACTACGTGCTAGCGAAATCTATAAATACAGGTGAGACACAAATTATCATTCGTATAGTATAGTACCAGGACTGTGGTACTAAGCCAAAAGGAGATTATTAATGTAATTTTTTTAAATAAACTCAAATCTGAAAACGCGAAAAAAAACAGCAAATACATTTCGACGCGTGTGAATGACTCTTTGAAAGTTTTTCATAATGATGAGTAGTTGAGTACAATAACCTCCTTTCAGCTAAGTGCCACCATCCCGTGTAACCCTGTAGATGTAAGATTTGAAATGGTGAGGAGTGATAGGTATTGTAATGCCCAAGAGCTAAATGATCCCGACTAAACTAAATTACCAATTGATTGTATTATTTCGAGAGTCCATTATACCGTACCATTAATGGCAATTTTTACAGGGATATGTTTCTTAGGTTCCGTGTGGTATGCTGGTTCTTTGACCTTCTGTGTTTCTGGTGGATTCCAAAACGTCTGGTTCATCACAACATCCTCGTGTGGCTCAGTGTTATCTGGAAAATTTGTGTGAAGTGGTATCAGTGCAAAAGTGAGGAACTGTGAAGTTAAAATATACGATGAGAGTTATCACACTAAGGCTAGTTTTCAACAAAAATTTAATCTAGATTTTACTATAATTTCAAATAGACATTTGAAATTTGGTTAAATCAAGATTTAAATCGGTCGTGCAAGTGGGGTCTAATATAGTAAATGCAAAAATGTATGTATATAAGGTGGTGGTGGTGTTTTTCCACTCGAGTCAGTACCAGCTTTGTGGATTTGGATGAAATTTAGTTTGAAGGTAGCTTAAGACCACTCACACCACCCAGAGTTATCGCTTTTGCACATTTTGGAAATAAAAAGTCCCTGAGAGGGAATAAAAAACCTTAGAATAACATTTCAAATGGCAATTATGCAAGCAATTACATGTTTATATGTTTAACCCCCGACGTAAACAGAGGGGTGTTATAAGTTTAACGTGTGTATCTGTGTCTGTCTGTGGCATCGTAACTCAAAGCCCAAGCCCAACCGGCTAAACCGTATTGTTTTTTTTTTTTAATGTCTGAAGGGTGACTTGACCGAGACTGGTCTTGGCTATGGTACAAAAAAATGAGGGTTTAAAAAAAATATTCTTTTATAAGAGATCGAAAAAAACTCAAATAAAAAGTTTTTTCGATCTGTTTGAGGACTATATGAAATAACAGTTGCCCACGAGATTCACACGCGTAGACTTATATACAAATATTTTAATCCTCTTAGCAGATGTCTATGGTCTACACCCCAGAATCTGCCAAATTCCAGCTTCGTACAACTCAAGTTTTCGAGATTTCGTCATTTTAGTGAGTGTTAGTAAAAGCTTTTATTTCACTTGCCTTTTAGTATGTACATATGCGTGGGACAAATCTTACAACTGAATTTTAAAACAGTTATATATTATCTTACCGATTGAGCTGAAATTTTGCATATGAACGTAAGGATGACAATGCATGGATAGCTAAATGATGTTCATGATATGGGTATCAAATGAAAGGGTTTGCTGAGAAGAATATGAAAAAGCTTCTTTTAGTAAAGTTTTTTTATTAATAATTTAATTTTGCTTCTATAGCTACCATATAGATTTCGCATTTTTGATGTGTGAAATTAGGAGTGGATGGTCTATTTATAGAATCACAATAGTATATTAGGCAATTAGTGAATAAAGGACGGATTTAAAGCGAGGGCCATATATTAATCACGAGCAAGTGAAAGATTCTAACGACTGATTCTCACGATATAAATCCGTTTATTCAAGAGCTGCATACCATACTTTACTTATACCACGATGTCGAGAAAAACAAATATTTATGCGAAAATAGACATTTAATTAAGAAAAAAGGAAGGCTAAAGGAGGTTATATAGTATTGAGATGGAGGTTGAATATATTGGTGTATTCTAAATTCAAACACCAAAATAGTTATTAAAAGTGCTTTTAATAAGCAAATAATTAAAAAAAAAAATTGAATGGTTAATTTATCCATGATATTTCATCAAATCTATTGTACAGTAGGAATCATATAAAAGCTTGACAATTTAGTAGCAAAGCCATCAAAAGATGAATTTATTATTATTAATTTATTCAATTGATGGAACCGTGACATAATAAAGACATAATAGAACATTTCTACATAATAAAATATGCTAGAATTAAACGGAATACCATATTGGATATAAAGACTTTAGTACCAAATATAGTGATAAACTCACATAAAAATATCATCGTTGTTATATATGTTTTACGAGTTTTTATAAAATGTCTACAAACGGCTGAATTAGCTAAGGAATGTGTAAATAACCAATCACGATTAGAATGTATAATTTATGGTCAGGATGTGTACTAGAATGAAGCTATAAATGGCATCTTATTATAACGAAAGTGATAGGACAGTATGATAGGACCTATCATACTGATATTATAAATGCGAAGTTTGTTGTTTTGTTGGTTTGTTTGTTCCTCTTTCACGCAGAAGCAGAGCAACAGATCGTACTGATTTTTGCATGGGTATAGTTCAAGGGCTGAAGAGTAACATAGGCTACTTTTCATCATCACAATTTTTCATCACTACGCGGGTGAAACAGCGGGGCGCAGCTTGTAGTATAAATATTGTTAGCTGATGCGACTGCAGCGCCACCACCCCCTACCACCGCTTGACTATAAAAGCGGCCAGCAAGCGGCGGTCCGTCTCTTTTTTTGCCTGGCTTACGCTCTAGACGTTCGGTCGTGTTTCGGTTGTGCTATTTTTGACATCTGTTTAGTATTTATTAATTCTTGGTATTCTTGGTACAAATAAATTATCATTTTGTGTAATATTATTTCTTTTTTTAATAAGTTTTGAAAGAGGTTTCTAACATCAGAAGTGGGATCTGACGACGTGGCCAGTCTGCGATTGTCAGATCATATTCCTGATTGCTCGAGTCATTTCTGAGTAACTAACATTGTTTCTGAGTATCTTCCGCGGTAAGCACACAAAGGAAAACGTCGTAGAGAGCGCATGCCACCGCCACCCGATATCGGGCAGCAGCTTTGTTCTATTCTAGACAGGTTCAAGGCTCGCACTACAGCAGCAGGTGATGTGGTTGCTCCTGCCACGCCAGACGGGTGCGGCCCTTACGAGTTGCGTGCCTGCTTGCCACCAGTGTGGCAGGCCGTTCAACACCAGTATCCGAGCCTGGAGGCCTGGACGGGTCACACCTAGCGATCGCGGGTGTAAGCACGCCTACTATGCAGACTGCGAGTGGACCAGCCGCAGCCACCACACCAGTACTGGCCAGTTACGTGGTGGTACGGCTCGTCAACGCCATCAGTGCATTGAATTCGGTGAGACCAACCCATTATTATTGTTGTCTGATCTTAACCCATTCATGACGTCATTGTGTGGACTGATGAAGTGGACCGTGCAAAAGTGAGGAATAGTTGGGATGTTAACGAATGCCTAGCAAGTATCCCACAGCGACCGCACGTGGTCTAACTTCAAGCAGAAACTGAAATACTTGTGCCCTCAGCACGTTGACGTTGCGAATATTCTATTTGAAGTGATGTGTTGTGTACTAACTCCGATAAATATTCCACTTACGCCGAGTACTCGCGTAGGTCATTACTTCGTGTGAAAGTCTAAGGTTGGCCGTGATTCTCGCAACACAAACATTATCGATAGAAAAAGTGGTTTCTCAAATCTACCCTCTACTAGCGCGAGAGACGATGACGGAAATGTAGGTCCCGCTCAAAAACGTCACATGAAAGAGGGTATGACGCGCTGTTATAAATGCAATCGATACGTTCACATAGCCATTTCTAGCCCCTTGAATCCGAAACCGCTACCTACTGCACAAGACTACGTCAATACAGCTAATTCAAAACAGTTTCCAGTTAATTGCACGTTCAAATTGTCACGACGAGAGTAGATGTTTTACCAAAGAACGTTCAAAGTCGCGTAATAAAGGGAATGTAATTTTTTGCCGTGAAATTGGTAATGAAACTAAAAATCGCGATGTTATAGTTACCGTTGTTTTGTGTGATACACCGGTCGAGGTACTAATAGAAATTGGTTCATACACTTTCATTAATCTCTTCAGGACTTGTTGAAGCACTTCCCTTGCAATAATAAACCCGGTTATCGGTTGCTACTACGTGGCTTGGGCAGTACAAAAATACAATCAACTTCTTATGTCACCCTGCCGATTGAATTAAGTGAATTGACGCCGTAGGTAGATTTTTACTTTGTCCCTGGTGGTTGTCTTAGTACTCCTGTTATTATTGGTACTGATGTACGGAATACGAACGGCTGACTCTCAATCTAAGCTCATTGATCTTAACATATTGTTTGAAGTGAAAAATCTCTCGTCAACAAAGTGACGCAAGCTAAGTCGAAAGTACAAGCGAACACTGCTTTGATTGGTGATGACAACAACGTCTATTTAAAATGCTCAATAAGTACTCTAACAGTATTACAATTCGAACAGTATTTGTTGACCGTTGCCCGGTACAGCCACCACAACAGTTCAAACCAGACACATACATATTATTGCACATTCGACTTGCGAGCGACTCGCCCGTCCGTTACCGACCTTACAAACTATCGCATGATGAAAAGTTGAGGGTACGTTGCTAGCTATCGTTCGTGATCTACTCGATAAAGAAATCATAAGAGAGCCTGAGTCTAGATACGCGAGCCCGCTCTTATTAGTTAAAAAGAAGACTGCAGTAATAGAATGGCAGTCGTGTTATCACATCGATAGGCTAGGAGACAATTAGTTCTATCAAAGAGTTCTATACAGCGCTTGATATCGTAACTGGTACCACCAAATTAAAATTTCTGTTTCGAAAACTGCATTCGTGACACCAGAATGCATTCGGGTCAATATGAACATTTGAAAATGTCCAATGGTCACCGGTGGACTATCGGCGAATAATATCGGATAGCTTCAAACCCTACCTACATAGAATCCGGTCGCGCTCCGAAAGATTTTCGATTAATTTAAGGAAATGCAAGTTTCTGATCGATGATGGAGTACCTAGGTCGACTTAAGTAACGGTCAGGTTCGGCCGAGCCCGGGTAAACTTAAGGCCTTGGTAAGTCACCGTGCTGGTGCCCGGCAACATAAAGTAGGTTTGACAGTTTCTGGGCTTAGCCGGATATTTTAGACGGTACATTTCTAATTACGCTACAAAGACAGCTAGCATAGCCGCCCTGACCCGTAAAGGCGTTCCGTTTCGTTGGGATGTGGTGCAGGAAAACGCGCGTCAAGACATAATCAGGACCTTGAGTAACGAGCCTGTACTGACTATATTTGACCCAGAACTACCCACCGAAGTTCACACGGACGCAAGTTCAATGGGCTACGGTGCGGTAATCATGCAAGTACATGAAGACGGAAGTAGGCACGTGGTATCATACTTCAGCAAGGTCACCGTAGGTACGGAACCAAGGTACCACTCTTATGAATTGGAAACCCTTGCCGTTGTTAAGTCATTGCAGCACTTTCGCCAATATTTGATTGGAAAACATTTTAAAGTCGTAACTGACTGCAATGCACTTAAAATGACGCAACGTAAAAGGGACCTCTTACCTAGAGTGGCACGCTGGTGGATGTATCTGCAAGATTTCGATTTTACGTTAGAGTACCGAAAGGGTACGCTAATGCCCCACGCTGATTACCTGAGTAGAAACCCAGTCAACGTTTGTGCTGCGAAAAGACTGCGTAAATTGGGCCCAAGTGGCACAAACGGCTGACGAGGAAACCACTGCGCTAATCGAAAAGCTAAATAATGGTCACTTGGACAATGATCGTTACGTACAAAAGAACGATCTTTTGTACTATAAGTATGACGGTGTGGGTGAAGATACCCGCCTGCTCTGTTATGTTCCTAAAGCTTACAGACTTAGTCTATTGCGTGTTTTCCACGGTGAACACGATCATGTTGGAGTAGAAAAGACTGTCGACCTATTACTAAAACATTTCTGGTTCCTGGGGTTGAGTCATTTTGTAAGAAAGTATATTTCTCACTGTGTAGTGTGTATCTCACATAAGAGGGTACCCAGGGCTCCTTTACAGCCGATAGTTTCTTGGGATAAACCATCCGAACCATTTAACACGGTTCATGTCGATGTGCTAGGGGTGCTTCCAGAGTCAAACGGATATAAATTCGTTTTCATTCTAGTAGATTCATTCACTAAATATTGCCTTTTGTATCCTATGAATAAACAGGACAGTTCCGAACTAAGACGGGTCATCTGTAATGCGATTTCTCTTTTTGGGACACCTAAATTGCTAGTATGCGACAGGGCACGTATGTTTGAAAGTGTAGATTTCAAAAGGCTAGCAGCTGAGTTCGACATTCAGTTACACCTCATTACGCCTGACATGCACCAGTCTAATGGGCAGGTAGAAAGATATTGTCGTACGGTCCTCAACATGCTAAGAATTGAGGTTAATCATAAATCCGAAACATGGGCCAATGTTCTATGGAAACTGCAGTTGGTTCTTAACATTACAAAGCAAAAGACCACTCAGTACTCTGCCCTCAATCTGTTAATAGGCAGTGAAAACACTACGCCTGTAATAAACTCACTGGTTCGAGACATCACGATAGATGGCGCTAATCCTAATCGTGATGCGAGGCGCGAACTTTCCCGTCAACGAGCTGTCAGTTTACTTGCCGAGAATCAAAACAAACAAGACGAGCGCGTCAATAAAAATAGAAACTTGCCTCGACAGTTCGCGATAAACGACAAAGTTTATGTTATTAAACAAGCTCAAAGTACAGGCAAGCTGGACAGTGGAATGCGTGGCCCTTATCGCGTGACTAAGGTCCTGCCGAATGGGCGCTATCAGTTGCGTCTGCTCGCCGGCTCATATGGCAAGATAACGCAAGCCGCCGCCGAATTCATGGTGTTGTGGCATGGCGAGTGGACGCCAGACACTTGTGCAGCATTTTTTTGATGTAAGTTAGTGCTTTATCTGCGTACTACCTACTTTTTATTTGATGTTTCCCTTGTACGTTATTTTTCATGAGTAACCTTACATTAGCAAGAAAAAATCAAAGTGACCTATATAATGCCGCTGGTCTCTCTGGATTCATCATCCTTTGAGTTTCGGTATTTTCTGGGAAAAGGCCAGGCTGTATTGGCTTAAAGGTGACTCGCAAAGCTATGCGAGAAAATACTTCCGAAGCCCTGTTGTCTATTATGCGCTCTGTAGATATAAGTTGACTCATAAAAGACCTGTGTCAGTCTTCAGAGTATGAGAAAATACTTACCGATTCTACACCGTTGTTGTATGCGCACTGTAGATATAAGTTGACTCATAAAAGACCTGTGTCAGTCTTCAGAGTATGAGAAAATACTTACCGATTCTACACCGTTGTTGTATGCGCACTGTAGATATAAGTTGACTCATAAAAGACCTGTGTCAGTCTTCCGAGTATGAGAAAATACTTACCGATTCTACATCGTTGTTGTATGCGCACTGTAGATATAAGTTGACTCATAAAAGACCCATGTCAGTCTTCCGAGTATGAGAAATGACTTACAGATTCTCCACTGTGTTATATGCGCACTGCTAGTACTCGGAATACAGCTGTATTCTGAGTGCGGGTATAAGGTGACTCATAAAAGACCCGTGTCAGCCTTCCGAGCTCTCTCGGTTAAGTTTCGGGGTGAATGGGAAAAGCCTTACGGATACCGCAATGCAGAAAAATAGAAGATCTATTTTCTTAGCAATTTATTCATCTTTACTCTCGTTTGTTATAGAACTGTGATGAAGTCTTATGCCATGACAGTGCTGAGGCACCCACTTCGCCTCGATAAGGAGCCACAACAGTGGGTCCAGTGTACATGTCACGCCATGGCCTGCGCACGCAGCGCACGATGCGCCGCCCTGTGAAGAACAAGTAGCCGCCTGTGCTGCTTGTGAAGGTTCCAGCCTGGGTTGCGAGGACGCTGCCCCGTCAGGAGAGGCCGTGTTAGCTGATGCGACTGCAGCGCCACCACCCCCTACCACCGCTTGACTATAAAAGCGGCCAGCAAGCGGCGGTCCGTCTCTTTTTTTGCCTGGCTTACGCTCTAGACGTTCGGTCGTGTTTCGGTTGTGCTATTTTTGACATCTGTTTAGTATTTATTAATTCTTGGTATTCTTGGTACAAATAAATTATCATTTTGTGTAATATTATTTCTTTTTTTAATAAGTTTTGAAAGAGGTTTCTAACAATATATATAATATTATTTGGAAGTTGTTTCATGTATAACTTACGTCGTAAAGCTAGAGAGTCTGCTTACGTCTTTTCTGACATTTTGAATGTAAAAAATATATTTCGGAAGGACATGATCGCAAGTAATTGGTAAATTAGTGATGACTTCTGTGATTAAACGTGGTTGGTTTTAATTAGAAATGTTAATTAAGTTCATTGTATGAAATTTTAATTAACATAAGCTTCATGCTTGAAAACAAAGAAAAACTTGTTCGTTAAAATAAAATCTTTTTTGTGCGCGTGGCGCATGACAATTTCCGTTAGCAAGAAGTTGAGAAAGCAAAATTAAGCACAGATTTACTCTAAGTAATGTTGTTAATCACAGAAGACATGATAATATTTCATCGATTTCTTCTAAGCAAGCAAGCTCCATTGTAGACTGCATAACGCATCATTCGTCAACAACAGGGCATGTTGACAACCAAAAAAGCATACTTATTTTCTAATAAAAAAGCTTTATCGTAAGATTTAGAAAAGACTTCAACTGCTAAGTACGATCTAGCCAGTATATTCTACAAAACTAAAAATATCTGAGTGTAGATGTTACGATAAATAACAAATTATAAAACCTAAATTAAATAAATTATTTTAAATTAGTAGAACAGCAATTTTGTTTACGTAGATGGCATATTTTTTCCAGTTATTTTGATTTAATAACCAAACTGCTGAACCGATTGTAATGAAATTTCTATGGGATCAATTTAAAAGTCTATTCCTAATAAAAAACGAATATTCCAAATCAGTGCATAAAGGACTGAGTTCTGAGGTAACTAACATAAAAACAACTGAATTAAGAACCACCTTTATTGAAGGCGGTTAAAAAGTAGGTAGTAGGAAAGAACACCGCTACTCGTGATTCTCGATCACTTGAGTGAAAGTAGAGTTCAAGATGTCACAAACGACAATCCCCTAGACATAAATACTTGTACGTGTACGCCTGAATGCACGTCTACGTAAATTGCTATACTAAGTCATTAAATCATCTAAGAAGAAAATATGAAAAGCTTGCGTATATTGTAGTGTAGACAAAAGTACCTACCCATTACATTGCCGATTACCTAATTTTGGCGGATTTTATTGCATACCTGACCTAGATTATAACATGATATCTTTATTTTCATCACACATCATCATCATTCACTGCCTTCTATACTATTTTATACTCTCAGTGCCGGGCATAGCTAAATGTTAAGAAACATTATTTATTACTAGTTGGACCTCGCGACTTCACCAATGCAGACATTCCCTTTCTTTACATAGTTTTTTGGAGTAAAAGTCCTATATCACTCTCCAGCCTTCTATAACTGAAACAAACAAACACACCTTTGCATTCCCAATATTAGTGCGATCTGGAACAAGCCTCACACCTACTCTATGCCATTTGCCTCGGTCCTCGACCAGCAATGTTGACAATTGTCGGCCCTTTTTGCTGGTCTTGGGATATGATCTAAATATAAAAAAAATCGTAGTAAATACGTAAGTACGAGTAAATAAGTGGGATTTAATTTTGCAGTATTCGTGACTTAACTGAATGCAATTTGAGGCATGTTCCTTGCTCATATAACTGGCGTGTCTAGCTAATTAAAGTGATTAGGTATAGAAGTTACATAAGTGGGTGCAAATTATGCGGTTCGTATGTCCATACGTATAATGGTTTGGTTTAGATTAGTGTCTTACACGTGGAAGTCCCTATAATTATTTGAATATACAGCGTAATCTATTCTAATTGTGCTAGGTATACTTTATTTCTACAAAAGATACGTTAAAGTAGGTGTCATAAAGACTAAGAAGCCAGATCTTCTTTTTTGTAAAAGGTAATGAATCTATAGAAATCACAAATAAATTTAATGCAGATGGCAGTCATGATTGTATTGGTGTACTAAATCTTTTGCCCTGCGATGTCACACTTTTTATATTTTTCATGGTTTGTATGATCAAAGAACATAACAACTAAGGTTCGAAAGTAATTTTTAAAATGAACTGTTGTTCCACACCTGAGGATTAACTACATATTTAAATGAATAGAATAGAATAGAATATCATTTATTATCATAATGTCACATTAGTAATAATTTTATAAAAAATATATATTTATTACAAATGCTCCTATTATGGACTCGTCAATTTAGGTACATTTTATTTTTAATTTATTTATTTGCAAGCAAGAACCATTGAGTCTCGCTCAGCAAACGAAAATTTTAACCATAATGAGGGTAGTTCTATACGCGTAACAGCGATAAATAAGTCGGCTGTATAAGGGCCTCGTCAGACTAGTACACTTAAGCATAATTAAAAAAGTCTTTAAAATTAAAAAAAAAAAATACTAAAACTAATTCAGCTGTATAAGGGCTTTGTCAGACAACAACATTAAAATTCAACTATTGAAGGTGAAAATAAATAAAATCAAGGCACAAAATAAAATACATAATCAACAAATAACTAAACTTGAATCTCTAACAATAATTGGTAGTCCTTATAGTCATTGGTCAGAAACTCAGATACTGTGTATACAGACTTTGATAGAAGCAAATTCTTCACATTGGCACGAAACTTTCCCTCTGCTTTTATTTGTTGTATTTGTTCTGGGAGTTTATTATATAATTTCTGTCCCATCAGTTTTGGTAATTTTTCAACCATTCTTAACCTGTGTGGTATCGGTAGTAAATAATTATTATTTGTACAGTTTCGCGTCTTATGTTTGTTTTTCTTTTCGTACTCATGTAATTTTGATCGCACGTATTTCAGTACCTCGAAGATATACACTGAGACTGATGTCATTATTGATAGGGTTTTGAAGTGGTCTCTGCACGTATCTCTAGCTTTACTTTTAGTTAGTACTCTGATAGCTCGTTTTTGCATTCTTAGAACTCGTTCGTACTCCGTGGAGCAGCCCCAGAGGAGTATCCCGTATGACAAAGTTGAATGTACGTATGCATAATAAACCTCTTTGAGTTGCGATTCTGATGTAATATGTCTTAGTTGTTTGAGAGCATATATTCCTTTTGACATCTTCTTACACGTAGCGCTGATATGTTCCTTCCACGTGAGTGCGGAGTCCAACTCGAAACCGAGAAGCTTAGCTGCATTGACACTTTGTAGTATTTCTCCTGTGCTGGTGGTTACGGGTATAGTACTAATCAAAGGTGAGACTGCATTAAAGAATATGATGTTAGTCTTATTAGTGTTAAGCTTTAGGCCATTCATGATAAACCATTCATTTAGTATGTGAAGAGTTTCACTGATGTTCTGCTGAAGTTCCTCTATCGAGTCACCAGAGACTACGACTGTGGTATCGTCGGCATACTGTATTATGTCCCCTTTTATCTTTAAATGGGCTAGGTCATTTAAAAAAGTTATAAACATTACATTTCCAAAAGATGAGCCCTGCGGAACACCTATTCCAGTTTGTTGCGCTACGGATCTCATTGCTTTACCATCTATTTTTATTTCTACTGTCTGCAGCCTTTTTGTTAAAAAAGATTCTATAAGGTTTTTGACTTCATTTTTAAAACCATATACTTCAAGTTTGTCAATTAGTAGCTTGTGGTCAACCGAATCGAATGCTTTCGAAAGATCTAGCAGTATGGCAGCCACACGTTTTTTATTTTCTAAACAATTTGTGACTTTTTCGATGATCGTTAGAGTAGCAGATGTCGTAGATTTGCCCGCTCGGTATGCGAATTGACGATCCGAGAGTGCTCCATTTCTATTTAGATGTCTCATGACTGCTTCTGATAGTACACATTCTATCAGCTTGGATATTGTTGGAACTATTGTGATCGGCCTATAATTTTGTACGTCATCTGTTTCGCCTTTTCCTTTATACAATGGAGTTAGACGTGACGACTTTAGTACGTTTGGATAAATAGAGGATTTCAGTATATTATTAATCAAAAATGTAAGGTGTATGTAAATAAATGGTAATGTCTCATATAAAAGGTTTCCCGAAATGTCAAAAATGTCTTTGGTGTCAGAACAATCAATCTTTTTTTTTGCTAGTTTCAACAGCTCGTCAGGGTAAATTTGAGGTACTTCAAAGTCAGGTAATTCATTTATAGATTTTTTTAGAAACTGTATGGCGTCACACCTTTTCGGCCTGTTGTTTATCTTTAGATCGTGTCCTATTGATATAAAATATTTATTAATGTAATCTGGTATACATTTGTTAGGTATTAGTTTATCATTATCTTTTAGGTTCCAAATCCACTCCGTTTTACTTTTATTCGTATCTTCCTTGATTATTTGCCACACTTCTTTCTTTTGGTTTTTTGAATTTTTTATTCTAAAGTCAACATATTTTTTTTTCTTACTAAGTAAAAGTTCATCTCTTGTTTGGATTTTTCTTTCAATTAAAACTGGCTCTATAGATTCTGGATACTGTCTCTGCAGTATGTACAGATCGTGAATATCCTGCTGTATTTTTATTGATTCGGGGCATATCCATGGGTTATTTCGTCTCATCTTTTGTCTTGTTTGTAGTTTGGGAAAATGTATATCCATATTGTATGTAAATTTAGACATGAATTGTTGAAACGTATTTTCGTCATAATTATTAAAAATGTTGTCCCAGTTATAAGATAGTAGGGCATTCCCGAAATCGACGATGCGCTGTGCACTGATTAATCGTTTAGTTTTCGTAACATATTTTGTACTCTTTACGATGTTTGTGTCATTTTTAAGCGTGACCAGTTGAGCATCATGGTCTGATAGTGCAGTTGCTAATGATTCAATTGTTATTGCATTGTTATCCATGTGTGAGACTACAAAATCTATTGATGTTTCAGAACCATCTTCAATTCGCGTCGGAAAATCGACAAAGTTTTTAAATCTATTTGGTGTCATAATATCTGTCAAGTCTTTTTTATTACTGGAATCCCTAAGAAAGTCAACGTTCCAGTCTCCAGATAAAATTATTTCACATGCGGATAGATCCGACAAAATGTCTAGCAATTTAGAAACAGTATCTTTAAAAATTGTGAAATCACCCTTTCCTGGTCTATACAATCCTACTACGATTATTTTATGAGAGTTATTGAGACTACTTACTTCAATTGCTGCAAGCTCACAGTGATATTCTACAGACAGTCTTTCAATATCAGTCCGCTTCTTGACCTTTAGTTTGCTATGTGTTAAAATTGATACACCGCCATGAATCCGTTTTCGCCTAATAAAGAAACTAACATGCTTATAACCGTTAATTACAAAAGCGTCAACGTCATTTTCGCATAACCATGTTTCGGAAAGAATTAAGATATCAGGTAGATACGTTTCAACTACTCCTTGTAATTTTAACCGTTTTTCCTTACTTTTAATGCTTCTACAATTCTGATGCAACAGGCGTAGTTTATTATTTGTTATAAGATTGTCGTTGTAATTGTTTCTTGTTCTAAAAAAGTTATATTGTGTTCGTTTGCTGATTGAGACCCAATATCTCTTACATCACCAGAGTCCTTATCTAAAATGCATGTCAAATTTACTTCTATTAGATTATTATATAAATGTGTAAATTCATACGTAGAATTAGTTAAAATGTTCAAACATAGATATTTTGTATAGTTATTAGTTAACTTATTAGAAAGTGTAAACATATGTTTATCGTAGTGATTAATGTCAATAAGGGACACTCCGGTCGATCTTGATACTAGGTTACATAGTTGTTTGTTTAGTCTGTAGATATTTTCATTTAATTTCTTATGTTGAATCTTTTTATATGGTACTGTAGTTATTTGTAGTTTAAGTTTCCTGAGTTTACACCACTCTCTTGCATTTCTTATTAAATCCATGTCGAATGTAGTTGGGTCTGATGCAATTATGATTACGTCGTCTCCTTCTTTTAAATTATTTGTCAGTTGTGCGATGTCATTGATTACATATTTTAATGATGCTGCTGGTTTACATATTGAGAATACCGAATTATATACAGTTGAACTATTGATTATGCTCTCGGCCAATCCTTTTCCCGTATGATCGCACAGTATAACCATGTTCTTTTTGAGGATTTCTTGCTTTTTGTAATCGTTTTGTTTTATTGTAGGTTTATCTTCCACATTTAAAACATTAATTTCTGTTTCTTTTTCAGATATATATTTTGATATTTCATTCTCATTGTTTTTTGTTTGTTCTTGTTTCTCTTTTAACGTTATTGTCGCTTCTCCTCTTCGATTTCTAACTGCTACTCTATCATTTATATTTATGATTTCGTTGTTTTCATTTTCATTCATGACTATATTTTTCTCTATTCTCTCAGTAGTTTTAGTCTTATCTACAACTGCTTCGTCTGTATTTCGTGGTGCAACATTTTTTGAGTTTTGTCTGAGATACAGATTTTCCCGTAGTAATTTTAAGTTTTCGTTTTTTAGTTTTTCCATTTCTTCGGTCATTTTTAAAATCACTTTCTCATTTTCCATCTGTATCGATTTTTGAAGTTCTTCAAACATTACTAAATTCTTTTCATGCATACGGATGATGTTTAATGCGCCTTCGTATTCGTCCATCTTAATGTATTTGCCATTTAAGATATTTTGAAGTTCCGTTTTCTCTTCAACAACCTCATTAAGCAATTCTTCTTGATTCGCTATTCGGACTTTTAACGTTGAGTTCTTATTTAACATATTTTTATATTCTGCGGAATATTCGTCATGATCTTTCATTAACTTAATGTTAAGCTCCTGTACTTTTTTTAGTTCAGATGTGAGTTCTCTAATTTGGTTTTTAGCTTCTGCCAAACTCATCGTTCTAGTTTGGGGCATTTTTCTTAGATAAATTTCTTTAAAGCAAACCAAATTACTGAAGAACGAAACAATAATATAATGTTAAGTATAAATCAGTTTAGTAAAGGATACTCAAGTGACTGCATGGTAGGTATCCTCAGAGGCACGTGACGCGCTGTTACATCATGTAGTATGAAAAGGCCAAGTTCCGGCAGCTTGGAGGTGTGGTTGTGACTCACGCGCATCGAGTGAAGCAACAGGTTGTTGGAAGACCGGGTTCTAGTAGCGATTAATGCGCGACAGTTAAAAATATTTTAAAATAGATTTTCTATTATCTCATTTGTTTTTCAACCATATTTCACAAAAAAAGAACCATTAAGGCCGGAATTTTGCAGGCTATATACTGATATCACATTCACTTTCAAACTATTACTTTCAATTACAAATTTTAATTAATATTCGCGGAGCGGATTATTACGATGCTGCCGCGAGGACTGACGCTGGACCTGGATGTTATAGACAAGTGAAAAATTTGTCGACCACAGCAGTAGTGGATAGAGTGCCCGGGGCGTATGATGGCGCAGGTTCAAAACCTATCAGTCGTCAAAAAAAAAACAATGTAAAAAATATTGTTGACTCTATAACATTTAAATAGTATTCCAAAAGTAGCATTCCAATCTTTGCGACCGCGACCGGCGATCGCAACCCACATGTCGCGCGACGCCGTCGCTTGCATTGTTTAGCACTTCATATAAATTCATACTGAGCAGTGGGTCGCGCGACGCGGCCGTTGCCGTCGGTCGCTGATTTGGAATCCGAAGTCAATTAACTCTTGGAAGTCGCATATTATCATAGTGATCTAATACTAATTGCCCTAAGTAACCATTTTAGGTACCTACCTACTTATTTGAGTACTCAGATATTTATAAATAAAATGCTAGCCTTAATAAATTATTTACACGTGTGTTATATCTATTACTTTTACCCATATCTGATGATGGTGTCTTAAGCCTAGGGCAATTCGTTGCCACGATATTAGAAAATTCAGTAGCCACCACCTCATACTACCACTCCACTGGTCAACTAGAGATAAGTGCTTTTTGCCGTAGGATACCACTCCCGATAATGTGGTGCGGTATTAAACAGTAGCTATTGCTACATTGCGGTGACTTCTACTCACAGAGATTTATAGCAGAGACGTTATGTTATGTAGGTCGCATCATAAGGAAGCTTGCATCGACATATCAAAGACGATGAACGTCATATTTATTCCGAAGGCTTAAGTATTACGTAACAATATCTAAAAATCTTTTCGTTTAGCGAAAAAATGTGAAAAGATGATCGTTTCATTCAACCAGTTGGCAAACAACGTCTACAGGTGTTAATTAAAAAGTCTGATAAAAGAAAGAAAGTGAGGTCTCTCGGGTCAAATGGATATTCAGCATTTTTCTACTTGACTACTACTTACTTACTTACTTACTTGCATTTTTTTTAACTTGATGCATGATAATTCAATAAAATAACATAAGTTGACAGCCAGATATTTTCAACAAAACAGCAAGCAAAATCACGAATGTTCTTTATTTTCGAGTCGATAACGTGACCATTCAATGAAAGCAAAAATGGGAATGCGACGATTTCTAAAAAAATACCAAAAGCAAATGTAGCACGGTCTTAAAAAAGCGAAGATGCATCCAAAAGGCAAGGTGGTTTTGGATGTTTAACTTTCGATTTTACCGATTCTCTGCATTTATAAAACACAATTGAGAGCAACAAAAGGAAAAATACGAGAGCACATCCGGCAATATGTAACATGCGAGAACCCCACGCAACGTCAAACCGCCGTATCCGATTTTACTTGCCCATTTAAAATATTGTGTTATTAAAACCCTTCGCGTGTGAAATGTGAAAGCGGCTGAATATTTATGAAGTTATCAAAAACATTCCGAAAGGTCCAAGCTCTTATCAAAACAAAAATGTGCAAATGAAAAGGAGCATAATTGCTTTGAAAGTTTTTATGAGCTTTTCAGCTTCCGTTTTGATAGCAACGGGGTTCAATGCAGGAATTAACTTTGGCAGCTTTCGATATGCAAATCTCAGCTTAATTGATGGGTACCTTTTTTGGGTTTGCTTGTTTTATTGCATTTTTATGAGGAGCGATATCTTTTTTGGCTCGGCTGTCTGTAGTTATAAAAACTGTTGTTGCAGATGGAAAAAATAACTGTCCTCAAATAATCCATCTTCGTTGTTAATCAGGAGAGAGGGAGTTTCATAAAGTTATTTACTAAAAGAGGTGGACGGACAAAACAGCGTCGTGTTTGTGAATTTATTGGACCAGTTAAATCAAATATTTTGTAATAGTTCGTTATTTTAGGAGGTCACACCTCCGGTTACGTGCAAACCTAACCTATGACCCTCGTGACCGTCTTTGCTTCTATAATTTTAATATCACCTACTTTATAGTGGCTTTTGCAGAATCATCTGATACATATATGTGGGCAGATTCAAAGAAGAATATCTAGCACATATTTAATGGATGCAAATCAAGATGAACCCAGAATCTGCAATCAGATGCAGGTGGCTTATGAAGACCTACATTATAAATTTAATCCTGAATGTTTCAAATGTTTAGATTTTTAATAATTGATTAACATGTTCATCTGATTATGTCAAAAACATTTGTCACAATAAGACAAAAATAAATCTGGATTACTCCATGCACGATACTTGATGACATAATGACCTATGTAAATATCTATTGATCATATATTATTAAGTATTTGAATTGACATGAGAGCCAAATAAAATAAAATACTATTTATCACTATACTAGGCGCATCCCGCGGTTTCTCTGAAAATTTCAAATTCTCTACGCAATTTTCTTAATTTTTCTTTCCATAAGAACCTTCTACAAAGTATTAGAATCCCAAAAAAAAAGATGAATGAAATCGGTAAAATCGTTCTCAAGTTAGGGCGTGATCATGACCAACTTAAATAGGGATACATTTTTATATTATACTAGCTGCGCCCCGCGGTTTCACCCGCGTAGTGATGAAATATGGTGATGATGATGATGAAAAGTAGGCTATGTCACTCTCTGGCTCTTGAACTATACCCATGCAAAAAATCAGGTAGATCCGTTGTTTCGTTGCAGCGTGAAAGAGGAACAAACATTCATACATCCATACATCTATACATCCATACATATAAACTTTCGCGCACCTGGGCTTTCGCGATTATAATATTAGTAGGATATATTTATCTATTAAGTCCTGATTTTTTGCAAAAACAATCTGTGAATCAAATTGGTGGTCTTTGGTGGCCTGGAACTCTGACACTAGGGTGGCCCTCTCAGCTTATATGAACTTACCAGGCATGAGGAAGTATACGAAGACCGCGAGCGCGATGCAGACTGCCACCAGAGCCACCGGCCACCGCAGCACGCGCAGCACCTTCACCATCTTGTCAGCACCAGAGCTGCTACTCGGCTGCACTCGGTACAGGCTGTCTGGGTGCGAACCCTACCGACAAGGAAAAATAAAATTATTAAACTGTGTAATACGAAGCTTCGAAACGAAGTCATCCAACATAGAACTAAAGTTACATAGCTCAAAGGATTAGTAAACTGAAGTGGCAGTGGGCTGGTCACATTGCCCGAAAAACCGGTAACCGATGACGAGTTCTAGAGTGGAGACCACGTTTAGGCAAACGTAGTGTAGGACACTTTGCGGCCAGGTGGAGTGACGACCTGCGTAAAACGGCGGGTAAAAACTGGATGCAGGAAACTGCCGACCGAGGTCAGTGGCGTGCAGTAGGAGAGGCCTATGTCCAGCAGTGGACAAGGCTGATGATGTCGATGAAGATTTTGTAATATTACGACTTGGAATTTGATTTTATGTCTTCCTAGTCTCCATCTCGAGCAATGTGAATAGCATTAGGTTAAAAAGAAAGGTTAGTTCCATAATCAAAATAAAAAGAAAACACTTTTAAAAATAAATTATGGGATATCAGGAAACTAATTGAAGACAAAGAATCTAATTTTAAACTACGGTTCTTCATACATTTGCAGCACTCGAAGCCCGTGCCGGCCGTAAAGTTCTAAGGTTCATCTTACGTAGATAGGGTATCCATTTAACTATCATATTTCACATCAATATTAATAAATTCACTAAATTGCATATTAATTAGGTGTGAAAGAAATAAATTCTGCCTCAGCCTAATGTCGTCGTTATCTCAATTCAAGTGACATAATAATGACATTTGGCTTCGGTAAAGAAGGCTGTAAGAAATTTAAAGTACTTAGTCATAAAACTCATGCGCAACGTAGGTAGGTGGTAGGTACTTCGGTTTCTTATACGATTTCCTAAAGAATGTAGGTTAACACTCAGCCATAAGTAATAATAATACATAATCGTAATCAGGTTACTGCATGTCGCAACACAAAAGTTTTGAAAGCGTTTGTGAATATTTTACGACATTGTTAAGACATTATAGGGCTTAATGGTGATCTATAAAATATAATTATTAATAAGCTGGTAATAAATATGGCTCCGTTCTGCGGAATTACTTACGTATAACTTTAGAGCTGGATAGGTATTAAAACTTTTCATAGCAATATTGTCGAGCAACTATTTTTTCAAGCTTTTCAAAACGATTGATGATTTCAAACGAAGGCTCCAAAATCAAGGCCCCACAATATTTCGAAGTTATATCTAATAAAGTAATTCGAACAAATTTGCTTCAAATGTTTGTCGAATGTTCATTTTTGAATATAAAAAAAAAATACCAATTTATTGGTCACTGCTCACGAGATAATCTTATTAACTAATTATAATTAGTTGTCCTTGTATTTAAGAGATTTAAAAAAACGCTCAACGTTTGATTGAATGGATTTAGATGAAACTTCTTATTCGGCTCATATCCTGAATTCATCCTAAATCCATTTGCAACTTTTTATTTCTAAAAGATATCTGATTTTGGATTCGATCTCGTAGAGAAACCCCGAGCATAGCCCTCTCCATAGCTCGTTGTGCGACTTTGAGCTTGCTTATGAGGCCCATAGTGAGAGACCACGTTTCAGTGCCGTATGTCATCACTGGTAACACACACTGGTCGAAGACTTTCGTCTTAAGGCACTGAGGTATTTTGGACGAGAAGACGTTGCGTAGTTTACCGAACGCTGCCCAGCCGAGTTGGATTCGCCGATTGACCTCTTTCTTGAAGTTGGACCTACCTAGTTGGACTGTTTGTCCTAGGTAGGTCGAATCTGAAATGAGGAGATCCGTAGACGAACGAAAGTCACCGACATAGCCCACCGGATTAGTAAGTTGAAATGGCAGTGGGCAGGGCACATATCACGCAGAACAGATGGCCGATGGGGCCGAAAGGTTCTGGAATGGAGACCACGGACTGGTAAGCGCAGCGTAGGACGTCCACCCACAAGATGGACAGACGACCTAAAAGAGACCGCAGGGAAACGCTGGATGCAGGCCGCTTCCAACCGGCCTTTTTGGAGATCGATGGGGGAGGCCTATGTCCAGCAGTGGACGTCCTACGGCTGAAATGATGATGATGATGATGATCTGATTTTGATAGCCCGTTGGTCCAGTTGGTAGTGAACCTACCTTCTGAGCCTGAGTGCGTGGCCCGTTCGATTCCCACGTAGGACAAACATTTGTGTGATGAACATTTGTGTTTGTTCTATATCTGGTTGTTAATATCTATTTAAGTATGTATTTAAAACTATATATGTATGTATATCAGTCTCTGGCAGGCATATTACAAGCTTTACTTAGTTTGGGGTCAGGTGACTGTGTGTGCCAAAACTGTCCCATTTTTTTTATCCGTACGACAGTGGGTCAAACCGCGTCGTACCATTAGTAATTACATATGTTCATACTAGATACCTTAATAGCGTTATCATCAAATCGCGTTAATTGTGCTATTTTTAACCGACGAAAGTTTATCAATTCGACTGTCTGTTTTTTTTTGTATGTTTGTTACGCGATTACTCCGCCAATTATACATCGATTTTAATGATTATTTTTTGTTTGGTAAGCCATACTTCAGAGGTTCCGTATAAATTATATTAAAATTGAATCAGCAATTTTTGAAAAAATCAACAGTTACCAAAAATATGTACGTAATATAACGATTTGGTTTGTGGTTCCCTTCCGATATTTTTTTTGATGAGGTCTTACAATCTCTGTTTTAAATGTAATTTTCCACTCTTTCAGTTTGTACATGTAGGTATACTGTCTTGTCGGTTTTTTTTTTCAAAAAATTAATTATATTAATATGTTTAATCTTTTGTTTTTACCTTTTGAGGAACATAATAGATACGAAACTATTTTAGATTGCAATCACTCGAAGATCATTAACATAAGAATCAGCGAGGTTTGTGGGCGATATTCAAATTTGATTATCGATAATTGGATTCTAATTTAATGGGGCTGTTTAAATATACGATCGTATTAATCGCGATATTATTATTATGCGTCTACTTTCTTTAGTCTTTGGCATGTTTGTGTGTGTGGACTCATTTAGTTTTATGTTGCAGACATCGAGAATTGTATATCGATGATTGCTGACATCTGTTTGTTTTTGTTTTTTACCTACATGATTTGTTTATGACTCTTCATAATTAGGAATAGTGTTTAAGGTCTGGGCTTACTACACAGGCTCATATTATTACAATATCATCATCATCATTAAATTTCAGCCATAGGACGTCCACTGCTGGACATAAAGCTACCCCATCGATCTTTAAAAGGGCCGGTTGGCAGCGGCCAGCATTCAGCGTCCTGCGGTCTCTTGTAGGTCGTCTTTCCATCTTGTGGATGGACGTTCTAAGCTGCGTTTACCGGTCCGTGTTTTCCATTCGAGAACCTTTCAGCCCCAATGGCTATCTGTTCTGCGTGATATGTGCTATGTGCATGACAATATCGGTGCATGCAAAAATACACTTTATACTAATCAGTGAATCCACGAAATAATAACGTTGTTGATACGACTCTAATGAGTGAGTATTATTCATGTCTGGTACATTCATAGGATTCCCTACCCATGGTTCACCTTAGCATGTTCATATTAGCCGGTGTATTTTTTTTTGTGTAGAATTAGATATATTGATAACTCTTTACTGTTCACACCAGAAATTACATGCATAAGACAAAAACAACTTAAAACTAGTGAAACAATTGGCGGCCTTATTTCTATAAGCGATCTCTTCCAGGCAAGTTCTTAGTATGAAGAGGACATATAGAAGAGGTAAAGGACGGGGTGTACTGTAATAATAGAATACGTAGTAAGTATAAGGCATAGACATACATTACAATAATACACGAAAACTTAAACAATATATAAAATAAAAATATACATACATAAATAAAAATAATATAAATTCATATTTATAAACATAAAGCGAGAGCAAAAAGATACAGTAGCTACTCCGAGATATAGTGCAGTTTCACACGACTCTACACTACTTGCTCCGGAGTCCGTGCCGTTTATCAACTTGTATTTTTGTCGTACTTTTACTAATACATATAGGGTTACGCAAATAGACTATTAAGCCATTGTACTCATCATTATGAACAACTTTTACTATGGGACCTACCCTGAGATCACGAAAAAATTGCTGTTCCATACATTTTGTCGAGTGTCAAAGACATTTTTCTGTGGAACAGCTGAATTTTTTCCCGCGATTTCATGTTTGGTCGCATAGTAAAAGTTGTACATAATAATGAGTACAATGACCTCCTTTCGGCTTAGTACAGTAAATATGCGTAACCCTGTATAACATAAAACTGATGACTTTACGACAGGTGGTGCATTGAATTGAACTTCGCTCATAAAAGTTTAATCCATCAAGTACGTCTACCTATTTAAAACTTCTGGTAACCATGTATAATTTTGCTTAAAAAGTGTGCTTTTAATCAGATTGGCTGTCAATTTATCAGATGAATACAATATAAAAAGGTATGTAATATTTCTCAATATCATTTAAAAGGTGAAAGCCCAAAAACACAATGTCATTGTAATGAAGTCACCACATAACAATAAAACCCACTTTAACACGTGATTAACAAGTCAATTGGGCAACCCAGTTATCGATTAAAAGAAAATAAAACTTTAATCATAAGCTCGTAAAAGTTGCTGTTGCAAATTGAGAATTGTCACCAACATTAACGCTGAATTTTACTATCTCTGGTTAACATGAAACTTTTGCAATTTTTACCTCCTGTAAACATAGAGTAAACAAATTTATTGCAAGCACAAAAAGTTGTGACTTTGGCTTTTGCACTAGTTGAAAACAGTGTCGCAAAAGGCAGCGCTTTCCAAGAGTGTGGTGGTATGTTTTACATTTACCCATGAAAAACTAAGCTCATTAAAACATTTGGATAACAATTTTTGTAGATAAGTTTTTTTCTTGACTGCAACTTTTTCAAAACCAGGCGGGCCCGGGTATCTACGAGTATGTCTTAAAAATGTGACCAGAACCATCAGGAGCAGGTTGCATCAGGTGCAGGATGGGCAGCAGCGTCCTATTAGTACACAGTGACCGTATAGCGATCCCCAAGCCGCCTGCAAAGCGTGGATTATGGCAACACCCCTCTCTAAGAGAGAGGCTTTTCTTCAACAGTGGACGTATATTGGGTGTTGATGTGTGTGTGTGTGTGACAAATAAATAATAATAGAAAAAGTTGTGGCTCACCCTAGTTGACAACTGTGTTGCAAAAGACAGTGCCTTCCATGAATGTGGTGTTATGTTTTACAATAACCTATGAAAAACGAAGCTCATTAAAATAGTTGAATAACTAACTTTGTAGATATTCTTGTTTATTTTGTCTAGACTACTTAATTTTCGGATTTGGTAGGTTGATTCTTACCGTACAAAGTTTTTCAAGCCACCTTCGTCTGGGTCGACCACGCGGTTGTATTGTTTTTGGGACTAGACGTAACTGGAGGTCGTGCAACCTAGCTAAAGTTTAGCGAGTTGGTTTTATGTTTATAGCATTGCATCGTTAAAAACTAATTGTTGACTGTTACGTTACTATACTCATTGGAGTGCCATGGTCAATGATACGATAACAACGCTGATGTATCGATAAATCATAATATTTAAACATATTAAAATTCAAAACTAAAACCAAAATACTAACTAACACAACACTTCAATATCACTTTATTTTATTTACAACTAGCGACCCGCCCCGGCTTCCCACGGGTTATATATATAAATCTTCCGTGAAAATGTATCTAACTGATGGTTAAAACCACATCAAAATCCGTTGCGAGGTTTAGGAGGAGTAAGCGGTCATACAAACATACAGACAGACGCAGAAAGCGACTTTAATTTATACTATGTAGAGAAGATAGAGAAGGTAACAGAAAAAAAGTATGACAACAGAAAACAAATTAAATTACAACTACTAAAATAACTAATCTATTAATAATTTTTTATTACTTTATTTATTAATTTAACTATTAATAATTCGCTACCGGTGGACCAGTGGGAATTCATCCCAAAATGCTAGCTCAATTACCACGTTGCTCATCTTGTGAGCAAAGCAGAGCTAGCAATGTTAACTTAAATTTAACAATCAAAAGATAAGCGCAAATATTCAGAAAAACGAGGCTTTTATTTAATTACAAAATTTTCATGAAACGTAACTAGGTACATATGTATATAATTTATCAGTGTTTCGTGTAAAGCCACACATCAATTACGATGCTGTAGCTTTGATTTTTTTTACATACTCATTAGTTTTCATAAAATTTAGACCCCATTCGGTCAAGTTACAATCATTATCAGCTAAGTTACATTATCGGGCAGTAATTTACGATAATTGCTGCTATTACTGTAAAATGAAACATGTGAGATACAGGCACAGCCTGATACTAGATATTACTTCATCCCGGAACACTGATAACTACACCCTTAGTCAATCAGCTGGTACACGTATGTTCTAGATTTTGGTACCAGTCTCTATCAGGTTTGATTAAGACAGATATATTTTCTATCTTGAATCTATCGTTTTGTGGGCTGGATCTAACATTCTGCTAGATGATATCTAGACTACGTTGCACTAGTTCATGAGTTAAATTTGTCTTCGTTTCTAAAATGTCTCTTTTGTTTTATTCTCAGACCTTCTGTCGCAACGGACCCAAAAAATTTATGTTTCAATTTAAAAACTAATAAAATGCGATATCGTTTCGGTGATTTATTAATTTTATTGGATGTTATGTTCAGTGAAATGTCGTATATCTCACGGCTATAAATTTTGTTATTACCGACAGAAGAAGCAAACTATAACTTTTATTTTCATTTCGTGATCCAAAAACACGATACCATCGATCTTTTACGTAGTGATGTATCTTACATAACATTATTCATTGTATAATAATCTTATCCAATTTATCAAAGCAAAGACAAACGTTATTTATTGGTTTTATTAACATACCTACGAGCAGCAACTGAACATTCACTAAGATTCAGTAAAAGTGGTTTTTATGAGTTTAAAGCGCTTACGGCTTTAATCTATTGCGTTCCATCAAGTTTATGTTGAAGCTTGTGGACTTGAGTGCGATGGACTGTTTATAGGGTGAAAGGTTTTGAAGTACCAGTGAGTGCAATATAGAATGAAAGTTTTACTTACTTCATAGTTTACCTTAGATACGAAGTTCTTCACTTCCTTCGGCTTGTAAAAATATTTATCCAGTTTGTGTTCATATTGGTTTATAATATCACCATCTCTAGGGCTTGGTAGAGGCTGGGCTCTGTACGTGCCATACTGCTCTCCATGCTCAGATATTGTGGGCAAATTCCCATTAGGCGAACTGCAACTGCTACTAGATCTTGAATAAGCGTAGTTCACGGACCCGTCCGCAGGATTTTTCGTCTTTTTCTGGAAAGCGTATCGTCTCGGACGTTCTTCTGTGGGCTTCAAATCGTAAGTTTCAAACTTTTCTGTTACGAAGTTTTCTTCAACGTCTGTAGTCGGCACGTATCGGAGAAGCCTCGGCTCTTTTGCTTTCTTTTCATATTTGATTGAGTCAGTTTCGTTGTCTAGCTGGGCCATGTTGAGAGTGCGTTGAAGTTCATTGGCGGTTCTAGTCGGTTTTCTTTTATTCTTGCGTTCAGCAGTGCGAGTCTGGACATGATCATCGACTATCTCCGATTCGGAGGATGGTCGGTCTCCGTAAAGCACGTAGTTGCCGTTAACCATTTTGAATCAATTGTTTAAATCAGAATTGTTGAAACTGTTTCATGTACCGCTGTCATTGTGTAATACGATTAAGTTCACTTAAGAGTCATCATTGCGCAAGATCCTTGATCAGATGAGATGATACGTTGATTACTGTTTGCGTCGAGCACAAGCTGTCAACTGCAATACTTCGTCAAGAGTATGAATGGAGGAATTCATTACTGATGTGGATTGTTTGTTTATTGTCAGATGTTGACTTTTTTTTTTGAAAACAGACAAATTCTTTAATTGTTAAATATGCTGCGATTAAACAGAATATCGTGGTGATTATGTCAGGTATGTTCCCTTGTTTATAAATAACATAAAAAACAAGGAACCCTAAGAGGCGTAGACAAGATATGCACTTTCTTTCTTTAGAAGTGAACATTTGTAAAAATATTAAATCAATGAGGAAGGTTTGAAAAAAAAAACATAAATTTTCTTGATAGGGCGCGTAATCCTGCTATACTTTCGATTTTATGAACACATGCACTTAGTTTCCTTAACTTTGCCAGGTAAATATAGATACATAAGTGAGATAGGTTTCTACTCCATACTCCTACTATACCTAGGTTGGTTAAATGGTTAGTTATTTTTGTACTTAGAAAAGTAAGTAATACATTTCCAAATTAAGTATACCGCCGTATTAAACTAGTGCCGCCAGGTACAGGTAAGTTAGTACCTAACGAGAACATACACTATGTTGTAAGGTACGTGTACAGCGTACAGCATATACTGATAGAACAGATAACATTCGTAGCGTTATGTCGGTTATTATTGTTGATCTAAGTTCCCGCGGTTTTTGCGTGATTTGCGCGGGAAAGTTCTCAGTAAAGCGCGTGCGCGACAATGGCTGCCGGCGAGAACGCAACGAGAGTGAATTACGCGGATTGTGCAACGGGCCTACGTTCAATGCAACGCTGATGTTCCGTTACTGGAGCAGATGCCGACCGATAACTGCTAGATAACTTCCGGGTGAGCTCACCGGGAAGTTATCAAGCAGTGTTCCGAGCTGTATTGTTAGTGCGTAGAAACGTCGATAACATCATCGACTTTTTACGCGCTTGTGTAAAGTAGGAAGACTACCCTACATCAAAATATCTCAAGGCAGTTTTTTTTCTTATTAAGTAGGTACATAGTAAAGGACTAAAGCTTTGGTATGCAAATGTTAGAAAGCCAAGTCATAAATGCCAAGATAAATAATAACTTTATGCAATGCAGTCGAGGATAAAAAATATTAAAGGACAACAGCAAAGTAAATCACACCCACCTCTTAACCAAATTAAAATGCGTTGGTGCATCTTTCTCACAGAATTGCTTATATCCCACAATTTGCGCGAGTAGGTAAAACGACATCAAGATTACCACATTGGCCATCTGACCAATCCTTGGGATGGCCGATGGCCTATTACTGCCAGTGCCATTGTAATGCGTTTCACTTGATGCACTTGCGACACTCAGAATTAAGTACCCAAAGCCAATTGACTAAAGACGAAATGTTGATAGATATCTGCAGTAAAATGTCCATCAATGATATGGCAATTTCCGACGTCTTGTTGCATAGAAACTAACAGCTAAACCAAATATTTCATTTTGTTCTCTTATTTTGACAGAGGCAATTAGAAAATTACAAGCACTTGGAAAATGGGTAGAGTAACAAACTGTAAATAAAGTGTAAGATACCTAAAGTTGAATAACAAGGTGCCGTGAGTGAACTAAGATTAATGAACGTTGCAGATACTTCTTTAGATGTTCGTGACTAAAAACCTGATGTTTAGACACTAAAACATTTGCCCAGGTACCTACATCGTATCGTGTCAATAAACACCAAATTCCACCCATGGCTGAGCAATGTCGAAACAGAGCCCAACAATTTATCTAATCGTTCGCATCGTAACATCAGAGCTGCCGAACCTAGTCCTTGATCTATGCGCAGGCGCAGGTATTTTGTAATGTGCCTCCATTATTATAATACAATGCTCCTCTGTTTGGAGCCTAAAGTTCGGCGGTTCGTCCCATGTAATCGTTTTAGGGGTTAAAACTACGGCGAGGCTTGGAATGCGCTTTCAAAACAATGGCACGGCTTACCTCACTTTGCTCTACAATGTTCAACTTTTTTGTACGCGCTAAAAATAAAGCAGTGGGACAAATATTCGCTACGTAATACACGTTGAAATTTCATACAAATTTTGAATTTCGAATTTGAAATTTGTATGGCATTCGATACTTATTTTACGTAGCAAAAATTTGTATTTTACCCACTGATAAATTAAATAAGTATGTAACTACTAAATTAACTTAAGACTAGTACTTACTTAACGCTAACTTAAGAAGTTGTTAGTGACTCAAAAAGTAGTAAATTGTTAGTATGTTACGTACGCCTAATTGGTTACTTCATCTCTATATTTAACGTGTTTGGTGAGATATCATGAATTCTGGCGAGCTTTGCGATTGAAATTTTTCCTTATACTATATCATACTTTTCTGGTCCAGAATTTGCTCTCCTACGTAAAATAGAATCTTACAGTAAACTGAAAGAAGATGACCTTTGCTAGACGGCACCTCTTATTGCCTACCTGACATTTAACATGTTAACACTAATGTTCTGTACAAAAACATTACCGACCTGGCAATCACTTGAGTTAACTAGCATCTTAAAGTTCATTGCTATGACTGTATGCAGTCATAAAACTTAGCAACGATATAAAGAGTTTTGAATAATTATTTGTTTGAATTAAGTTTCAGCGCTTCATTTTCACACAATTTAAGTACCAAAACTTTTTGAATTTTTCATTTTATGTGCCATAATTTTAATTGCAAATAATGAATACAATATCACAATAACCCAAAATCCTGGCCGAAAAAAAAAAAAAAACTTTTCTTTTTCCTATTTGGCATAAATTTTAATTTGTGAGATGTCCTTGCTCATATTAAACTCATATATAAATAGTAGAATAATAAAAAAGGTATAAGGTAAGGGGTAAGGTAGGTGTTTTTCAAGTTTTGGAACTCTGTTATAAGTGTGAATTCACTTCAATGCATAAATGCTTAAATTGTTAGGTCTATCACATCAGTTACGCCCTGATGAAAAATTTATTTCGATTGAGGGCGTAGGAACGCCCTCAATTTTAATGAAACTGATTCCAATTATTTCATGTTAATCCCTACAATTTTGCAGATTTACTTAAATTACACTCTGACTTGAATTATATTTGTTCTACATACATAATTTGGATATTTAATACCGACACAGTTAGGGCAAGGTAACTATGTATGAAATTGAATTTGGTAAAGTTATTAGTAATCTAGATTTCGCATGCCTAATATTTGTTCAAACACTAACATTCATATACGGTTGAAATATCAGATCGAATCGAAACATAAAATACAACGAGTCGTGTTGTAACATTTCGCAAGGCAATTCTGCATTTCAAAGGAATGGTGAGAAAATTCCTAAAAAGACAAACCTTCTAGCAAATTTGTAAATTGTGCAGCGTCCTTTAGAGAAGTTATAATGCTGAGATGGCGGCCAAGCACGGACCTATTATAAAAAAAAAGTTATGAATGCCTTATTCTGTAATAAGCGTAAATGGTTTTTTTATTTTGTTCACAAAAACATAAATTCTTACGCGAAAAAAAACACGTAAACCATAATCTTTTCTAATTTTCTTGTAGTTTTTTATTACCATATGTTTAGGTCTCAACCAACCCGTGATGATGATCATTTATAAAACAACTTAGTATCATCTACTGTACATAATATTGAAAGAGTACATATTCCCGAAAGGTTCTTAAATAGGTCTACGAGCCTACGAATTACGTAGACCCACATCTACGGCTAACAGCACAACATAAAAGCCGCACCTTGCTTCTAAATTATAACCAGTAGGTACCAAAACTTCCGACTCTTAATTCAGCATAATGATGAGATGATAAAGTATGAAAACAATGAATGGTAGGCGTCGAACATGTTGCGATGCGTAGCGGTACGCATGCAGTAACGCCGTCTCAAGCCAGCGAACACGGCGGTCGCAGGCTATTGCAATCGAACTTTATCGAATGCAATTGCTTTGTTGCCATTATCAAGGTACCTACTTGGTACCTAGTTACCCCAGCTCTTTACTGTCTACCTTTTAGGGAATTTATAGCATGAGCTATCATCTGTGTATTAGGAAATCATAATATGAACAAATCTAATCATATCTATGGTTAAAGGTGAGGTAGGTACGTAATCACAAACAATTTGACTTTTAATGACTGAACGGAGCTTTTAATATTGATTTGATAAAATGAAAGTTGATAAAAATAATAAACTTAATTATCATTGCGTTATTAAAATATCACGACATGATTGCGTTTTACAAATTTGTGCTATCTTACACGTTTTGAAATTTAATTTGAAGCAATTATTTAATCGAACTAAAAATGTAATAGATTGCATATTCATACATAATTATACTGTATTCTATACTTATATAACTTATACTTATATACTTCAATACATTTTTAGTTAGTGGCTTTGATGTGAATAATTCATAGAAGTTTGCAATTGTTGATGAGCCGCCACGCTGTTGCCGTTATTTGTATAATGTTCGACGTTGGAAATTTTAATAAAAGAACTGCATGCAACCGCTATGGTGGTTATGCGTAATTATAAACTACGGTAGCAAATCATAAAAGTGAATGCTCGGCTGCTGATGCCATAAATCAAAGGGGGTGTTAAGGAATACCATGCATATTGATGGTTGCCTATCGTGCTATTTGAGCACCAGACTGTAGCTTGTGCGATGAACCCGAGACTGACCGTTACCGCGTACACGTAGCAATTTCAGGAGAAATCGATTATAGTTCGTCGACACTGATTAGCTTGATTAAATTGTCCCCGCATTTTACATAACGTCTAAATACGTTCTAATTGTACATGCTGTACATTAAATGCAATAAATCATGTTTTTGTTGCTACAAAAACTAAACCAGAACTTAAATAACTTACAAAATTATTTCATAAACTTTACTTTTTTGTAAGCTTTTTATAACTTCTATATATTAAATAGTTATTTAACGCTAGACCTGCTAGCGTTGCTCATTGCCTATGTTACATCAAGATTTAATATTGAGAAAAATCCTACCGCCCTAAGTGTATCTACGCTGTACGCCCGCCCAAACTATACAAGGTACAAAATCGTAGGCAAACATACCTCTATAGTCTATCTATACTAAGGTACTCACGTGAGAATTAAGATTGTATTTTCTTGTTTTGTTTAGTTGTATGATAATGGTTTAACTAACCTTAAAAGTGCATAAAACTTGTCAATACTTTAAAATAATGTACAATAGAAATTTTGCGTATACCAGTGTATCGTGAAAAAATGCGTGTTACCGATATAAACAAACAAAAGCGAATCGTTTTCTGAACAACAAACAAACCACATCCAATGTTTTGTCCTCAAATATCCGACGATCGCAACACTAACACCGATTTTGATAACAACACTATCGTATCACCTTACTAGTGAGTAATTTTCACCTCAATAACTGCAATAATTTTGCAAGTAACGTAAAGTATCGATGTAAACGATGCAAGGCTACGCGAGTGACTGAACCGGGTGTGCTTCACCACCGTTGCACCACACATTGTCGAGAACTACCGTGGAAAACTAACACTTTACGCAATCCATTATATCCAGAAGATACTCGACTAGATAATTTTGAGACTCATTGCCCACTGGGCTCTTAAACGGCTGCGAGAAACAATAGTTGTGACTTTTGAGCTACTGCGAAATTGCGATGGGCAACTTTTGTTGGCTCAATGCCGATTGCTCTATCTTAAATCTTTTAGAATGCGTCTAAGGTTACAATGAGATTGTGTCTTTTTTCAGAGCATAAGACATTTTATTTTTTTTAATTAAAAAATAGGCGCTTGGCCGGCAATTCACCCGATGATAATCAATGTGCGGCCTACGATTGAGCACGCGTGCCTAGAAGAAACTGATTCACTCTCGGCTTGAATACCCAGATTGTAACTATCGGGGAACACACATCGTAAGAAGGTATGTATTATTTTTGAAATGCCATCCCTGCCAAGTATATGTGAGGGACTGTAAACATTACACCTACTATACCTACAAAGGTACCTATTCTACGTAGATAGGTAGGTACGGGATAAAGATAATTCTATTCAAAGTCTACATTTCTAAGAATACATGTGCTAGTTCTCATAGCGGGCGGAAATGTATCCATTGCACACAAGTAGCTTACCAAACACTTGCATATTCCGACTTTAATTAATGTACTTTCTACAAAAACCGAATATCACTCCGAACGAAATTATTTGTGTCAGCTGATTTATTAGTGTCACTTTTAAATCTATTTCTTTGTTTGCTTTCTTATTTCCTGCAATAAAGTTACATATTTATTGATACTGCGGCAGCGAACAAAATAAGAAATTATGTTTCAACGTAACGAACCGTGTCAGTTCTTAATTTATAAAGACCATTCCAATTGTTACGAAACTAAACCACATAACAAGTTTTTTTTTTACTCCCGTTAAAAGAGCTGATTATCTTCAAACGGCTAAACAGATTTTCTTGAAGAAGAATGTCGATCAAGTCGCCTTTAAAATAAAATAAATAAATCAAAATCGGTTGAGCCATTTGGGAGCAACGATGCCACAGACTTCTGTCATTTATCAGGAGCTTAAAAAACAATTTATACTTATAATGTAGTTTAGTCATGATGCCACAGACAGAAGTCAGTAGAATAAACACATATACGTACGTTAACGTCAAGCGAAAGGTACATATTATTACCTAAATTAAATAATACGTGATAAGTCCCGATAAACGTTTAAAACACGCGCGCGGCGGTCCGTAGTGCCAAGCGAGACGCAGCCGCGCGCGCGCATTCACCTTGAAAAAGACTGCCTAATGCGGTTGAAACTATAGTCGGAGTGACCGGCTTAATCTTACGTGAGTAATTCCCGTGTAATATGAATAAAATGTTTAAAACATACGTACGTTAAACTTATAACAACCATCTGTTTGCGTCGGGGTTTAAGTAATACAAAGATTTTAAATAAACTTTTAGTATAAAATGAATGTTAACCGTTTCCTTTTTTGGCAGCAGTCCAAACCACAACGTGCCAAAGAGAGAAAAAGGAATAATACATTAAAAAAAACGAGTTAATAGCTAATACTACTTAAAATCTTTTTCTTATTCGAATCTCTCCATAGTTTCACCTGTTCACTATTGTTATATCTATCTATATTTATAAAACACTGTTTTAAACTATCACGGTTGTTCACTAAAGTTATATGATTATTTATATTTATAAAAATCGATGTTTGTAGGTTCCCTATGGATTCAAAAACGGCTTGACCGATTTTGGCGGGACTTTCACTGGAATATATAATCCACGTGTGTGAAACCGCAGGGCACAGCTAGTTTTAGATAAATAATAAAGAGCACTCGTTTAAAAAAATGCTTACGTTTTTTCCGTTGCGATTTTAAACTTGGAAACATAATATAGAAAATATCTTTATATGTAGATACAATGGAAACGCGACTGTGAATAAATGATCGGCGTACGAGCATACGATGTTCCCACTATTTAACTCGGGCAGATGTATAAAACAAGTGTTGAGTAACCAGACTAACCCTACTCTACTCATAATGTACACAGAGTTTAGTTAAATACGTAGTGTACACAGAAATATAATAAGCTGCAAACTCGAGTACCTTTAATATGTAGGCAAGGTATATCAAATGTCTTACAATGTGAGAAAATATTTGGCCAAGTGTTTGTTTCTGTAAAAAGTGTTGCCCTGATCTCATTCGGATAAATGTAATTAATTTAGTCTAAAATGTTTTTATGTTTTTACTTTCATTAAATTCACGTGCGTTGTAGTTATCTAACAGCTTTCAGATATTCGAAAATGAAGACATATTGTGTCACTTTCGTTTTATTTTCATTAAATAGGTCCATTACTTATAGATTATATAGTATCTTTTGATAAATAACTAAATATTTATAATTATGCAACTTAAGCTTTTTATATAAACGTTCTTGGATTAACAGCGCTCTACAAAAGACTTCAACGCGCACCCTTGTAATTTTTCCAAGCATTGTGCGTATCGATTTTGTAACGCAGCCTTCCTGGTAGAGGATAGCTTTTTAGACCGTTCATAGTAAATGGATGTTAAAGTCGGTTCGGTTTGGATTAAAACGTCGGATTATCTAGAAAAATTTACATATATTATTACACAAGTTTAGCACGTGTTTAGGGGGGGGCGTGGGAGCGAGTGAGGTGCACTAGTTTTATCGCCTACCTATAAAAAATGTATACAGAGTCACTTAACATTCATAATAGTGTGATGTGATATTCCAACAGTTATCTTATATGACACAACTATTATGCTCCACAAACCACAAAGCTGGTTGTGACAATGTTTTGCAACGTTAAAAGCATCGAATCGATTAAGATGGAATAGAAAACTGTTTATCGATAAAATAGACGACAATGTCAGAAGTCACCCATTCATTACCACAGCTGGGCCGCGGCCAGCTCGGACGAGCCACGGACTAGAATGTACGCCGAATGACGTAACTGAGGCTAAACGGGACCAATCTGTCACGGTCCACGGTCCACGCATGCCGTGTAGGCATTGCTGACCCATGTTTTTTTTAAATCATCCGAATAATTACACCGTTATGGGAAATATGCAAAAGACTTTTACGAGAAAAATGTCATACCTACACTAAGCAACCGTAAACGTTGCAAATCGATTATAGGCAGAGTTTCCGTGATTAAAATATGTAGATTATTAAAATAAAAACAATAACTAGACTGCAAAATATAACCTAAAACACCCGCGGTGTCATCCGTGTGGACAGTCCCTTAGAACCGTAAAATTTTCCGGGATAAAAATTGGCCTGTCAATTTGTTGCTCTGTTGCTAAGTGAAACAAACAAACAAACACACCTATGCGTTTATAAAATTGGTATGATGACATTTCAGATATGAAAACGAATGTAACGACCACAGTTTTTTTTTAAAATGCGGAGTTCGACGCTTTGATCTAAATAAGAATGTTCAAGTAAGGTTCTGTCATAATGCCTGGTGACAGATTTTCCTTCTCATTTCCGTTCTATTTACTTCTCTTTTTTGTGGTAACGTCTTAACGACTCCTCTTATTTCAATCTGTCAAACCGTTTAGGCTACAGGAAATAATATAGAGACAAACTAATAAACATAGAACTGAAAGCAAACAAATCTTTAATCAGGTAATAAATATTTTAAAGTTGTACTTTTAACCTTACCTATACTGAACAACTTAATAACTTAAGACTGAATTTTATTACAGATAACGTAACAAATGGGTCTTGTTTGCTAATGTACCGTAGCTAAACAGATATATGTTGTAACCACCATATAATTCCATAGTGTTTAGTGATGAAATCGTACGGAAATGACCGTACTTATTTAAGATCTCTAAGTTTTGCGAGTGAAGGTATGAACCTTCACTCGCAAACTCATCAAAAATTCATTACACAAACACAAGTCTCATCTATCTATTTATATGAAACAAAGTCGTGTACGTTACACCAATTTTAACTCAAGAATGGCTGGACCGATTACCATGATCGGTATATCAAGGCATATAACGCGGGTGAAACTGCGGGACGCAGTTAGTATCCACAATAAAGTAACGTAAGTTTCCATAAGTTCCAATCTGTTTCTTCTAGTCAAGCGTGCTCCATTGTAGACCACATAATCGCTTAATATCAGGCGAGTTGGCGGTCAAATGCAAGCCTATTCATAAAAAAAAAACAATCATTCAATATTTAGCAATACTTTGGCATCTACATTGCCAATCAACTTGGCAATGCTGCCAGCATTTAGGGAACTTTTTCTTTCATCAAGGGATTTTTAGATGTGTTTGGGGTGTTTAGAAATATATAACATCGGATTAGGTGCGGTAGTTGTAACATCGAAGATAGAGCATGGAAATTACAAACTAGACTAATTAGAGATCGTTTATAGTATCTATGGGCAACAAAGGCCTATATAATATTATAGTTCAAATGATCTCTAATTTCAGGCAATGTACTCAACTACAAGAATGTACTGGCAAAGTTGGCTCGCTGGATTGTAAAAGTGCCCAAAATACAGGCCAATATTTTGGTCACGTCATTTGTTAAGTAGTTTTAGGTTTGAATCTTAGTAGTTTATTATTCCTAATATGTTTAGTTTTCTTATGTAAATAAATGCAACATATATTATAAGACATGATATGTCAAACTAATAGTACACACACAACATACACGGACTAAATGTTTTGCAACAAATGATGTAACGTTGCAAAACTAAGCCCGGAAATATTAATTTGTTCCTCATCAACTGCAGTTTCTACAAAAACTCTTGTAATTAGGGCTATCGTTGCACAGAGGTTACGTTAAGCAATATCGCCGTTTTTAAGTAGGTTTATTACTATAATCGAGACGTATGTACATCTAATCTGTTCGTTTTCCGAGTATCTATTACCCGCTTACAACTAGGTAAGCTAGTTGTGATATTTAGTTTATTATCTTGTCCGTACGTAGTTGTCGCAAACACATTAGTGAATGTAATCTGCAACTATGTCAGTAGCTCTATTGATACCTGTCAATATTAGCACCATCATTCAGATTAACAGTCAATTAATTTAATTTATCTATTTTAAATGCACTTTTTTCGTAAACATTTTGTAGTTTGATCTTTGACATTGTTCTAGATATCGGTTGCAGGTTGGACGCCTACATCGGCATAAATAAAGGCTGATTTACACAAAGCTCTGACACCTGTTATTATGGTTTGCAAGAGCATTAATATCAGTTGTTTGTTACCTCCAGGTGAATATATTAAATGGAGTTGTAATCGCTCGATCTCGATTGTTCGGGTCGACGACGAGTCACGAGGTTAGAATAATAGCTAAAGCCAAATAAAGACAGATAATAAGGTGAATTTGTACTCAGGATAAAATATTTTAGGCATGTAAGTACGTCACCACTAATCAAATTATGTAGCCCGTATTTTTAAGTTTTTTTTTAGTGAATTGGTTGCGAGCTTCATGGCTAAAACCAAGCTAATCAAGCTAAGCAAATCATAAGCTAAATCATAATCAAATTAAATAAGCAAAAAAAAAAAAAACATAAATCAATCGTATCGTATCGTATTTTAATCATATTTAAGCTAATCATTTTCTGAATAATTATTTACAACAATTTTTTTATGTCTACACCATAATATTTTTTATCCCTAATAATTCCGCGTTTGACCACCAACTCGCCTGTTGGTAAGCAACGATGTGGTTGAAGATGAAGCATGCCGCAGACTAAAAAAACCTATTCACGATGACCTTGAAATGTTCCCGATGAATTTTCTCAGGAAACAAGGAAGACGGCAGGTTGTTCCGATCCTTGGCTTATTTATTAAGAACCTCCAACCAGAACATTATTGATTATATAATTATAATTATCACTTAAAACAAGAAAAGTATACATATTTGGAATCATAACAAAATACAAGCTACCAGAAAAAAAACACCGAAGATAAGCGTGAAGCAAAAAAACCACCTAACGCCCTCGTACTAACACTTCTCGTGGTCCAAAATTCGCAAGCGCCTAAAATTAAAGATGCACAATTAAACAATAATTAGCTAAATCAAATTATATGATTACAAATTAAAAAAAACTAATCTTAATCTACTATATACAAAAAATGGATTACCTATAGAGCGTATCAAGATAATCCAAATACTCAAGTCTCATCATCTTTGTTTCATAGTTTGAAATGATTAGTCAAGTTGTTGCCTTACGAATCTTCTCAAAGACTTGTTCACATTGATCCACCTTACTATTATCAGATATCACGAAATGAGACAAAGCAAGCGCAATCAACAACCTTTGCCTGACATTTGTTCCTTAGATTCTTCGGTTAAGGTTACTAACTCAGTATAATATATCTTGCTAATATTATAAATGCGAAAGTTTGTGTGTAAGTGTGTATGTTTGGCTGAAGTCACCGCCGAAACTACTAAACCGATTTAGATGAAATTTGGTATGGAGATAGCTTATTTATTTTATTTTATTTTATTTTATTTATTCATCAACAGAATGCTTACAGTTAAACCAAAGCGCAAACTATTTAAATAACAAAATATGATGTATACTACTAAATACAATCAACCAATCTTAATTAACTACTAAGAAATAACCCTAAACATGAGGAAATTATATTAACATTGTCACAAAAAATGTCAACATGCTGGAATTCACGCGCAAATGCGTTGAGTAGCGCCACAGCCCGCCGCGTGGGCGCGTTGTTGGCGTGGTGCGTCCGCGGCACGGAGCACGCGAACATCTGATGCCGGCGGCGGGTTCCGCAGCGCAAGTAGTTGTCAGGCACGTACAACCCAATACTGCTCAAAGTTTGTGGACTGTTCACAGTACTGCGCAGGATTAGTATGTAGTGAGTGACCAGCTGCTGCTTCCGTCTAAGCTCCAATGTATCAAGCCCTATCATCGCAGATACAAATAAGGATGGATACAGATATGGATAATACCCGTATCTCCGCTTGTATACATATCGAGCGAATTTCCGCTGGAGCCGTTCCACCAGCAAAGTATATTTGGCCTCTCTTGGGTCCCAAATCATGGCACTAAACTCTAATTTGCTGCGAACGAAGGCGTTATACAGCACCATAGCAATTTTAACATCCAAGAACTGAGATGCCATACGCATTATAAACCCAAGAGTTTTATTTGCTGTTTTACAGGTAGAAATAATATGTTCACGGAAGTCAAGACGGGAGTCTAAGGTAACTCCCAGGTCCCGAATGGAATTTACTCTCTCCAGTGCTGAGCCTTCTAGAGCGTATGGCGAGGTTAAAGGCACTTGTAACCTAGAGAAGGTCATTGTTTTGCATTTGGCAATATTAAAAGAAAGCTTATTTAAACGGCTCCACCTCTCCACAGACTCTATATCCTGTTGCAAGTCTGTACAGTCTGAGACTTGATCCACTGCGCTATAAATTTTCAAGTCGTCAGCAAACATCAAACATTGAGCTGTGTTCAGTACTTTAGGAAGGTCATCGACCACAAACGAGAACAGGCTTGGCCCAAGAGTGCTGCCCTGGCTTACGCCTGATCTTGTGTAAAATTCATTTGATCTATGCGTATGTAGTTGCACATATTGTCTACGATCTTTTAAGTAGCTGGCAAAAAAAATTAAGAGCTTCGGAGATGCACCCATCCTTGACAGCTTCATTAACAGTACATCATTATCTACCAAATCAAATGCACGCCTAGCATCAAGGAACACAGCATCGACCTGTCTGCCAGCATCCATGTGTGCAGAGACATAGTCCACGAAGGCGATGTGGTTCGTGGTTGTCGAGCGGGTGGTACGAAAACCATGCTGTGCGTCACTCAGGTTGACCTGGAGCTGACGTGATAGATGTCGGTTGATGATAAACTCAAATAATTTACTAAAAACTCCTAGTACAGCAATCGGCCTAAACGTAGCAACATCTGTCGATGAAGCCACTTTGGGTACTGGAGTTACTCTGGAGATTTTCCATCTATCAGGATAGCAACTAGTACTGAGGGAAAGATTATAGAGATGTAGGAGCGGTATCTCTAACGAAGAAGAACAGTCCTTTACCAGAAACGGTGGTATAGAATCTGGTCCAGCTGCTGAAGATAGCTTTAGACTGAGAATAGCCCGCCGGATATCGGCTACAGTGACGCTGTCCACGCTCACGAGACGAGAGTCAACCTCATCAGAGTGCGTGGCTGCCTCAGCATCCAGCACCGGGATGTTAGGTAGAAATACGGAGCTGAAATATTCGGCAAAAGCATCTACTGCTTTTTGCCCTGTCACGATTTCTCCATTATGCGTATATTCATTTAACTGGTTCCTATCTCTACGTTTATTCCTTATGTGTGTCCAAAATTGCGTGGGATCCCGAGTTATATTTGACTCAATCACACTAATATGTCTCTTGTACGCTTCTTCTATTAATTCTTTAATGTGGGATCTGTAGTATTTAAAGACTTCATAATTGAAATCTAAACCTAATTGTTTGTATTTACAGAAATGAAAATATTTTATTTTTAACTTATTAATGATATCAGATGTGAACCACGGTGGATATTGGCGTAGTTGCGCAATAGGGCGCGCTTTCCTTAAGGGCACATGGTTGCTAATGACATGATTTAACTTTGCATAGTAAAGCTCCATAGCCAGGTTAACATCCTGCTGAAGAAGCAAGTCAGACCAGTCGATAGCAGCTACATTACTATATAGCGCGTGAAAATCTCCTTTGCGAAAATTCCAATCAGGAGCATAACAAACATTATTATGAGAAGAAGTAGTAGCGATAGAGTAATCTGAACCACGCAAGAACGACAGCGTTATACTCTGGATTAACACGTAAGTTACTTTTTATTATCATCATCATCACCATTTTTCATCACCATGCGGGTTAAACCGCGGGGCTTAGCTAGTGGAATTATAAATGGCGTCCGCATATTCTACAGGTCAATTTGTTATTATATAGGTGCAAAAAAAAGAAAAAAAAAAGAACTGGTATGTCGGTAACATTACACTTACTAAGCAATACTGGGTTATTAATATTTAATTAAAAACCTTACACAAGCAGCTTCTTTAAATCACACTTACCAAACTTTTCCGTGGCTTCTTAACAAAAATAGAATTAGCTTATTACTAGTATAGTTTAAAATGTTGCTTTTGTAAGTTTCCAAAATAATGTGAATGTTTGCGAAACGCTATCTGTACAATAAAAACTTGTTGTTGTGCGTAAAATTAGCATCAACAAAAAGCATACCTACTGCGATTTGATAAAACCACTTGTTTCTGTTTTGCTCTACAATTTTTGCATGATAAATATTATAAATAGACACTTAAATTACGTAACATTCGTGGTTGTTTGTCTTAATTAATGTTTTTTTTTTGTGATAAAGCCAGCACAAATACTTGGACCAAAGTCTTTAAAACGTTGTGTGAAATGTTGTGTATATGTAAAAAAAAAAGAATATCGTGGAATTATATTAAATTTAAGTTTGATGATGTTTAAGTTGAAATTTTGGTATTCCAATACATAATTACAGTATTTTTTTTTTCAAGTAACAATGGTATGCTTATACCTACACATACACTTATACATACAGGGTTACACGTAACGGTAGTCGAAAATATGTCATCGAACCCTTAAATCACGAATAAAATTATCAGCTGTATATAGAAAAAAAAACATATCCACTTAACTAAATATATAACTAACATTTTGGTATGTGCAAATGATTTTTTCTACAGTTTTTTTTTACTGGGCAAGTGCCTTTAATAACTAAACAAAATACAAGCTAAAACTAACACTATAAATACAGTTAGACTGCCCATAGACCGTTGAAGGTCTAAAGACAATCCAAATGCTCAAGCCCACTACCAGTTGGCAGCGTACCCAACATGCTGGCGGCATTACCACGTTGAATGGCAATGCTAATGCGTTGAGCCAGAAACACGCCAGCATTTTGGTCACGGGTCGCATTAACCAGGCGCTCTGAAAGATTTTTGAAAATGAGGTGAGCTACAGTTTAACTGATCATTTTCGCAATTTTATGAGTTGTTCCGAATATTAAAATTTGTTTATAATGTTGAGTGTGATGACCTCCTTTCGGTTTAGTGTACTTTCCGTGTAATTCTGTACATTTATGCCAGTTTAAATGTAAACATTATGCTAAATTAAACCACTACTAGCACTAAAAATAAAGACTGCGTTGAGTTCACTGTCTGCAGGTAAAAAAGCTAAAAATAAACTTACACCTACTCTAGCGAAATAAATTAAAGTATATACTGCTTTTAATTTTCGTTTGTACGAGTGTGCACAAAATTTAAGTATCCTATCATTTTACGTAGCAAAGGAGCAACGGTTTGGCTTAATTTTTTGCATAGAGATATTTAGAAGGCCGATGAGAGACATAGGATTTCCACAGAAAAAATGTGTAACTTCTGAGGAAATTTCCATGCGGGTAAAACCACGGCCGCAGCTAATTTCATATAGATGTATTTTTCGATAGGTATGCGATGTATCAAGGTATGGTAAGTACTGCCCATATGGGGTACTTACACAAAATTTTACTATACATATAAAGATCTCTATTTCTCTACATCTTATGAGATGGTTATGGCACAAGCTTGTCATCAATCGCTTCTCCATTACACGGTTGTTTTATTTTATTTTGATAGTAAAAGCTTTTTATCTTGATTTCTAAATCATTCGCCACCGACAGATGAATTAGATGATCTGATTTCAATCAGCAGTGATTACTATGCACTGACTTGGTAGCTGGTCACGATTTGCCTCCTACCTAGTCATATTTTGAGTCGTGATCTTCTGTATTAATTGCTATTAAAATTAACTAAAATCAAACTAAATCTAGGTCATGCTTCTTCCGGCACCTTTTAAATCTGAAGAGATAATCGAGAGACTGCAAACATGTATCGTGATAAAACTTAAAATATATTTAACTAGCGGTCCGCCCCGGCTTCGCATGGGTATTATAGGAGTTTTAGTAAGGAACCCTAATTTTATTGAAAATTTAATATGTCACCCTATATCACCCGGGGATAGTGTAGCTTCCCAAAAATGGAAGAATTTTTCAAATCGGTTCGGTGGTTTCAGAGCCTATTCAATGCAAACAAACAAACAATCAAATCTTTCCTCTTTATAACATTAGTATAGATGAGATGTGAGGCGGCGTTGCGGGTGGGAAACTGCGAATGCATCTGGCCTAAATCAGACTTGATGCGAGTTTCTTCCTTCAATCGAGCATACTTTCAGACGATTTTGCATGTTGACTATTAGTTAGTTCACTGGAGTTGCTGTTAGTTTCTTAATGTGCGTTACTTACAGTTTTTGCGTTTTGGATGGTGAAAAAAGCAGAAGAAACACGTAGAAATTTAAACACGAACAATAATTGTACTAAGGCATTTCTCCTTAATTTATCTGATCTGAGGAGACAATTAATATTGATACGCAAATTACTTCGATATAGTAAATGCAATAGATGGAACATGATGAGGTCAACCTGTTTTATAGAGTATCCGGCTAGAGGTTATTCAGTACTTACTTATCTAATAGCAATAAATATAACAGGATAATTATTTGCATGTTTTATTTTATGGATTATTGAATTTTGTTAAGTTTTATTGCTCTCTGATGCACGACAACGATTTCAATGCATTATCATAATACCTAATTGCTTTAGTGCTTAGGTCGATGGAATCTTCATGTCCAAAATACCACAGTGCCTAAAGACAAGGGTCTTTGACCAGTGATTGTTGCCAGTGATGACATATGGTACTGAGACGTAGTCCTGAACTGCTGGCCTTTTGGTAAAACTCTGAGTAGCACAGTGGACAATGGAGAGAGCTATGCTCGGAGTTTTTTGCGCTATAGATTCCGGTACCAGCATTTTCACCGAAGAACCAGAGTCATATATAGCAATGGCCAGGCCACATCGCTCGAAGATCTGATAACCGATGGGGAAGAATGGTTCTTGAGTGGTGCCCTGAACCGGTAGACTCAGCGTAGTTAGGCCTCCCACTAGATGTACCGACGACATTGTGAGAGTTACGGGCATCCAGTAGATGCGGATGGCGAGCTGTCGTCCAGTGTGGTGTTCCACACCACACTGCGGTGGTGCGGTGTAGTGTTCCGCATTGTGGTGTGCCTACGTTCGGCAGTGGACATCTTCTGGCTGATGATGATGATGGGTCGACGACAGGAAACCAGTATAATGAGACTGGTGCAGGACAGCTAGAGATGGCACGTGACTTAGCAGTGTGGAATATAGGCGTTGTCACACCAATATATCATCCACCATATTCCACACACAATAAGATCATGGGGAAAAAAAGTTCGATGTCTACAAACAATGAACAAAGGCAAACAAAACGAACAACAACGAAACAAACAAACAAACAAACAACGTCAACAAACAACATGAACAAACGTCGATATAGGATGTACAATTGTTCATTATTAACACACGCACACGATGCAAGTAACCTGCTCAACTTAGAACAAGGGTGTATGTGCGAGATTAGGATGGATGTGTGTGTATCTAGCATCCTTCTCTAGTTGTGCAGGTTAGATGTGCCGTGTATAAGGTATGAGACATAATTATGTAATAAAACATTTATTATTGCAATGTTATGTACATTCCAATAATAAATGTTTTATGAAATGATACGGCAAATTGGATTTGGATCACATTTAGTATGTGTGTAGTTTATACGCTGAATTAAAGCATAGACAAATTTTTATTCTGAAAAAAAATAACGGTTTTCAAGTTAGCGAGTGCAACTGCAGGGCAATGCTACTAGCATTGCCTTTAGTAAAAGTTACTTTAAAACTTTTGCGTTTTGAACACATTTTGTTAGTTTAAACTTGTGTTCAAAACTAAAAGTATCGGTGTAAATGTAAACTATGAACTCAAATATGTTTTCAATGTGTACCTACAAGTTATTCATAAAGGCACATAAAGTACCTTGAAAATACGCAACGGAGTGATGCTATATTTTTACGATTTGTAAAACACTTAAATACGCATCTATTGCAAATATGTGTGATTATGGCATATATAGCTGCCATAAATGTGCAAGTAACAAAATGATACCACTTCGGCAAATCATGCCCATATTCGGAAATATCCCATTGACGGGTTGAATAACTAATGATAATCCAGTATTATCCACTTTAGCACTCAATAGTTCTTCCAACGAGCCACCTCACCTTCACATACCTACGTAAATAGCTTCATTAAAAACAACGTCATACCGAGTAAATTTGTGCTAGCTAGACCATGAACCCCTAACAATAACTACAATAACCTGGCGAATATGAATGGCCAATTTGAATAACAATAAACTTAATTGACAATTAGATAATTTTAAAGCCGTTGAAGAAGAGGCTTCGAAAACAAAGGTCAAATCTTATTTAACTTAAAGTATTAATCATAGATGTAAAAAATGCAGTCATAATATTAAGAAACATGGCTTATGAGGACGATAGAGCACACTAATTGCTTAAAGTAATGTGCTCCATACATCATAAGAAAAAACATATTAAACTAGGCTTTATTCAGTCAGGCGTGTCGTAAATCACAAAGCAACGCGCTGTAACAATTTATATCGCAGGATCTTTACGCAAAGTTCAAGTGTAGAGCGGAATCATTAATATCACTGCTTGACGGTTTCCAATGTCCTTTGTAAGCGATGCAAATGGAATACAATTGTCGAGAATGCAACCGAGGAGAGGACTATCAGGTCTCTTGATCAACTGCTTAAAGGAATTCAATGAAGGAATTCATAAGAAGCGTCACTAGCAAAACTCAAAGCCAACAATTTACTTATTCAACGCGTAACAGCGCTAGCGGAATGCGTATTCACTAATTATTTAAATTACCGTTTAGTTCACCGCAAAAACAAACAGCGATTGTGTTGTGGATTGCCTGCTCTTATTGATCGACAAGTTTGCGTGGTTTCTTCAGATGTTGTGAAACTGCACAACAATACGTATTTTGCATGCAAATTGCCTGTAAGCATCGTGAGCCAAGACACCTACGGAATGCTCGTAGGCACACATTCTAGATATCCCAAAACATTAATAACAAAGCTCACGAGACCTATTGCTCTCACACGAGTAGGTTCATAAAGTTCTCATGGCCTGGCGTGTCTCCACATACGTGCTGTTATTTAATTTCGCACAAGGAATGTTTCACCGACAATTAAATGCATATCTGTATAGCTAAGTTGCCGAACGTAACCTCGGGGTTACAGCTGGCACACCTTATTGGAATCTCTCTATCCAAGTATTGCCGAACCACCAATTGTCAGTTTAAAGGCTAAAGAATTAAAGCATAAATTCGGTTATTATAAAAGATTATTTGCCACTCCCGATTATGGAGAAGTCCTTGAGTGACTGTTTGTAGCTATTTTAAAGTTGGAGCAGAGTTCATTGCGGGCCATATTCTGCTGGTAGTTATATAATCACTAAATCTAATGCTTCTTGACCCAGATCTACCGCGGATCTTTGTTTGATGAGCTACTTTGTTGCAAGAAGCAAATTTACATCCACAAACATAATAGCTATCAGTAACTCCCAATCAGCCGTTAGATGTCAAGTAAATATTACAATTTGTATCAGGTTATGATATATGTTGACTACAGTTTACGCATGTCCTAGTTCTTGTTTCTAAAGTATAAAACGGCACCATGCAATAAACCTATCACTGTTTTTAATCGACTTCAGTTTCAGAAGGATTCAGTTCACAATTTCGTTGTATTTTTTTAAAAGTTTATTACCTCTAAGAATTCCGTTATATATGAACCGACTTAGAAAAATAATGTTTTAATTGAAAGGAACTTCCATATTGGTCCCATAGACATTTTATCAAAATCGGTTTAGTAGTTAGGCTTTTTAATCAAAATAATTGGAAAAAATCGAAAAAATTATGACCAAATATTATGTCATCTAAGTAACCGAATGTATTTTACAAAAATGTTGGGTTTTTTAATACATAATTATACAGCATGCACTACATACATGTAGGTTCCTTACACGTAAGAATGATCCGGCAGCAGTATTAACAGGTACTTAAACGGATAATAATAATTATAACCGCGGTACTTATTTGTCGGTAAAACGATGTAATTGGGTGAAGCCGACAGCTGATGAAGGAGCCAATAACGTCCACTCAACGCATCTTGTCATTATACCTCTGTTATGGAGCTATCGGAGAGGTCATCGGGGACATTGCTGTAAGCTTCAAGTAAGTGACGACGTTGTGTTCATGGAAGATCATAAATATCATTGATAATGTCCTTAGGTATCCATTGTTCATGTACGTTAAAACTTGAGTCAGCAGTCAGCTTAATATTATTTAAGCAGTCAAAAACAAATCAACTAGACCTAAAAAACGCTTACATTCACATCCCCCACTAGAAAGAAAATACATTTAGTTACAATCTGGGTGTCTTCAAATCAAGAGTGAATCGGTTTCTTCTAGGCAAGCTCCACTGTAAACCTCATCATCGCTTAACACCAGGCGAGTTAGCGGTCAAACCCAAGCATAAACCCGGACAAGTACGAGTAGGACTCGTGCTCTGAGGGTTCCGTTAGACGGAACTCTCAGAACGCGAGTCAAAAATAAATAAATAAATAACTGAAGTTGAAATATTGAAAGACAAACTTAACTTTGTAGTTGACAATAAGGTTCTTCGATACATTCCAACTACAAAATGTAAAAACGGTAAACCACGGTAAATATCCCGTAAATAATCATATAAATTTAGTGAACAACCGTGATAGTTTAAAACAGTGTTTTACAAAATGTAAGTTTGTAATAGCAAAATAATTATTTTTAAATGATATTACTTCAAATTTATGCCTTTCGGATTTATTCCTATATATGTGCTATGAGACCTTGCCTCTTGCCAAATTTCATGATTCTAGGTCAACGGGAAGTACCCTATAGGTTTTGATTCCCCTGTGAAATCGCAAAATATGCGACATAAACGTTCATATCATTTGATTGCGTTGACTTACAACTTTTGTTTTTTTTACAGCCGAAAGAAACCGTAGTCCCAAGTATTTAGTATAAATTTCAACTTGATACTTTTACGCATTCTTGAGAAAAAGGGTCTTGACAGACAGACAGACAGACGGACAACGAAGTGATCCTATAAGGGTTCCGTTTTTCCTTTTGAGGTACGGAACCCTAAAAACGTAATTCACGTCAGTGTCGCTCTCGGCATTAATTATCGGCGGCTGAAAACCGGTGCTGATAGTCCTTGCTTTTCAGCAAGGACTATCAGCACCGGTTTTCAGATGAACTCTTGAGTTTACAGTTAACACAAATTTATATAAAAATTTAAATATGTAATTTAGCAAATAGGACATAGGAAATAGGATATTTTAAAAGATACAACTGAAATGAGAACCTCACTTTTCTCCTTCTTTTTTGAAGTCGGTAAAAAGCAGCAATAGGCAAACAAACGACGAGATTGACTAAAGCATCACGCCTGGTTTAGGCCCAATACCTTCGTACCCGCCACGCAACCTTACCCTATCTCCCCAGTTTGTCTGATCTGAGCTAGTATCTTTCAGGTACTAACTAATTTTAGGTACACTCACATGCTTTGAACGATGAAAGGAAGCCCTAACATAACATTAGAAGTTATCGGTATATTCGAGATCATAAATTCTAACTACTTAGATACCATGTTGTATGTTTCCATCACATTCGCTCATTTATCTTTATGACAACTAATAAGACTTTTCGATAAGAATACAGGCTTACATTGTTGCTACCCTACTAAAGAAAACGAGGCTACGCCTTCGCTTCGCCTCGTTTTCTTTCTCGCAGAGTTTAAACCTGCGATCTCAGCTGAACTGATAGGAGCCTATCTAGTAGGTATTACATCCCCTCCTCCTTGTCAGTAAAAGGAAGCAAAGCTCTTACCCCCCCCCCCCCTTATGCTTTTGTAAGTATTTATGCTAGAAATAACGAATTTATAGACTATAACTTTATCCTGAAATCGAGAAAAAAATGCAACTGTTCCAAACAATTTGTCGAGTGTCAATGACCGTTTTCTATTTTTTCCCCGCGATTTCATGATTGTTCCCATAGTAAAAGTTGTTCATAATGATGAGTACAATGACCGCCTTTCGGCTTAGTACAGTCTATATGCGTAACCCTGTGGATCTGTTTTTCTCAGAAAAATATCTCAGCCAAAATATATACAGTGTTACTTAAAAACCCTCTCACGATTCTTGAGGTACTGTGAACTGAGGATCAGCGAAAATTCTACCTAAAAACGCAATTAAATGTTGATTTTGGCATTGAAAGTTCACATAACTCATAACTCTCAAATAACTGTCAAAATTTTACCGCCGATAGTGTTTAGGGTTCGTTTTATTATGCGTAAACATTTCTATGCTATCATTAAAGTAGTTTAATTGTGATAACACTAATTGCGTTTGTCGACCTAGTACTTTAGGTATGTCCTAGTGTACCTACATACTGCGTGATCAGTCTTATGTAAATAATGATAATGAAACGCACGTCAATGGAATCTTAAGGAATGGCGGACGTAGCTGTGGACCAGGGGTCAGTTGACATAGACCCCCGATAGTGATTACTATCACTTGTACAAATGAGCATATCCGCTGGTGCACCCCTGACCAACTCGATTATCAGAAACCTACTTACAGACTGAGATATTATTTAAACTCCGTTGATATAAGAGGATTACACGGAACGGTGGTACTAAGACTATGAATAACGTTTATTAATTGTCTAACCCTAAATCGCGAAAAATATAAGCTGATACTCCCTAGTACCTACCTAAAGACCGTTTTCTATGGAAGAGCTATTATTTGGGATTTCAAGGTTAGCCAATATAAAAAGTTGTTCATAATGACCTCCTTCGGGTTAGTTCCGCCATTTCGTGTAACCTTGCAGATACTTTCCCGAGTTTAAACATAAAATTATTTTATGGTCTATTAACTGCCAAACAGAACAATATGGTGTCTTCCAAAATTAGAGCTTTTTAAACGTGATATACTTTTTTTTTAAATAATAGACAAGGGTTTGTCCGTCAACTCGCCTTATGATAAGCGATGATGCGGTCCACGATGGAGAGCGCTTGCCCAGAAGAAACAAATTAAATGAGAAAAATGGGCAGGAGTGAATTATATCATACAAAGTTGATGCACATGCACTCCCCGAAATGTATCCGATAAGAAACCGATAGACTAGCAACTTTGCACCGATGCTCAAGACTAAGAAGCTTTGTCTGAACTAGGTATTCATTGCTAATGAGCTTCTTGGCACATTTCTAAATAATTCCCAACTTCTTTAGGGCATGCTGGTACTTAGCTGATCCATCCCAATATACATAGAAATGCAGTAAAAAGTATACCTTATATGCCAGATAAATTTTTTTTTACTTATTTAAGAGTTTTCGCCTACTGATCAGCAAGCAGACAAACCCGTGGCCTTAGTAAGCCTTTTCTTCCGCCTAAATTAATAATCATAATACCCATCACAAAGCTAATTGTCGAGTAGGTGTCAACACAATAAGGAACACCTGCATTTTGACAATAGATTGCTTCAACCCACACTGTTGCATCCTGAGAGATGACTCAGAAGCTCTAACTGAAGATCAGCCTTGACACAATCGCTTTATCGATGTACCTAATAAGTAAACAAAGAAAAAAATCTTAAGTTAATATACCAGCACAGAATTCACATGTTGACATAGAATTTACCCACCCAGGGTGGAGTCAAGTATTTTTCCATTGCAAAATTCGAGTATCAGGCTAAATATGAAGCTTTGTCTTAGCAATACAAGTTTTTCGTTAATTGCACGTGCATCGTTATTTTTAGTAAAAGCGGCCAAGTGTGAGTTAATTGTTAACTACTAAATTACAAAAAGTGGTGCAAAAAAACATCACGCATCCAATTACTAACCGAGCCCGGCGTTGCTTAACTTCGGTGATCGTACGACAACCGGTGGTGAGCAGAAATTGGTCACCGACTCGCCATTGGCAAGTTTTCGTATTTCATTGCTTTGCTATACAGTAAAACAATACTATTATTTATTATTTGTAGTTTTACTTCAGAGTGTGTACTATAATCATGCCAAGTTTGACGCTTGTACGTATTACCGTTTTTACACTAGAGCAAATACAAAAAATAAGATAAAAATCGTTGTTATTTGGGAGACCCCCCTTTAGTTTTTACTTTTTGACTTTATTAATATTTCTTAGGTAATTCGCTGTAACATTACATATTCACTGAAAATTTCTATCTATTACGGTTTGAAAAATAGGACAGACCGACAGACGGATGAACGGACAGACAGACAGACGGACGGACACACAGACAGACGGACGGACACACTTTGGTTACGGAACCCTAATAATGAACTTAGCCTTTTGTTCCCCAATCTAAACCTTTACATACTTACTGCAATAACAACGTAAGAAACGTTTTGATAATCCGATGCATTTTAGATGCCCTAAACGGTCCAGGATATATTCTGCTAGTATTCGACCTTTTCATAGCTGGCCTTTCTCCCATCCTGATGAGTCAGCGTCACCAACGAACAAGTTTCACCTTGACACGCTGTTGCCATTAATTATTAGCTACAGTGTAATCCTAATTAGTTATTTCTAACGCGTGAACGTAAATAAATTCTATATAATTATTTCTATTAATAAGACAGCTTAACTGGGACAAGAGTAGCTAAAGGTTGTAATAAATAGGAAGAACCTTGCTGCGGAAGATAAGATGAAGTTCAATGCATAATATATCGAGAAGAGTTTATCAAATGATTAATTGAAGAAAACTATACTTAAAAAAATTACTAAATCAAATTCTTATCTAAAAGGACGCAAAGCAAGGACGTTTTAGGGTATAAAACGTCCTTGCAATTTAGTTACGTGAAGTATCAGAAGTAGACAGATTCTTAACTACACAAATCTATCAATATTTATACCAGTCTTCATAAATAAACATTTGCTAAATAATATGCCAAATTATCTATCAAATTACTACAGATAATCGGTCTTGGCTGGTAGACCGGCTGATAAGTTGACACAAATTCGACGTTTGATAAATCGCTCTGATGTCCTTTCGTGGGTGGCATTATCACGATTATAAGTACCTCTAGCATCCGCCAAAAGGCTTAGACTTATAAATATTTTTATCAGGTCCAAAGTTCCAAAGGGTAGCAACAGGACCCCAATATCTGAACTGAAACCGAACGGGGAACAGAATATAATGTTTCTAGCTGCGTCGCGCGGTTTTACCCGCGAGTGATGAAAAATGGTAATGATGATGTAAAGTAGCCTGTATCACTATCCAGCCCTTGAACTATACCCGTGCAAAAAATCAGGTCGATCCGTTGCTCTGTTGCTGCGTGAAAGAGGAACAAACAAACCAACAAACTTTTCACATTTATAATATTAGTAAGTATGATATTAAGATTCATCAAAATGACACCATAGTAAAAATCTGTGGTGAAAAGAATGCTTTGACTTTTAACCCAACCCTTTTTAAACGTTTTCTACTCTATAGTAATTATAATAATACAGCATGCTTCAAACTTGGTTTAACAATGGGGAAAGCTCTAAATTTAAACAACAAATAATATAAACCGACCAAGTGTGAGTCGGGCTTGCGCTATGGATACCAAATTTATTTTTTTACTAACGCAAATTAATTGTATGGTGGTATATGAAACCCTCGGTGCGCGAGTTTGACTCGCACTTGGCTGTTAATAAATAACGTGTATCATGTTTTAGTATAGTAGGGGTCATAAAATGGAGGAGGGGCAGCCTATTAGTACACGGTAAATGTAGTGTGATCCTCAAGCACGTGGGGATTATCGCCGGAGGTCTTTGTTCAGCAGTGGCCATTTACTGGCTGATAATGTGATATGTGATGTTTTTGTATTAGTTTTACTGAGCATTTCGCATGTGCCCACCCAATTTTATATTTTGTAGTTTTCTTCTGTGTCAGATTCGTTGGTAGAGCTCTACATTCGCGAACTAACATTGTTTACGCTGTTTATTTTATTTGTATGCAAGAGATAATGAAATGTTAACATACTAATTAAGACCCCTTCGGTTTGCTTGACAACAGATAGCACATTATCACGTTACTTTAGGTAACTACATTTTAATTTGAGATCACTATAACGAAAACACTTAAAATCTGTGGTTTTTTCCGCAAACAACATTAATTGTAATGAGTTGTTATCGCTCATATAATATCATTCAATTTTATTTTTAGATACAAAAAGAAGTTATTTCGCCTGTAATTTGTTTTCGTTTATCTAAGTTGGTACATAATTCATAGGTACCTTTAAATAAGGATAAACCTGAGGAGAACAAATATACAACTACTTAATAACCTAAAGCACTTACAGTTTTCATATATCTTACTTACTCTAGTGTAATTTACTCGGCCACACCGTCGCTTACCATCGGGCCAGTTGGCGGCCAAACGTAGAACTATTCTATATTAAAAAAAAACATATTATATTTATTCTCTATAAACTCCCAACATTCGTCACTTGTTCGAGGTAGACAGTAGTATGGTCTTCCAGCCACCTACATGACCAGATTACAGCATATTGCACAGATGTTTAAAATTTTGGTTATCGGCTCAGCATTTTAAAATGACCAAACCATTAATAAACTAAAATTATACTAACTCAGGGTAATCTTAACAAAACGAAAAAAAACATTTAAAGAAACCCTAAAACCAACCTAAAAAATCTAAAAAACATTTGTTGCAAGCTACATCAGACATTGTCATAACGTCATAGGACTTAAATAAGTTTGTCGGTATTTATAAAATGACATGAGACTTTTTCGTGAATATTGTACCAAACCGAATTTCCTTATAAATCAATGGCATATCGCAATAATTTTCTGACTCAACTATCTGGCGCATTCCACCTAAAGCATATGACTCAGACACCCAAAGAATGCGTTAAATGAACTTGAATAGCATAATGTCATCGGAGCTTATTTATCGACAGACAGATCAAGGCTGCATCACTTGCTGACATGGCTAGGGCGGACTGGCGCCACCAGCCACAATGGCCGTTTGGCAACAACCTGACAAACCCGCGCGTGCAGTCTGATCATAACAAATTACAATAGCTTCTGATCCAGTTCATCCAGTTTGGGGAAGCTGACCATGAACTCTGAAAATTATTGGGGCAGAAACTGCAATGCCAACTACAAATATTTATGAGTAACTGTCAACTCACATGAATATGTACTTTTAACAGTTTAACAGCATTTCCTTTTACAAAAATGTGCTGACATTGTTTTAATTTTTGCTTTGCAACTTAGCGAAACCTGTAAGTGATCGCTCTTAGCGATAAGGTCGCCAATTGTTGCACTAGATTTTAAGGTTTTTTATCATTTGTGTATGTAATTTGTGGTGTCAACAATAAAGAGTTTTAATTTTATAATAGACTTGCGTTTTATCTAATTTATCAAAAATAAATGTTCATATTAATCGTCAAATCATCTGATGTTAAGCGATGATGCGGTCTACGATGGAGCACGCTTGCCTTGAAGAAACTTATTCACTTGTGATTTGATGACTGTAACTATCGGAGAACACCCATTCAGGCAGCGCATTCCAAATTAGCAGTTCGCACAATAAAAGAGACCGATTAGAACGTGATTTGAAACTAATAAAATCTTAATTAAAACTAAGTAGGTAGGTAATAGCCGAGCACAATAAGGCCAGACTACGATATCTTAGACCCTTTGTTATCTTGCAATGCAGACGTGAAGTTCATCGCCCTTCCTAAGGCTGATTTGTCTTATGAATTGTTTTCCATTGGAGTCGGTGAACTGTCGATAAGATATTATGCCAATAATATGCACCACAATGAATTCATAGATACAATATGCACTATAGTATATGCATTGTAGTATTGTATGTTACATGTATATGTACATCAAAGTGTTTTTTTTTTTTACTTTTTTCGTACGTACGCATTCGAAAACATCAAATCATTATGATGAATGATGTTTTTCCAAAATAGCAGCATTATTTATAAAGTTATATATAAAAATCAATAAACTGTTTTAAGGCTAAAACGCAAAAAGGGCAATCCTTTTGCATTTTCAGTCTCCTTTGTTCTTTTCTTCGCGCCAGTCCATAGAAAACTTAGGCGATGTCGTTTATTGCCTTTTAAAAACCTTTTGTCGAAAACTAAAGTAATTTCACTATAGAAACTAACGTGTAGAGACCGTTTCACGAAAGAAGTCCTGCAGACGCGGCGCTGTCATCGCGTATCAATCACTATCAGTATCATTTCTCGAGTAGAACTTTAACAACTTTTGGCATCGTACACGACTCTTTAACGATGGAAAATCAATAAAAATCTCACTAGCGTCCAAACACAGTAACAACACCTGACAACTACAACATGGAAATTTAGTTCCGCTGTTTGCCGTGGGACTTCTTTCATGAAAAGCACTTTACCCGTGAGTACTAGCCGTCTATTGGTTTACATAAAATAATTTCGTTTGCAATAGTCAAAAATTCGAAAAAATTTAGTACACTGTTAACTTAAAAGTGAGATACAACCAACAATTTATTAAATTTAATCCATATAACATACAAGTACATCCTTAATGAACTACGTGGAACTTGCGGCAACACTGACAGATGCTGTCGGCCTTCATATACGCTGGAATTAGATAATACCTAAATTATTACACTAACACGTGTGTAGAATTATATTCATGGAAACCTTGATTATATTGACACAGGCATTAATCTTCAATACTTGAATAGGCATAGGTGCATCATTGTGAATACACGTATAGAAGAATATTTATTTACTTGTTTAATTTTTCATGGTTGAAATAACATTTTACATTTCCATCTTTGTTCGTCTGTTTCTCGCTTCATAAATCTGATTATCCCCATAACTTTAATGACTGAACCTCTCTTGATGAAATTTGACAAAGAACTATAATTTAGTAGGTATTCATAAAAAATATAAGGTAAATTTTTGAAGAAAAAAAAACCGACTTCAATGCTAATGTATGTATAAACTTAAACGAAAAAGTAGAAAAATTACAGTTAAAACAGATTGAAAATCCTCATCAAAACTTTGCATAAGGGAACCAAAACGTAATCTGTGTATATATTTTTTTGTTTTTGTTTATTATTTCAATAATCACTGAATAATAGATTTGAGAAAATTTATATTATGGAACCACCTCTGAAATATGAACTACAAAAAAAAAGAATCATCAAAATGAATTCATAATTGACGGAGTAATCGCGTAACATATAAAAAAACATACAGTCTAATTGAGAATCTCCTCCTTTTTTGAAGTCGGTTCACAAGTGGAACATAACACGTAAAACGATAGCGCTGTCTTAAAATTTACAAGCCATTTCCATTAAAACAAATGAAGACTCACAAGACCAGAAGAAAAAACAAAAGATGAACGCATTAGGTATATTTTTCTGAATAAATTGAACAAAAGAAACTCGATGCTCTTTAGAGTTTTGACCGCTCACATAGTGTATTTCCTTGTTCAAAGCACGTATTGCTCAAAAGTGAGGTTTAACGAGCAAGGTTGCATGAAATAATGCTGGTAAAGAGCTTCTATGTGCCTGCGCTAGTGCGGTCATCTTGAAGGTCAAACCTTACCTACATCATTATCATCATCATCATTAATTCCAGCTTATCATGTTCCCACTGCTGGGACACAGGCCTTGTCTTAGAGAGATAGAATAGGCCCTAATCCACCATGCTGGCTCAGTGCATGTTGGCGAATGGCGTTTCTTTAAAGTTTTTGAGGTTCTTTGACATACCGGTTTCCTCACGATGTTTACCTTCACCGTTTTTGAGCGATGGCATCGAAACTGCACATAATTTATTAAGATACTAAATAAGTCATTGGTGCAGGGCCGAGGATCGAACCGGGTGCCGTCAGATTGTAAAGCGCTCCTGGCACCGCTCCGCCACTATCGCTCCTCATCTACTTTAAGTGCTTTAATTAATCATGTTCTGTAGTATAAGTAAATGGGTATTTTACGTAAGGCTGAGACTGCCAACCTACCTACATACCTAAATATTCAGCGCTGTTACACTGCGACTATATGTTCATAATGAATTTGGTCAAAAGTAGAACTATAGTTGTCGTTTTAATTAACTTTATCCTACTAATATTATAAACGCGAAAGGTTGTATGTATGGATGTTTGTTCCTCTTTCACGCAAAAACTACCGAATGGATTTTAATGAAAATTTACAATAATATAGCTTATATATTATAATAACACATAGGCTATAACGGGTTGTAGTAGCGAGGCCGAAGGCCGAGCTCTACGCGTACGAAGTAGCGGGTTCCAGCTAGTTATTGTCATAAAGAGATAAACATACAGCGCCCTCATATACCTGCACTATACCAACACTATACGAAGTGTGTAGCACCGTAAGGCACACACATAATTATAGCAGCTAAACGTACGAGTATATAGCACATGTTACAAACTATGAGCATTGTTAGTGGGTACATACTTGCAATAAGTAGTCTCGTAGATCGTCGTTAGATCTGCAAATTGTTTTGTAATTGTCGTTTAATGAAGTAATTCTGTCAAAAGAACACGAAACAAATGACGAGCGGAGTGATGACGATGATATCGATTTTGTTATGATGAAGAATGCAGGGCATTGATTTACAAATGCAATGTATGGTCTAGATACGATGGACACTTTTTTCGTGATTTATTTCGTTGAACAAAAATCACGAAAAAAGTGTCCGTCCTGAGTCTGGAAACATTTAGATATATTTTAGTACCGTCAAGCTAATTTAAATCATATAACGTTGTGACATATCCATCTAATTAACTTAATAGTTAGTATGGTTTCACCTAAACGTACGTAGGTAATGTAGGTCAGATGGACCTGGATATATATTGCTCTACTAAGTGCATAATCGGTCTTTCTAATATCTGTTACATGATTATAAAGCGTCACAGTGGCAACTGGGTCATCTTTAGCTGTTGCAGTTGGTTTATAGTTTTAGCTTTACAAAATGTAGGTACTGAGGTTGTAGCGCAAGTGTCCAGCGCACGGTCACGGGCGACTGCTTCACGATTTACGTGTTTTAGGCCATCCCACGGTACATCAACTACAAGGTGAACTAATGTTAACGAGATTCACATCGTTGCAATATACCTATTTAATGTGCATCACGTACCTGAAAATATGTATGATATGTATCAGCGACATTAGGACACTTGCTAAGTCATGTGACACTAGAGGTATTCGACAACCGCCATCAAAAGCTGTTTTTATGCATTTTTTTTGTGAACATTGTGTCTATTAAATTATGATTTGTGTAATAAAATAATAAAATAGTAAAATCATGTATATGTATTGATTTACAATTTTAGTCATTTTTCTGCTTTTACGTTAGTTTAGATGAAGTGATATTTTATATATAATATACGATGTAACTTATTCTTGAAAAAAAAAAAGTTTTCTTTTATTTGCTTTGGTTAACAAGCTTTTTGTCTTTTATACTTTAACCATTTTTGATGCACGCCTACATACAATTTGCTCCAACCATTATAATTATTTTTGACCTAGTGAAAAGAGGTCTTAGATTCTAATGGGATATGTAGGCATTTTTATGCGTGTTTGTGTATAGTTTGTATTTGTTCGATGATAACCTGCGTATCACTGATCCGATTTTCATGGAAGCCAAGGAGTTCATTTTAATACAAGTTTTGGGTTCCAATATTGGCAAAATCGGTCAGGGTGTTGTGAAAATATAGGCTTCGTGAAATCTTAGTTTGGGGCGAAAAACTAGTTATTCTTGATAGGCATACACAACTAATACTTAAAATCTGTAGAAGAAACTTTATGAAACTTTCGTTTATAACACATGAACAATCGTTTTGTACGTAGTCGTTTGATTTATTTTGACCTCAGTTCTCTTTGCGCCGGGGAAGGAAGCCAACGCTGAAACAAGTGAATACTGTCCAAGTGTGTTTCGACATTGTATTTTAAGAGTTGTAGAGACATATTTGTAAACAGTATTTAGTAAATTTTGTAGACGCTTTTCAGCAAAAGCCCATAAAACGATTGAAATATGAACATTTCTTAGCCTTATGAAACGAACCGGCACTTAGCAGTAAATTAACTGACGAATAGCAGAACTAATTGTTTGTTGAAAGGAATGCCCACCAATCATTTTAAAAGCATGCTTAAAGTAAGTGATGCTATAAAAGTACTGCACTACTGCATTGCTAGCGAGCAATTAAGAATAATGTAAAAAAAAACAGCTTAAAATACCAACTACTTCGCTCCACAATTTTATCCAAAAGGAGTTCATTCTGTGTTATCTAAATACTTACTTATCATTGAAATAAAGAAATTAAAATTTAACACAAGGAAAAATGGTAAAATTGCAACTGTTTCTGTTTACTTTGTGATGTGTGAAAAGATAAGCTTTTTATTTAATTTGTGCACAAATAAAATCTTCTCGCAATCTATAAATAATTCTCATGGCCATGCACATGTCATACAATGTCTGTCCTATCGTAACTACAAGAATTCTAGAAAATCTCAAAGCAAATATTTTGAAAATATGAACGCCAGACGGTTTACTTTGTATCATCATAAATGTTTGATTACTCTAACTAAAAGTAAAGTAATGTAAATTTGCTATTTTGATAATAGTAAACAAAAAGATAAAGTAAGCTCTACTTTTCCTAGACGAATGTTTACAGAACGGAATTTAAAACTAGGTACTAATTTAAACCCACAAATTTTAGTGGTCGGGTCAATGATCGAAAAAAAAAGGTTATGTTTAACAATACAATAAAATAAATAACACTTTATTGACACCACAAGAAGAATACGTTAGAAATAGGTACACAGTTGATTTAACCTTAAGAGCGATTTCTTCCAGATAACCTCTAAAATAAGTTAATGTTTATTTATAAAGTTTTACACGGTTTATGGCTATTACAAACTAAGTAATTATTGATTATTTGATACTTATTAGTTATTTATTTTATTGGAAAGGATATCGAATAAATATTAGCTTGAGTCATATCTGAAGAACAAGAAAATTATACAAAAAAATAAATTGTTGTCTAGTTGTAAGTATAAAGGTTTGTTTCAGATGGACCATATTAATTCAAATTATCGTATAGAAAGAACATCTAGCTAGCTACATAAACAACAAATATAACAAACATATAACAAATTGATAGTGTATATAATTTGTGTTAATTGTAATTGTAAGTGTAATTGCGTTAATAATTTATTTCTCGTATGTTTCAAACAGGACTTGTAATTTTTCAAGAAATTAATCCAGTAGATACTTACAACAGAAAAGCAATTGGACAAAGTAGTGACATGAAACAAATTTCAGTCGTAATATGACGTCGGCGTGATACCCTCGTGACCAGCGCGTGATAAAATTGGTGTGAGATAACAAATGTTTAGTTATCATTATCTCGATCTCAGTAGCTTTCCATTGCGAGTGCGAAATCACAGAACACACGAGCTCATTATTAATATTTCCGTGCTCTACTATGATAAGATCGGACCATTATTATTAGTATGGCTACACTACAATGAATTTGATTACGGTATTCGACTGATTTTACTCATATCATTTCAGATCGTTAATAAATATCTAGATATATTTTTCTAGGTACATAACAGTGTATGTGCTAAAAAGGATACGCTCAACCTTTTAATCATGATGCCGGCTGCGGTCTATGTGATTTGTTATTCTTTAGATGAGGTCATAGTAAAAAAAAAATATGGTCGTCATTCTTAGCGCCAAAGAACTGACTTTAGAAGGAAATGTTCTTGACCTACAGCACCTTGACGTCTATAGACACGTAATAAATAATGCGATAAAAACTCTTTGTCAGTTTTCAGACATTTCACGAAGCGCAGCCGGCACCGGCGGCGCAACGTGAATGAGGTCAGAGGCGGCGAGCGCGCGCGCATGAGGCATGAGCCCGGTCTGATTCAGCCCGAAATGTCATGGCATTCATACAAGCAAGGGCGTCGCTTGGGTTTCCCCATACATTCTGCATATCTAGGCGACGACAGTCTAACGATCATCTGCGAAGAACTGCAATTAAAGCAATAACCATTGATTATCGACTAACGAATCATATAACCCGAAGCAAGCGTCTATGCACGAAACACATAATTACACGATTTTGAAACACAAAGAAAGTTCACGCGGATAATCTTAAACTGTTGTGGCATAATAGTGGAGGTGTATTTAACAAAAGCGGCGAACCAGGCAGAGAGAATCGATCGGAGACGCTCCTCCGCTTCAGAGGCGACGAAATGATTGATTGCACTTGTGCAATGTCTATCGTAAGTGCGTTCCAGAGTTTAGTTATTGCACTTTCTGAACACAAAAGATTCACTGATTGTAGATTTTGTCGATTAGTTAATGTTGCAGAAACTCTTTCAGTCATGCCTGATATTTAAACATGGCATCTAAACAAGGTGATTATCTGTTCTGATAAGCTTGAGCTCATCCTGTGCCTTCTCTCTTACATAACGTGATTTTAATTAAGTTGTTTCTGATCGGAAATGACCGATGGTTGGCGCATATTGACAGTGGGTGTAATATATTGTTCCGTACTTTCACATGTGTAAAGGTCTCCAGAACTTCTATTATAGAGAACACAATAGGATGTAATATTCAATAAATCATAGTTAGAGACTTATTGACACGTAGATACGTATGGACATCGTTAGGTGCTTTATTATCATAATTATAGTCATCGAGATAGAATTCCTATTGTATCTTGATGCATATAGTACTAAAGTGTGGCCGCTGAAAGAATGCTTTTGACAGTTACCATAACATTGTAAAAAACTGAACGAAAACGTAAATGCTGATTACTTTGGCTTGGATATTAATTTTCTAAAACATAGCGATGATATTCACGGAAATGTCACAACAGTAATAAACGAATATGGACAAAATAATTTCTACATGGCAATTTCGTAAATGACTACCTACAATTTTACTGTGCGTATTAAAATCGTAGGTAGAGACTAAATCGTATAATTTTCTTTTGTCACTGACTGGAAAATTCTACGCAAAGGTCAAACTAGATCACTGCTTCCCTGATAGCTCATCGATCCTTGAAGGCAAGGGTCGAACGGGTAGTCTGATATCAATGACACACTTATCTTGCATATAAAAGACGACATTTTGCTCGTGCAATTCTTGCAATAAGCGTCTAAAAAAGTGACAACATTGTCTAGGGATTATGATTTAATAAGTCGATAATGTTGTGCAAAAAATGCTTGGTAACAGTATAACTATATTCTTATAATAAAATTTAAACATGCATAATGTTTTCTTCGGTTTTCGCGATCATTAGACCTTTATAGAGAACATTGTATATGGTTGACGTAACAAAGCTTTAGGAAAAGAAAAAAAGCTGTAAAGACAATGTGGTTTGTGAGCACAGATATACACAACGTTGGTAGTAGATCTGTGTTTGTGAGCATGCCCTTGACAACCCCAACCACTACTCTTTATGATAATCTTCAAATTATTTAAATGTAATAGACAATAAAAAAAATATTCTGACTTTTTTTTTATTGTCTTTTACTTTTATATAGTCAATCCTTAAGGGAGAAACAACACTACCAATTATAACTTTCGAATCCTCAAACTCTCGCCAAGGAGAACCGGTACCAAGGATAAACGCGAGGCTATAGAAATTAAATAAAAAACATAAAAAATTTATCAAAGAGAATAATAGTTGTACAAGTACCACCTGCTTGGGATCCATTCATTCGATTAATTCAATCTTAAAGCCCAGCGCGGAACTTTAAGACCTATGGCACCGTGAGCGACTACTGCCAGGCTTGGGCACTCCGCACTTTAGGTATAGAGCTACAAGTAGCCAACTTTTCGGACCTACCGCGCGATAGTCAGAGGTCTTCTTCTTTCGAGTCGATGTTCCGCAAAATACAATTCTATTTTCAAATCAAGTTTCTAGACCAAAACTTTGCCACCTCAATGGCATTTTGCGTGGCTTCATTCAGGTCGTCTTGTGTGCAAGTTGTAGGACACGCTGCACAGTTCATCAAGTGTGTCAGATATAAATATAACGCGTCAAGAGTTACGCGATAGACAGAAAGGCAACTTCTAGGTTAATATAGCACTAGGTAGTTAGCACTCGCACGTCCTGAATTGCACTTTATTGTGTAGTAGCAAGAGTCGCTACTTATTTAAATTATTTTGCGGCGTGAATCTTCTGTACTTGTTCTTATATTATTATGTATTCTGTGCTTAGGTACATAGGGAATTTATTGACATAAAAAAGGCTGTAAGTACTTGTAAATAGGTTCATAACATGTCTATAGACATCAGTCTTCTACGTGTGACCACGGAAACTGCAAAGTGTTTGAAACGGTAGGAATTAGAATAATGTAAACACACGTGATAAAATTCAAGTTTAATTTGAAACTGTTTAATTTTAATGTTTAACCATGCATTTTAGAATGTGTCAGTTCACTTGTTTTGTTCACATAACGCTAAGTGTGTTATGTTCACCAATAACTAGCATATGGTAATTTTACACGGCGCAAGTAACCTGCGCAACTTAAGATACAACGCGCGCAGGATGCATACTTATATCATTGATACATGTATTCTTTTTAAGTTGCGTTGGTTATTTGCACCGTGTTTAAGAGATCTTAACAACAGTACCTATACAAGTTTAAATAAATTAACTACCTGTTTTTGACATTTTAACTAATTGTCTTGTTAAGTTTTGATTAACTTCAAGTGAGCGTTACTTAATACTAATACTACATTAATTACTTAACTTGGTCCAAAGATTTATTTGTTTTGACAGCTGCAACAACATTGTAAAATCAAAAAAGGCTTCGACTGAGTTTATTAATATTTGTCAGAATATAAATGCTTGTTGTATTGACTTAATAAAAGAAGCTGGGTTAAAAAAAAAATTGCAACGTCTTACAAAATCCAAGCGAATACATTCAAACATAATAAACTTGCTAAAATGTTGCAAGTGCTTAATTCTCATTCATCATGCACTTGTCATAGCGATTTTTCAAGGAGGATTCCTGCCGGATTTTTTACGCAAGAAGCACTTCAGATGCAAGCACTCTTAGGACGCATTTGACTCGAGTACCGGTTCTGCGCCGACGTTTTATCAATTTATCATCTGACATTATGATTATTTAAGATGCTATCGCCAAGGATCCATTTCTCGTTGTGATTGTCATGCTTTATGGTAATGCACTCTCACGGATGACAAATCTGAGCTGTGATTGAGTTTGACTTGCTGAGTAGCTTTCATGCTTTCAACGTTGGATAATCGCTTTAATAGTAGATTATACTTATTGATATGCCGGTAATTATTTCCGACGTGTCGTGAGAGAATGGTGTTAGTATTGAAATTAAACACCTAAATAACAACAAAAAAAAACACTATTGTTGGTATTTTATATAGTAAATATTTTTTATTCTGAGGTACTATGTGGTGTTGATGAACGGTTTATGTTCTGCATTCTCTGTCAGTAAATAACCTTCAACGGTCTATGGGCAGTCTAACTGTATATGTAGTGTTAGTATTAGCTTGTATTTTGTTTAGTTAATAAAGACACTTGCCCGGTAAAAAATAAAATTAAAAACGAAAGTAATTAATGAAATTTGAGATTTTTACTAAGAAGATGATGTTAGTCTAACTCTTGATTAAAATAAACTAAAAATACCAATCTGAACATTGAGACACAAAGAAAGCGACCACTTATTTTCTCGAAAATACCAGCCAAGATTTATTTCGGCAATCGATTTGTCTCAGGGCCAGGGACCTCGTGACATACGGCTGGCTAATCCCCGTGGCGAATCCGCAAAGGGTGCCAGAGGACCGGGTCACGCAGATGGCGTAACCGGCCTCCGTGCCAAAAATCTCGTTACAACATGCCTAGGTAAATGGTAGCAATTATGACTGAAAGGTTACGGGGCAGTAGGTCTGTGAATACTTGGGCGATATATAATATGTCTGCTCTGGGTCTGTGTAATGTAGATCGTTTTAATTGGCTCTGTGACTTCTTGGGTGATATATGTCTGTTCTGGGTCTGTGTAAGTTTTAATTGGCTCTGTGACTACTTAGGTGATATATCTGCTCTGGGTCTGTGTAATGTAGATAATTTTAATTGGCTCTGTGACTACTTGGGTGATATGTCTGCTCTGGTTCTGTGTATTGTAGATCGTTTTAATTGGCTCTGTGATAATTTGGGTGATATATGTCTGCTCTGGGTCTGTGTAATGTAGATCATTTTAATTGGCTCTGTGACTACTTGGGTGATATGTCTGCTCTGGGTCTGTGTATTGTAGATCGTTTTAATTGGCTCTGTGGCTATTTGGGTGATATGTCTGTTCTGGGTCTGTGTATTGTAGATCGTTTTAATTGGCTCTGTGACTACTTGGGTGATATGTCTGCTCTGGGTCTGTGTATTGTAGATCGTTTTAATTGGCTCTGTGACTATTTGGGTGATATGTCTGTTCTGGGTCTGTGTATTGTAGATCGTTTTAATTGGCTCTGTGACTACTTGGGTGATATATGTCTGCTCTGGGTCTGTGTAATGTAGACATTTTAATTGGCAATATGTTTTAGGCTATATCTCTTTAGAGAATGGTGTCGATTCTATTGTACCACAAACGTAACTAAACCTAACCTGACAGAACTAAACTAATCTACGTCTCTTTTTTCATTTAAATACGTGAGAAACGGATGACAATAATTTTAGAACCATAGATATAAGACAACAGTACAACAGAGTCGAACCCAGATCATTCGCATTGCTTACAAGACACAGCGGAATGCAATTGACATTTGAGAGCCTACTACGAGTTTAGAGGTGGCGGTAGCAGGCCCCAGAAAGATAAAACGTCCATTGATTTTATTTTCAATTATCTTTGACTATCAAATCTTAAAGATCATTATTGTTGTCTTGTAGACATCGAAAGAAAACAGACAATTTCTTAATACATACAGTATATTACAAACTACTAGGTACTTTATATTATGACAATAATATTATTGCGAGAGAATTTAGCATCATTACTTTTAGGCATGAGTGTTGCTAAAAACGAATTTCAACACTGTCTAGGTAAGATAAAAACCTAAAGGTCACACTTACACGCTTAAGATCAAACTGCAAAAAGATTGTGAACAAAGAGCAGGTCATCGCGATAATTATTGTAAAAACCGGATTGATTTTATTGCCTAAGCTAGCCAGTATCAAGCAACCATACAAGCTTAAGTAATATATTTTACTTATAACTATAGAAGAAAATATGATGAACGTATACTTCGATTAACACGACAATTTAACAAATTACTTTAGTTTTATAAGCTCTATCTAAAAAAATCTAGAACATACGTTTTCACGAGAATTACTGCAACCTGGACCTTCTCTTTCTTCTGCAACCTTTTTTATTTTCTAATAGATTAAACGGTTTTAAATGATAATTAATAGAGTAAGTTTAATAATCATCATACTTTTCTATCTGTCTATATGTAATAAAAAAAAAAAAAAACATACAATCGAATTTATAACCTCCTCCTTTTAGAAGTCGGTAAAAAAACGACTTTACCGATTTCATTCATTTTTTTTTTGTTTTCTAATTCTTTGAAGAAGGTCCTTATAAGAAGATAAATTTAGAAAATTGCGAAGAAAATTGGGAAATTTCAGAAAACTTAACGACGATTTTAACTTCGCGCGTTTGACAGTTCGCGCATTTGATGAATGTGAATTTACCAGACATCAGGTTTATTTATATTTTTGGGCATTCATAGCTAATTCAGGACAACGTCTGTCGGGTCAGCTAGTTTATGAGAAGGCCACAGAGCGACATATTTTTCATCTTAGAAAAATGTATGGTTCCTGAACTAATATGAGCAAAAATCTAATCTTGATCATTACCCTTACCTACTCTATCTATCATTGATCCTTAGTGAGTTTTACACAAACTTAATTATATCGTTCAACTTTATAAATTCCTAATTTTCATATCATCAGATCAAGCCGTATTTGACAGGCGATTGCAAGCTGATAGCTTAAGTAAGTATATTGCTCTACTCTGACATTCTGCCAGGCTTGTTATGGTGTGATAAATATCTTCGTCAACCAGGTAAGGTAATTTAATGTTCTAAGCGCAATCTAGGCGATGAGCGAGCCTAACTAGAGGTCAGGTAAAGTTCAGGCTCTAAGGCGCCGCCCCAATTCATCGTCATCTCGGCACGCCCTGGTTGTTCAAGAGTTGGGAAAAAAACATTAAAATTAAATGCGAACGAAATTAACCAATTCAAGACAAATTGTGTCAGATGCATGTGTGACTTATAATTTGGGTAGGTATTTAATGGTCTGAAAGTTTATTATTATTGTTATGAACTCTTGCACTATGTAATAAAAGCCCTATTACCTACCTAAAAACCAAACACAAAACTTAAAAAACTAAACTAACTACTTAGTTGAAGATCGTTTGAAGTTCTATGGCGGGCTTATATTTTGATCCTTGTGGCAGATGGATCAGTAAGTCGTGATAGCTCATAAAAATATTAGGAGCTACGCAAAACATGATTTCATATTTTTAGACTTGGATCACAGTCGACACTGCATATGTGCAACCTTCAAAATCTTGTGATACGCGAAAATGACTATGATAAAAAATGCGGATGGCAACATACTTCATGATAATTACATTCTGCTATCTTTTCTTTTGAACTCGTCGTCGGAATCATTATATCAAAGGTCATTTATATTAAGTTAATCATTTGAAATTCATATTTAGATTTTCAAATTATTAACTTTACTAATTCAGGTATTTGAACTAGTCAGACTAGTTAATTGTGGAAACGTACGAAAGAATCAAATGTAAATTTTTTCTTTCATATTTTTATGTTGCAATACGAGTAATATTAAAAAAAATTGTTTACTCGTTTTTATAGATAACTACGAAATTATAAATTCTAGAATAGTCTTTCTTATCAAACCAGATATTATCTAGTTACCGACTTATTTGCATTAAATAATTGCAGTAGTACTTATATGTTTAAAAAACATAATTATATTGTGGTTTGTTATCGTCAGACTTGTTGTCAATTGGATTTATTTTGATTAGAGTTCGTTGTGTCCGCCTGGCTTATTATTTGTGACTTATGTTACGTGCTATATATACACAATGGATGGCATTTGAATCCAACAATCAACATCGCGTTATCCATCTTATTATGCTTATTGTGTAACTTATTGGTCAGTGGCAATGTAGAGTTAAATAAACTTGCTACTTACTGATCGATTTTGAACTTTGATGCTTTGAAGTAAGGTTGAGGATTAGGGTAGTAAACAAGACTGGTAAAGTGTGGTTACGATATTGGGCATGTGCTCATCATTTTTTATAGTTTTTTTTCAGTTTATAAAAGAGTTACGAGTTAGGCCGTTCGGACATGAGGCGACGAAAGTCTGCAATTCAAACAGCGTCTCGTGCAGTAACTAACATCGTGGCTTCGATCAAATAAAGAGAGGATACCGTACATGCACTTCTAAAATAGTGAAAATAGTCGAGTCGTGCACGAAGCGCCATTTACGCGTCTCATAAACTTATTTCGCAGTTTGATACAAAGTATACATTGGTTGATTGATATTATTCTAGTCTTCATTTTAATCGATTTGTACGTCTACTAGGCAAAATTTGATACAACGTGACTAATATTGTTTAAACACCTATTATGCAAGCGTATTTTAATGTAATACCTATGTATGATTTACTAGTTTTTTATTTTCCCTTAAATCCTATTTGTTTAATCATTTATCCGTAGAGCACTTTGCATTTTTTGACAGTTCGATATATACTTTGGCAATTATGTGTTTGCTTATGCGATAATGTTAGAGCTGTTGAAGTAATGTCGAGAATAATAAATAAACTCAGCGGTTTTTTGTAGAACGCGTGCAAGTGCGTCTGTAATGCAATAATCGCAAGGACCACGACAACGACGCCACCGACAACGACGTGTGTCGAATATCTGATACTTTGGTAGTCTTCATATATGAACAGCCTAAGTCCATACTCATACTGTACTATACAACACGATGTGGTGATTTAGTCAGCGTTAATGCTCACTGTCCTAGTTTAAGTTAAATCGTTTGTGCCACAAAAAAAAACTCTTCAAATGACTATCGTCACGATGTAACTAAACTGCTGAGAGGTTGACGACATCAAAGACATGGTGATTGCTAAGATGTTAACTCAAAAATAATTTCAACTTTGGTAACGTTACCACACTATGTTAAAATTAATCTGCACAAGTACAAATACAACAAATACAACTACAAATGTTATATACCTACCTAAATACAATAGTGATCATAATCTGAAGTTTGTCACACTTATTATGTAGATTTGTAGGTACCTACAATTTTATTTGGTTTACTTGTAGGTACACTTATCTGATAATGAGTTTAAAATAATTAGCTGGTGGCAAAGGAGAGCACGTGATTCACGTGATCGTAAATCACGCGTTAAAAAAAATGTTGCTGAAGTGCTGAAGTTTTGTAGACACGTTTAAGATAATATATGAAATACTGTAGTTGAATTCCGGCGACATTCCAGTTTTTCCGAATTTTTGGGGGGAAAGTCCTATGAAGTGACGGCATTAATTTTTTTCTTTATATAGATTACTATGATGATTTACTGATAAAGTCGTGATTTTTCTGTTTTTCTACATTTCCCAGGCTAAAAGATTACTTATTCTATGTCTTCGCGGTTTACTTTACTTCCATGCCAAATTTCATTGAGATCGATTCAATACAACTCAACTGCTAAATATGCTCTGTGGTTGTAAAGGCTATTCTTCAGGGCCATCTATTTTTTAAGAATGTAGCCCTATATCAAAATAACCTTCTTCCGTTGGTTCAACGGCATTGAGTGGGAACAAACACACACACACTTACTTATCTATATAAATTAGCCAACTTATAATTGGCCTACTTTATCTTTATATAATTTTTTACCTGTGTACTTTTTTTTTTTTTTGTATTCATAATAATATAATTTTACATAATAAGAACTAAAACTATCACTACCTAATTATTATATACAAATTAAAATGAACAATAAATTATCAAAATCATTAAAAATACTAATCTAAAAGCCCTTCGGTGGAGGGAAAAGTGGCCAGAATGCTGGCAGCATTGCCACGTTGGATGGCAATACTAATTTTTTAACTGTGTACTTAGATGTAAGTTTTTCTATGAAAATATATTAAAGAATAAAATACAAAATATAGCATTTTTAATTTGAGTGTGATCACAACAAGGATCACAATAACTGAGTATGTAGAACATGCGTGTTGATTGTAGTAGAGGGGGCGCGGATATCGGCGTGATAGCCCTTGCTCGGGGGTCGGGTCACCCGATATGATAACTTAACGGAATTTGCCCTCTAGTGGTTTACTGATTTACTCGTATTTGACGCATTTAAATAACACATAGGCACTTACTTATTTACTTAAGTGACTACAATTTAGTTCATCTTTTCAGCATGATTCTAAACATTATCAAAGTCCAATCGTAATGCATTGATGAAGAACGCATCCAATTAAACATTCACTTCTTTTTTTGAAAATTATGTGGCTTTATTTAAGTGGCGAGCCTACTACTAAAGCATTTGTATCTGCTTAATTAATTTTATGCGATTGAACTTTGACAGCGTTCGTAATCAGAGTACTGGTTTCACGCTTGTATATTTTTAAAACCATCTTGAAATGGTGTTGGCTAGGGAATTTTATCATCATAAAATTAGTCTTCCTGACAATTAATTGCATTGGAAATACAAAAAATCAATTATTAGAAGGTATACATTAAGAAAAGATGTTGGCGCCATACATTAGTAAAAAAAACTTTTGGCCTAACCCATTGGTTTCTATCTAATTCTTTAAATTTTTGTCAACAGTTATAGATCTATGTCAGCCGTCATTAAAAATTAATAACTTATAGTCAGATCAACATAATATTAATCTCAACTAATTATAAGTGATACATAGATTTACGATCGAAAGCGTAACCGCTCAAATTAAGGATAGTAAATATAAATCTATTATAATGTCAAACAGTCAATCAATATTCAATCAATGTTAACTGTTTTCTAATAAATTAAAATAAACTTCCGCCTGGAATTAGCAAAGTATGTGACCAATTAATCTGAATCGATAAATGATGTAAAAGCTATTAATTAGTTCAAATTGGCGACGACATGTTATAAAACATATGGAAGTAACTGACGTGTTTAATCACTGACAAGATATTTTTTTGCTTTTATACCTAATAGTACATAATATGTTCGCTTTGTATTTTTGTATAATCAACATATCGCCATCCGCAACAATAATATATCCGTAATAAGTTAGTTCAGAAAAACTTATATCATCAGTCATAGCTATAACTGTTAAACCCCTAAGCTTGTTTAAATTTCCGATATAAACAAATAACAACCATAACATATATACAGGAATACCCCGAAAAAAGTGTACTAACCTTTTTCACGTAACCCTGCACAAAGATTTGGTAAATGTCAAAGTAAGTATATTTGACTCTCTAGAATAGTAACTAACTTATTCACTATCTCTTAGTCATAAGTAATTGAGATATTATAGAATTCCGTTAAATGTAAGGAAAAGTGACCAAACTGGTCTTGTCAATCAGGCACATGTGAGGAACTAAAGAAAGTCTACGAGTTTATAGAAACTAGTTCCCTGCACATGATTAGAGATAAAACTTTGCAATTATTAAAAAAAACAAATATCGAGATCCAGTAACTAAATGGATACGAAAATATTTCAAACTATTCTATCTAAATATTAGCTGCGCTCCGCGGTTCATCCGGGTTAAAAAGCATACTATAAAAAAACATACGCCACTCTCTTCTTAAACTATTTTCAGGCAAAAAATTACGTCGTTCTATGCTGTGAAAGAAGGGCAAATCAACAAAGACACTTTTGCATTAATAATTTCCTACAAGCTTTTATTTTACTTGCCTTGTTAGTGTGGATCAAATCTTGCAACTCAATTTTAAAACAGTTATCCCCAAATATTGAGCTGAAACTTTACAGACGCGTTTAGTTTGGATGACAATGCATGGTTAGATAAATAACGTTATTATAAATGCAATATGGTGGACTCCCAAAGATGGCGGATCAGTTATTTTTATGCACTTCCATGTCATGGGTATCAAATGAAAGGGTTCGCTAAGAAGAATAGTACGATATTTTTTTTCAAAAAAAGCTGATTAAAAAAAAGTATTTATTTAATTATTTTATATTAGTATGAAGTCTGTTGGATCTTCCCGTTCCATAGAACCCATATGTAACCCATTTGTGTTGTCTTTGATAATTTTTGGCAGCAGTTTGTCGGATTCGTAATATCTTAAATTATTTTGGGAGTAAGTAAGTAGGTAAGAATAACAAATCATAAAAACAGGTATCGAGAATTCGAATAACAATAACACCGTCTAGAAACTTCAGATAAGTTAAATAAACATCGTATCTGTGCGAGTACGTGTCTTTTGACATGACTGCAAGTTCATTCACTCACTTATTAATACCAAACACGTATGAAAGTCAGCAAACGTAACGCTGATTTCATCGTGATTAAAAACTACGGCATACAGTGTTACAATATTTGTGGAGTAAATTATAAACAGTATGTCTGATAAGACGTCGCCGCAAGTAGGCCGTCGGAAATACAATTATACTTAGATACTATACATACCTACAACTAAATATATCTAAGTACCTATTCATAACACATTAACTGATAAAAACTACACGTGACTCCCGGATTTAATGTGATGACATAATAATAACAAAAATTGTTAGTCGTCTTTTATTATGTTTTGGACAACGTGAGAGCTAAGTCACACAAGGCTAAGCTGGACCCGTATTTCTTGTATTCTAATAATTTCGTTGAAGACGACTGTTGATTAAAAAACCGCAATGATCTAAAGCTCCTCTATTTACATATGTCCTAGCTAGAGCATACATACCTAAGTAGGTAGGTACATGTTCTAGAACTAGAAATAAAATAATTGCAAGAACTAATTGTAAGTCTTAATTTATAGATAACTAACATTTCGAATTAGCATATTTAGTTCTAACAAAGAAGCGGAAAGGCGTGATCTCTCAGGAGATTGTAGTATTCTGCACTCATCAATGTAAACAGCTTTTGTCAGGAAACAAGTAGAGTTAGGGAAAGCGACCCCATCTTTCGATCTAATAAGATGAGACTCTTAAGCTAATAAGGTATGTGTATTGCAAGATATTAATAACATAATTATACTATAGCCCAGGACCGGGACAAATGGAGGGAGGGGAGAGAAGCCATTGCCCTGCAAGGGGAAAAATTTAGGCTCTTAACAATAATTAATCATCATCATCATTTCAACCATAGGACGTCCACTGTGTAATAATAATTATTATTATACAATAATAATCCCCGCCTTCTACCTCCTGTATGAATTTTCTCCATCCTAAAGTTGTCCGGAAGAGATCGCTCTTAGCGATAAGACCACCGATTGTTGCACTAGTTTTTATTGTTTAATTTCAACAGATACAGCAGTCGTTTGAAGCTTTTACCAAATAATCTAATCTTTATTACTTATCGTGAACAATATTCTCAAATGAAAGTAATTGATTATTAACCAGATAACAACAAAAGCCATTATAAAAAGGCGAAAGGGCAAATATTTCTCAGGACAAAAATACCTGAACCATCTACAAATGTCAGGGTCATACGCAGCATCAAATTGTCGATAGCAGAGGGATCTCCATTATACAAATTATTTAAATTGAATCAAACAGACTGTGAGGCTGTGGTTCTTTGACATTGAGAAATATAATAGCAAATACGTGACTAGTTCCATTTTCCACACTGACTTGACGTGATATGACAGCTCGCTTGATGGTTGATGTATTTATCAGGAAGCATCTTATAAAAAACTTACAAACATTATTAAGTACCATCATTACCATTTTATTCTAATTTGTATCTACTGTCAAATTTTATGTCGCATTTTTGTTGGCTGTTGAGCAAGCATTGCTTTTGATAATTCAGTTCTTACTGGACAGATCTCAAGGTTTTTGAATTTTTTCTTTGTAAGGAACTGTAGGTAGAGCAGTGTTACTACCCACATTTCTCCACCTTAGTTAAAGCAATGAGATAATAATGGATTGCGGAAGTACAAAACTATTTCGATCTAAAAAAACACTAATCTACATAAACAGAAGTTGAATCAATCGAATGTGGTACCAGATTATGATCAGCTGTATAATTATCTTTGTCGTCAAGATGCAGTCGTGACGAGTCTAGCCTTCGCGCTGAAATAGGCTAAATAAATTAGAATACAATGGGCTAATACACCTGACAAGTAATTAATAGGCAAGCATAATACATGTACCGATATCGGAACTTAGCCGTAGGTGCCAATATCGTGAATGATTTTTGCCTGACTCAAAACACTCTCATAAACTATCACGAAATTTTTTAAATATGTAATACTAAGTAAAGGCTATGTTCAATGGTTGAAAAACTAAAACCCAACTACAGATTTATTATATTTATTATTTATTATATTATTTTTTATTTATATAGAATGGTACATGGTACCATTAAAAATAATATAGTTCACGAATTTATGTCTTCAAGATAGCGCCAGTGGACAAACAAGACGCTACCTACGATACCTGATTTATCAAATTATGTTAAGTAGTTTAGAAGTTATGAGGGAACAGGTGAAAGTATCTAGGTATACATACATACCAGTCAAACTCATAACCCTCCTTTTTGCTTCGCCGTAGTCGGGTAAAAATTTATTAAATTAGTTTTTGAAAGTCCGAATGTAACCTTGCAATACCTAATTATCGCGTCTTCCAAGTGTCAGAACCAAGGCAGAGGGCACGTCACGATGGTTCATAGCTTGTTTGTGGATACGCAATACTTGTGTACAGCTGCCGGACAATACAATCCGCCCTCGTAACATCTACTCTACGATCACGCTCCGCTTCCAACAACACCTCATCATCATCAGCCAGAAGGCGTCTACACAGAACGACAGCCTGGCATCTGCATCCACTGGATGCTCGCTATTCTCACTCACGATGTCGTCGGTCCATCTATGGGGCGTCTACCTACGCTAGACCACACCTACATCAAATTAAATGGACCAAAAAACACATCTTAGCACGCGCGGTAACTATTGATTTTCAGTGTTTTTACGATATTATTTATGAATGATAATTGAATCCTGTTTACTTATCTCCAGTAAAGAAATCGAAACCGAAGTTATCGGAGCCTTGACCTGCGGCGCAGCATTGAAATCGAACCCGTTTTGATCACACGCTCTTGCGAATTGATGCGATCATCTTTGTCAGATATAACGAGAATATTACAAAGTACCTATAGCTCAGGGTGACAACCGCAGTTCGGACTCGGAGTAATGCTAGGATTAGAACTGTTAAAGTAAAAAAAAACTGTGTTTCGCTAAAACACTTATGGTCAAGCGTGGCGCTTACTATCAAACAAAGGACTTAAGTATCTTCATAAATCATCATCATCAGCCTACCTTAATCCTCTGCTGGACATAGACCTCTTCTAACGTACGCAATTCAGACCGATCTAGGGCTTTTCCCTTTCAGCCACTGCCAGCTGCCATGCAACTAATTCGCTCCGTTCACTAGTATGTAGTGAAAGTTTATTAAAAAGGAAAAAGGCTAATATTCAGAAACATTTTAAGTGCTTAAGTAACTACACATATTCAACCAGAAATTACTGTGACATATTAAGTACTTACCAGATCATTGGCAGTTAACATGAAGAAATGTAAAAAAATATCTAGAACAGATACTTTTCCCATTGCAATCGTCGAATAAATCGACACAAAAATGTGTGAATAAGTCAATTTAGCTGCCATTGTGACTCATTAGCAAGTAAGTGGCACTTACTATTATTTATTCACAAAAGATTAGACTGTAGTCTTATTAGCATTGTAGCATGCCTGTAATTAATCTATCATTCTACGAGTAGGTACAATGAGTTTTAAATAATCTGAATCAATTTATCTCTCTCTCTCTCATTCCAGTTTTTGATGAGGAGCTAGCGTATGCCACGGTAATAAAGTGATGTGTACTTACTTGCAAATATTTGAGATACTATAAGGTATTATATATATTATTTATAAGGCTTTATGTAATAGTAAAGTAATATAATAGTCGACCTTAAAGACGATGCCGATGTCTGCACACGGGTCTCTGGTTTAGCTGTACCCAAAAATCGTAAACATCCTACGCATTCAGTATATTCTATTTTTAAGACGATGTTGAAACTTCGCCGTTTCTGTAGTGCCGAGTGTAGTGCCTGCGCGCATGCATACTGACGGTTTTCATGCCGTCTTATGATAACATGCATCGCTGCATAGGTTGTTATTTATGCACTTTACTTCCTCAAATAAGAGGTCTTTGCCCTCGGTCGATGCTTACAATCACAACTAGGTAAACAAGTCAATTACTGGCGTATGCGGAATTATCTGCCCGTATTCGACAACCGAAATATTCACGAAGGCTGTCCGCATTAGGGTAAATAGGCATGAAGGCTTCCCACGAAGTGGGTCGCAGGACATCGGAACAATGCAACTCGGTAGGGAGTGGGTATGACAAGAATGTTACAGTCTCACGACGTGTATTATGAGACATGACTCGCCACTGATACAGGAATTCGATTGAATAAATTATGATATACCTATGCTTACCTAGAATAACCAATTAAGGTTATTCTTTAGGTAAGTTACCTGATGAAGAAGAAAAACTGCGAGTAAAAACCCGGATGCTTAAAAAAATTCCGGACATTTCCTTCAAATTTCGCGGCATACTCAACTCGTGTGGCGGTCTTTTTCGTTAGAATTCCGGACTTTTCTGATTCTCCCCGAATTTCGGTCAAAAGCCTAAATGTCCGGACATTTCCGGAAAATTCCGGACGTATGGCAACTTTAAACCCATAGCACTTTTATGCTATCATTACATTTACACAAAAAAAAACGATGGGAAAAGTAAAAAAACAGGTTTTAGGGTATACAATGTCCTTGGGTAAAATAAAGCAGTGAGTTGCTGATGGGAAAATCAATGATGTTTATTTTGAAACGTACGTTAGGTAATATTTATTATTTTGGAAAAATATATGTATAAATAAAATATATAAACGTATACTTTCATAGTTTCATATACTTATATTGTAAGTGTTATTTGTTACGGACACAGAAAAAATAGGATTTGACAGATACATAGAGTAGTAGGTATAGTTGTTTTCCAAATTTTAGACATTTCTGTTGTATGAAAAAAGTCACTTTAAATAAATTCATCCTCAAAAAATTATACAATAATGGCGAATTCACAAAATTTAAAATCTACAAAGTGCTCTATAGGGTTCTACAGTCTACTCCTTGTGCCTATAACAGACAAATTTTTCCGTTTCCATAAAAAAACACCCGGTCTATGAAATACCTAAAGAGTATAAAAATATTAGAGAAAATACCATACTGAATGATACTGGTTTTTCCCAAAACTGTCGACGAGATAATATGTGAAGTATGTACATTATGACACGCATTTTTGGTAGTGTTAATGAAAACATGCATAATTTGTCGTAGTGTTAATAGAAATGTCCTTTACATTGTACTCTTACCACTTAACTTGAAATTGCAACAGCTTTTTAGAATAATCACACGAAATGCTAGAATTAACACAATAAGTAGGTAAGTAACGAAGTAGGTAACTATTGCTTTACTATAGTTACTAATTATAATGTACAATCTAGGCATGTTCAAGGTTAGAGTGAATAGATTTCTTCTAGATTAACGTGTTATATCCTCGGCCACACCATCGATACCATCAGGCGAGTTGGTGGCCAAACGCAGATCTTTAAATCAATATGGAAAGTTATTTTTTAATTAAAAATATCGATTCTACGTTTAAAAAAAACGTAGATATTGTACTAGTATTATCTAAGTTGCTTTTATCATAAAATCTTTTTAAACGTCACGTCGTTCTGACAAAAAGTATTTGTAAAGGAGTTATTTAAAAAGTGTTAAAGGTATTGTATTTATTCAAGTCTAAAATCATAAGCATCATTAATAATCACAGGGTTTTTGATAATTAGCTAACAGCCTCTCGTATTTTCAAAAAGAGGTGTCTTATGTTGTTTTTTCTATCGAGTGAAGTAATTCAAATTGTGTAGCAAATTGATAATTAAAATAGATTAGAGATTAGAGAGAGATAAAATGTTCAATAATAAATATATATATTTTTATCTAAGAATTCTTATAAAAATCTAGATTCACATACACCTCCCCTTTAGACTGCCACACTGAACGACAGCCTGCCATCTGCATCCACCGGATACCTACCCGCGACTCTCACGATGTCGTCAGTCTATCTAGCAAAAGGTCTACCTGCTGCGTCTTCCATTTCGTGGTCTCCACTGAAGAATCTTTCTTCCCCATCGGTTATCGGTTCTTCGGGCGTTGTGGCCTGCCCATTGCTATTTCACATTGCAAATTTTAATAGCTATTTTAAGAAAATATAAGTAAGATAGATATAGCACCTAGAAACGTAAAATTTGTTCGTGTTGTAAATAACAAGAAATCTCTTGCGGCGCGTTAGCATCGAACCCAATCTGACTTATTCTAAATGATCTAGGATTAACGGAGAAAATCCACGAGTTACTTAAAACAAATTTAAAGAAAGTAACATAAATTTAAACTCGACTTACCTTAAATACAATCTTGTCCTTCTCCATTTCGCGGCACGTAGATAAACTTGTTGTGATTTGTATTCAATTCCTGAAAAAAAAAACTGATTAGTTTTTATTTCTTAAAATAAAACTTTTATAATAAAAATATATATAATACCACTATACGAGAAATTTAAAAAACAGCATTTATCCGCTAATTTTCCAATTTAAGAGGTGAAACTTTGACCAATACCATCTATTTAATATAAATGGGAAAATGGGACCAATAAAAAAGAATCATTATAATCGGGTCACAACCGCTGAAGATATCGATATAACATACACGCAACGAGTACAAATTGATATTTTGTAAACCCCTGATAAAAGAGCTGATAATCTTGAAACGGCTGAACAGATTTTCTTGAATTGTCGCTCAGACAGACACACAGGCACACGTTTAACTTACAACACCCATCTTTTTGCGACGGGGATTAAAAAAAAACAATCAAACTAAGAACATGAAAATTATTTTCAATCAAACAAGAAAAGTAATAACAGCGAGTAATAGTAATAATATTTATTCAGGAGTTAAATTATCATGCCATTCAAACAATGATAATTCCACATGAAAGGCGAACGACATTGAACTCTGAACTACAACCTTTAGCATTTTATGAATATCCTAGAGCTTTATGTGTTTATCTTTTTGTATAACTCGCAAAACACGCCGTAACACAAATAGATTTAAAACGAAAAAATACCCTGACCAGTTCAGAAAATAATCAATAAAGAACTGGCCGTACCATCACCTGTTTTAATTCTGCAGCGATTCTGTTTAGGTGATTGCGCCAAAGTTGCGTGACCTCAAATCGTGTTTTTCCGCTATAACCTAAAACTGTACCGCTTAAAACAGGTGACGGTACGGCTCCTGGATAGAAATCGAAAATTCCGATTTAAAAAAAAACGTAATAAGTCCTTACGTTTGAGGGCTACGAAACCAAAGACAAAACATAATTAACGTGTCAAACGCGCTCACCGGTCAGATCCTATCTCTTTCGCAAATTTTCAATCCGCTGCATGAAAACTTAGAAAATCCGACTGCATGGACATTATCTATAGAATAACATTTCAAATGGTATAAACAATTTTTCCTGTTGAAGTTATATTGGATAGCAGAGGAAATCGAAAATAAAACATGTACCTATAAGTATATTTTTTTTCGGTTTCTTCTACCATAACCAAAAGATATCAACATAATTAGGTTTCATACATCACTTTTTTTTCATATATCACAAGTCTATTTTTGTGAAATATGGACCGCCAAAGTGGCAAGAGGTTGGTCCCTGCGTTTCTCAATAGACATTGAAAGATTACCCAACCTTTTTAAAAAACTATATTTAAAATTACTTCATATAAAATCAGTAGATCTGTTACCAAGAGTTTAGTATATAAGCAAACAAACGAACCTTACATAAGTATATAGAGATTTAGGTAAAACACTAAGTGAAAGTACCTATCGTTTATTCTAATAACGTCTGAAAGTGAAGAAGGCTCGAATCTAGGGGCTATCTCAGTATGATTCAGGTCAGGCAGAGTCCAGTGCCTTGCGTAACTCCACGTAGAGTTCCGAGAATCATTGTGCAATAGAGTAGACACTAGAGATGTACTCTTCCTATATTACAAACATGAATTAATGATAAGTTGATAGGTGTAATCTGCCTCGATCGTGTTTTCTAATGCTCTTACATTATTACGTTACATATACACATAGACGCCCTCAGCGTATTTGTATTCGTTAATATCAGGGAGATAAAGTCCATAATCCGTTTAGCTCGCACAGAAGTTGTTATGTAGTCACAATTTCGCTAATTAACGAGTGTAACTAACTGTCAAAACAGAAATCTTAAAACATGTAAAATACGCTTTAATAAGATATGAAGTACCAGTACATATAAGTAGAGTAGGTACCTCGGAATCGTCGAGATACCTAGGGATGCCAGTTTTCCTTAGCTAAAGCGGGATTTTTATCGGGACATAAAAAAAATAGATTTAATCAATAAAAATTAATTACTGTTCGTTGGAAAGCGCAACAGTTGAGGAAGGCCGGATCAATTTGGCAATTTTTTTTAATGTTCGTATTATAGTCCAAAGAATGTAAAGAAAAATTGGACAAATACTACCCAAAAAATTTAAAGTGTTAAAGTAAAGTAAAGTAAAGTATTTCTATGGGATTCTTGTACAAACCAAAACAACTTGGACAGGGCAACGTCTGTTGGTTCAGTTAGTTTGTAATAAAAATAGCTTTTACTGATGGTAACAAAATATGCATTACTCACTCGTGGCAAAAAGCGCGAACAAAGCGAGAGCAAAATAATTTTTGTTTAGTCAGTGCAGAAAAGTTTACGAACAGTACAGTTTGATGTTGACGAACTATATACAAAGCACATGTAATACAGTAGTAATATACAAGCATAGAAGGGCGATTTTTTATCGATGAAATTCTTACAATACAAAAAACAGAAATTAGCGCCAACATTTCGACCACTTTCGTCACTTTAGAACAAATTTTTGTGTACAAATTACAATAATACGCATATGTGTATTTTTATTTGTAAACCTAGTGTATTTTTGATTTTTTTTTAAATAGAATAATTTAAGCTGTCCTGCGCAGGGCATCACATTTTGTGACCAAATAGCGAAACATCTGGCAGCCCCGTCCTAACTGCGTAACTCGTACCTTATCCGAAACAAGCGAGTACAGGGGCCTTACGGACAACAGCTATTACCGCAAACCGTATCTGGGCGCGATAAGGTTCACGTTCGCGTGATTTTTCAACTGAGCGGATTAGGTGCCGCAATTAGCTGTTGTCCGTAAGGCCCCAGGTACTATATTAATGTGCCAAAACTTTGTGAGATAAATTGAAAAAAAGCATACAAAATCTATAGGTACATAAGTAAGTAAGGTAGGTAATCATAAAATATACTGATAGAATAGAAATGCAAATATTCTACTCATAAAAAAGTTTAAGCAATTGTCACATCTAAGGACATAAGAACTGAAACTATTACAAAAAAAGTATCTAAACCTTTTTGATGTAAGTACCTATTTTATTACCCTACTAATTCATTTTTATGATCATATTTTTTTATTAACAGTTTTTCGTCAAATTTTTTACAGTTTTGCGTGAAAGTGATGAAATAACAAAATAAAACCAAAAGTAACAATAAACAAAAATATCTATACTTTACGTATAGAAAATGCAATCTCTAAAAGGATTTGTAATACAAGTAAAACTAGCTTACAAGTGACGCGGTAAAAAGCGTGCGCGTTGAAGTCTTTTGTTCGACGCATATTTCACGTCACACACTACATTTAAAAGTGGGCAGTTTGCCTATCGATTTACCTTATTCTCAAGTGTTGTAATAGTTTTAATAGCCTGCGTGATATCAATTTACCGGAATCGAGCGGATATGCCTGATTTCTAGGCGGAAATATAGAATCACAGGTAGGTAATATTATGTTGGGTACATAGCATTGTTTGACGGTACATTTTAGTATTGAGTTTCAGATATTGAAGAAACGCAGTTAAATAGGACACAAATTATCATTAGTAATTTAATATTTTACCTAGAAACATAAGTAGTTGTACCTATCTAAGTAAATTGCTGCATCAATCTGCACAAAGTAGGTAAATAAATACTTACCTATTATATTTTGGCGACATCCTTATATGCATACGTATATATTTCGTTCTAAGCATTATAATACTAAATTAAGATGCTTGGTGTAATAAAATAAAATATTAAATGACTGTAACATGATAGATTTTCGTAATTCATAGATTTATCTATTAATGTATACCAACGTACCTATACCTATATATACGTAGCTGCTTTAGGAATGATGCGTTGTGAATTATTTAGGTTATTTATCTAGGTACAACTAGTAACTAGGTAAACTAAGCTATAGTGTGGCTGTAGACAATTAAATCAGATAGATACATGTGTTTATTATTGTGATAATTTTCTAGGTTAATATCTGAGTACAAACAGATAAATTTCTATTTATAATCTAAGTTAATATTATAATCTAAGATAAATCTAAATTTTTTAACCTATATGCTTTCCTAAAATAACATGTTAGGACAATAACAATGTAAATAAACAACATATAACAAAAGTAGACACTTACTTTAGATATGAATGAAAACCTAACCAAAAACAGCTACAAATGTTCAATTCACTTCACTGTCAGTAATTCAGGCAAGCCACGAACTTTTCAGTGAGGTTTTATAGTTTGTTTACGCGGTTGTCATGGTAACGTGTGAGGCAATATGGCGGCGTGCGCGCGCGCCTCAATGCTCCGTCGTGGACTGGCTGCGCTTGCGCCGACCGCCACCACTCGCCTCCACCCAGCGAGAGGAGCACCCCAGGCTCAAAGCTCCAAGCCAGTTTACCGAGGACATTGCCTATAAGATGTTTCCATTAATGCAGCGTCGATCGCGCGCCCACTAATTTTATTAATTTATGACTCGTTAGCGTATCTTCACCTGTTAAGGGGATAACGCAGCGCCTAAGTTTAACACAGCTGTTACCCGCTAGAACTTGAAAAGCACACCATAATTATTTATTTTGTTATTGCTAAGCTAGCTTCACATATTTAAGGACTACCGTAGATAAACTGAAAATCAAATCCACAGATATCTAATATACTAGGTACTTCGCAGTTTTTGTGATCTTTTTTAATTAATTTTCATATCACGGCTTGGCTATGATTACTCGTATGTCAAACCAGCAATAGCCAATTAAAACAAAACGGGTAATACTTGATAATACTTAATACTTACTACTACTATTACAATAATACTTTTCAACCGACTTCAAAAAAAGGGCCTCTGTTCGATTATTATTATTTGTGTGTTTGTAAGTTGGCAATATCGTCAAAAATTGAAGACCGATTACAAAAAAAAATTGCTCAAATTACAAAATTTATTTCGAACATTATAATATGTCAAAATGAAAATAATTACATTATAATAATTGTTTTTCTAATAAATAGGCAATAATATCAAGGGTGGTCAAATTTAAATTTGAAGAAAGTATACCATCTCTAAATGATGATTACTGACATTAGGGCATGAATAGATACTGTTTATTTAATTTCCCGTGAAAAATGTATTAAGGGCGAGATCAAAACGCGGCTATCACGCTTACGCATTTTAACATTTATGAAGATAAAAAATGAAAGATTATTTTGTTTTTACGGACATTACAAATATTTTGAACAAAGTTTAATAATAATATCGTTTATATTGTCGAAGGAGTAAAAAAAGAATGCAAGCGTTATAGCCTTGCGCTTTCAACTGCCCCTTAATTATTAAGTTCTGACTGTACAACGTTGTGTGAAAATAAGCCGCAGAGTTGCCACCTTAAGGTGGATTTTATTAATAGATCTTCGGCAATTAGTGATGATGTGATTAATAATAGCTGCAGCCTTCACCTTGAGACGCCCTGCTTATAAAATTAAATCTTTATCATCGACCCGCCAAATAAAGTGAATAATTGCACATGTCTGTCAGATGTATGTTTCTGCGTACATAGACCATTGTGAATCACTATCTTAATCTCAGATAATAATAATGTATAGACTGAGAAATTACCTACATTGTTCAAACTAGTAATCATCATTATCAGTCCGAAGACATCCACTGCGGAACATAGGCCTCCCCCTTAGACCCCCACACTGAACAACAGCTCACCATCTGCATCCTCCAGTGGATGCACGCTTGTGATTGGCGACTCAAAAGTCATTCATTCATGTCGCGCCTAGGATTGGCTCGCTCGAAAAAGTATATTTTGGCTTCATCATCATCAGCGGGAAGACGTCCACTGCTGAACATTAGCCTCCCCCTTTAACCTCCACACTGAACGACAGCTCGCCTTTTGCATCCACTGGATACCCGCGACTCTCACGATGACGTCGGTCCATCTACTGGGAGGCCTACCTACGCTGCGTTTTCCAGTTTATGGTCTCCACTCAAGAACCTTCCTTGCCTATCCGTTATCGGTTTTTCGAGCGATATGGTCTGCCCATTACACTATAAATTTTAATAGCTATTTCGGTGACTGGTTCTTCGGCGAATATCCACGTTCCGGATACTATTGCGCAAAGAAACTCCGAGCATAGCTCTCTCCATTGCCCGCTGTGCGACGTTCGCGGTTGACCCACCTTCACACCAGTGTTAATGTAGAGAAATTTCTAAATAGAAAAAGTAAACTATGAAATGTCGATTTAAAAAAAACTTCCCTTGGTACTACTGAATCACTTGGTAGTCTACGGGTATTTTACCCGTAGTTCTACTGGCTGTAATACTGGTAGTACCACGGGCAACAAACGGTCTCAGTACCTACCATATCATCACTGGCAACACACAATGGTCAAAGACCCTTGTCAAGCTAGTAAAATAAAGACAATGAATAAAATATAACATATTTATTTATCAATACGAATACATTCAGTTCATCATAAGCTAAACACTACATTAATGTAATTGTTCCTTATGCCGTACTATCGTGATGTTTAGTTAATATCACGGTTTATTCTAAATTACAAAATAATCCTTAATTAAAATATCCATTTCATACAAAAAAGTCCCCGTTTAGGACAGATGTTGCTAACGGCGGATGAAATGGTCTCTGGTTAAAAACTGGCGTCTACTTTCAATAAAATGTTAACATAGGAAAGTACAAGCTACATAATGCTCGATAATATTACATGAGGTAAACTAAAACTGTTACAAAATTATAATTTAATTAATTAAAACAAATGATATGATGCATTCTTGTGGCGTAAGGCACAAAGGTGCGATTCGCGTGACAATATCGTAAACGTAGCATAACATTACAACACACCGTTCGAAAGATGTTAGTCACATCGAATTAGTATGAGAGATATTATGAAACATTACGATATTAACAAATAATACTTAACTAAAACAAAAGGCGAGGATAAAAGCAGAAGAAGTTAACACAAGAAATACCCAAAGAAACCATTAAAAGATAAGTTAGTAAACATGAAGCTGAAGATCGAAAAACAAGTACAAAAACACAAAAAGAAAAACATAATTACAAACACAATTATTTACAACAATAATACCTATCTGCGAGCCGGTTCACATATCTAAATTAAAATTCTTTACAATATTATTGCAAAATTTCGTATTCTTTAGCTTCAATTATGCATTTTAGTTGGTGTTTACGACTTGGTCGAAGCATTTAGCTACGAACTGTTCTTTTTCGTCGAGTTTGGCGTCGCCGCCCGCGCGACGGGTCAGCATCGCATCTTGGAGGGCGTTGAGCGCTTCTGAAGTGAACCTCTTTCCTTTGAGGTGGGTGATGACGGAAGCTTCACCGTGGAAGCCTGACTCGACGAGTCCCGGGGGGATGTTGAGAGTGACGTCATTGATGAGGCCCTTCTCCACGGTCATGTTAATGACCAGCTCCTGAGTGGAGGAGTAGACTTTAGAAGGTGCCAAGAGTTCCGCGGGGACGGGGAAGGTGCGGCTGACGGTAAAGACAGGCGTGCGGCCATAGCACCAGTCCCAGCTTTGGAGCTCGTTCTTCAACTCGGCCAAACCTGATGGCGAAGACAGAAACATGTTAAGGTAAGTTATAAACAACTCATGCCAAAGTGTATAGTTTTATAAGGTACAGCATTGAATCAGCATCATAGGCTATCGTACTGATTATTTTTTATTGTCTCACAAAAGGCTGATCATAAATAGAACCGATCACCGAAAACAAAATTAAAATGTGTTCAAAATTGACGAAGTTATAAGCATTTTAATGGCTTGCTAAACAGAGAGCGCCCTGTACCCGCAAATGACGTTACTTGTAAGTACAATACAATACAATGACTCGTTATTAAAATACCACAAAACAAGGATAACATAAACAATAAACATTACAATAAAAATATTATGTAGGCTATTAACAGGCGGCCTTATCGCTTTAAGCGATCTCTTCCAGGCAAACGTGCACGGAAAGGAATTACATAAAAAATGAGGTCTTAAAAAAAAAAAAAAAAAAAAAAAAACAAATAATAAACAAGTACCTACGCCATTCAAATTCCATACTGACACTCCCTTTGCGGGAAAGGGACAGAGCATCCCTTCCTAATCCGCCCAAAAACTTTAAATGTTTATATCTCAGTATCCTTAGTCCAAGTTTTGATAGTTTTCGAAAACTTTTTTTGATTTCATATTGTCCCGTAATTATATGTGAATAAAGCGCCTCCAGCGGCAACGCGGAGGAACTCAAAACGGTAGGAATCAGCAGTCTTAAGTTGCTTCACTCAAATACGAAAAAAGTTTACGAATAGCTTTCAGCCCAGTAATGTAGGTATGGAACAACACGAAAACGAGAGTTTTCGAAAACTATCAAAACTTGTACTAAGGGTGCGGAACTATATACGAGTATATGTTATATATTTTTATGTTATTAGCAGACTTAAATAATTTCTTCTGTATACGTATGAAATTTCACCAAACCAATTTTTACAAATCACACATTTGTCCGATAGCATTAAATATGATAAAGTTCAACTTCAAAATTGGTAAGTTGAATATACGAATATGTTTGCAAGTCATTTACGCAAAAAATTGCAAAGCACAGCTGAACACATTTGGATACAATTCAAAGTAAAAGATAGAGACAAATTGTGGTGGATAATGACTATTTATCTTTGGTAAATGCGCTAAAACTGGTATCACGGGGGAAACCACAAGGCGTGGCTAGGATCTAGTAATCACCGGTTTTAATAGAAAGCCGACTTGCTATAAATTAAAGGGAATGAAAGGAGAGAAGAGGAGAGAAGGCAAGTGTAAGTCTTACCTGGGAACCAGTCATCAGTGGGATTCACAAACTGGAAGCCCCTCTGCTTCGAGATCAGATTCTGTCCTCCGTCCGCCAGGTGCATGGCCGGCGTGCGCAGGAACTCGTATCCCACTGCGGTCTGCAGGCTGTCCACCGTCACGCGGTTGTCCAACTCGGTCAGGTTGGCCACGGCGGAGCGCGTCGACGCGGTCGCATTCGTCTGTATGCCATGCTAAATAGAATTACGAGGCCTTAACATACGAGGAAGTTGGGAGAAGACGTACAGGAAAAAACAGGTCAATAGGTTAGGTAAAGCAACAGACAAACAATAGATAAAAACACAAGGAATAAGGAAGTGATAGATGTGTCAAGGAATTAGGTTAGTTTAAAAACAGGTTAAGGTTAAAGGAAGTGACATAATTGCAATGTTTAGTCAAACCAATTTATCTGCCTGGCTGATTGGAGCCAGCAAATCAGATTTACTGAGGCACTAGTTGAAAATTTGTAGTTCTCGCAGTTGGCCACTTGTACAGATAAGTTGGTCGCACTGTATAAGGTTAAACATGCCATGGAAACTTGCATCGAACACTTGCATCACATCTAAAATTCAATTTTGATTGTTTCAATCGCGTAAACAATGACTCACGCAAAAACAATGAAATGTATCAACACGAGCGACCTTTGACGCCGTTGAATAATGTATAGTGGGCCTCTATTTCGATATTGAACTATGCAACTAAGGCCGAAACTCACTGGCAGGTGGCTTGCTTAGCGCCTAAGCCCTAACGAATTGCTTTGCTACTCAGTAACTCAGTCATAGATCAAAACATACTCAAACACTCAGAAGAACCTATCGCCTTGGTATTGGCACCTCAGAAGTCGTCTTGACTGTATGACCAGGTTATTTAATCCCAGATTTGATAGTTTTCAAAAACTTTTTATTAAGTTTTGTTCCATACATTGCTGGGCTGAAAGGTATTCGAAAACTTTTTTCGTATTAGAGTGAAGCAATCTATACCGCCGATTTTAGTTCTTCCGCGTTTCCGCTGGAGGCGCTTTACTAAAATGTATGGAACAGTACGTAAACGAAAAAAGTTTTCGAAAACTATCAAATCTGGGACTAAGCCCCCAGCTAATCATGTCACTTGCTAGTCCGGTTTTCTCTTTCAGACTACTATAATTTGCGATCTAAAGCTTTTTACAATTGATTGCTATATCGCGGGGCAGGCAGCGAAAAATGCAGACTAAGCTATGATACGATTTATATCGTAGTTTGATAGCTCATTTAGTTGCATATTTCAATATCGAAGTAGAGGTCCAATAGGTTCAGTTTTAAATAAAAATATGCGTGTTCTTTGAAAAACAAAACTGTAATCTAGACCTTATCGTGGGGTCGTTTAGAGTTCAGTGATACATGTGTCTAGAACGGAGATAAAAATAGCTTTAATTATAAATAACTAGTGGCTTTATTGAAAACAAATTTACATGAAATACATGTTGGAAATAAGTGGAAGCATTTGGAAAATGGATAAGGAATAGATTTAAGAAGTTAAGATCATAGACAATAAATTTTTGCAGTAATAGCGTTCATGGCATAATAGGTAGGTATATGAGAAGAATAAAACATACCAACTAGACTGATTATTAAAAGCTGGTTGTTTTTATACACACATGCAGTTTCAGGTTGATAGCAAAAAATACTATATATACTGGTAAGTTAACATAAGTCTTACTTAGGTATATACCACATGTGCCTGAACTAGGTAATCCTGTGTTTCAGGCGAGAGGACATAATATAATTCTTTGATAATCACAAAACAGAACTATTAGTGCCAAGTACAAATTAATTAATTACTAAAGAATTAATTGTGAACTGCTCCAGAAAGATTAAAGGAAGAAAATCAAAATCAGCATAGTACTACTTATTAAGTGAATTGAAAAGAAAATTTCCAGTGATCTTATCTATTTTGTAGGTCTACTGGGAACAACCCGCTTTTGTCAACACAAGGGACAAAGTTCGCAATAACTGATATCACGCCGATTGGTGTTGTGTGCCTATTCACAGATACTACATGAGTGCAAGAGTTCGTGCCAGGTTCAAATAATCAATCATTACATGAATATAGAAACACATTCTTACAATTTATTGTAACCCCTCAATTCATAAAATAAAGTAAAGCCATTCATAGGTAATTTGTACTTTGTGGTTAGTTTCAATAATAATAAACAATTTGAAAAACCGACTACACAAAATTTGTAAAATATGCATATTATGCAATATGAATTTTCCAGTTATTTTGATTTAAAAGCCAAACTACTGAACGGATTTTGATGAAATCTCTATGGGACCAATGTGAAAATAAATACATTTAATAAAATAAAAAAAATATCCAATTCGATTCAAATGACAATGACAAATGACAAATGAGTTCTGAGGTAACAAACCTTAAATACATAAAAAAAACTATTTGAACTATTTATTTTATTGAAGTCCGTTAAAAATAGTACAAACTTTATCTGTTGTAATGTGGTTATACACATTCTCTTAGACAAGAAAAAACTAATCAGAAAGTAATAAAATTATTTTTGTCTCTTTCTATTTTAAAAGATGAGAAATAGTATGTTATACATCTTAGAATCATCTTTAGTCAGTTTGTAATTAAATAATGTAGAAAATGATACATCAAAATTAAGAACATAAAATTATTATAGTTCCAAGTCTCGCTAAAACTATAAAACGACTTGACTTATTTTTGTTTCATTCAACTCAATAGAGGGATGGTTAAAAAGAAAATTGGAAAGTTTGCCCGAAATATTGGTAAATTCGAGAAAACCTGAAAGTGTTTTTTAATTTTTGGGATTTTTGTATGAATTTGAAATTTTGACAGGATAACATTTGTCCGGTCAACTTGTACTTTTATAAATTAGGGTGTTACAATAAACTGCAAGGAAAATATCCAGTCATGAAAGGATATTGTGTACTCACCTCACGTTTTGCAAGGGCTTTGCTGAGATCTGCCTTATTGGCGTTGACTAGAAGTGTGCAGTGGTGGTAGCCTGTTAGTCTTCCTAGCTTGGCGGCTGTGCCAGACACCTGAGCATGGTTGCTAAGGAAAATATTGTTGATATTATGGTAATCAATTAAATCTCTACATAGAAATCGAATGCCTTCTAAGAATTGAAATCATAACATTTGCATAGATCAGTAAGTATTGTAATCTTTGGTTTACTAAAAAACTATAAAATTAGGTCAATATGTATTGCATTGTAGCTTATGTGAATTTTTCTTGACCTTTCTAAGAGTGCTAACAGACGTGTACATTTGGTTGACCTCAATTGCCGTCTGACCAACGGGAGAGAAAGACGGAAATATGTTATTCAAACTCTTTCTCTCTCATTGGTTGGACGGCAGTCCATCAACCAAATCCACATGTTTAATAGGGCTTTAAGTCAGGAAACATTATTCTTTTTATTTTTAAGTTTTTATTTTGTTGGTATTATCAGGGAAAAGGATCTACTTATTTAGTCGTTCATGAAACCTAATCAATGTTTTAATTTATGCCTAGTACATGAAGTGTTGCATTCTGTTTTGAAAAGGATACTTTATATTTATCTCTCACAATGAGATCCTGTCGCTCGTTGATGTCAGACTTGACTCCAAACTCCCTGAAGAGTGCTCTCTTGATCACTTCCAAGTTGTACTTCCTGTCGTATCTCTCACGAGGAGTGAAGAATGTTATGTTTAGGTTGCCGCGGTCATGGTACACAGTACCACCACCACTATTACGGCGGGCCAGGGCAATCTCCTTCTCATTTAACAGAGGAACATTGGCTTCTAGCCACGGGTTCTGGTGACGACCAATTACAACGCAGGGCTCATTGCGCCACACCATCATAACATGGTGGTTTGAGAAATCCATGTTACGGTACATCCAGTCTTCCAACGCTAAGTTGGTGTAAATGTCAGTAGATTGAGACATGAAGACGGACTTAGTGACCTCCCCCTCCTGCGGTAGCTCTCGCTCTTTCTTCACCGGCACGGTCTTGGTGCTACTTGCCAGGCTGCGAGCACTGGTTCTCCTCGTCAGGCCGACTATGATGCAGGCGCTTGTAGTGGCCATCTTCTTCATGAAAGCCTGAGCCATCTTTGAGCTTTTTGTAAGAGTTCAGTTAACAAACAAACGGACACTTTTTTGTATGAACTTTGAGAAGTTCTCTAAGTGTAAATTAAGCACTAATTATGTAAGTCTCTATGGCTAAACTACACTAATCAGTTCAATTGTCCTTACGATTTAGAGTGTAGCGTAACAAGCGTCTGTGTCACCCGCGGAGAGGGAGATTAAATATTCGTGAAGGGCGATGGTCTGGTGCAGCCACTTCCAGGTCTGGTGCAGGGTATTAATTCGATAACGAATCCCCAAACAGTCTCGACAGTCACTTGGCATTCCTCCTCTTGGATGCAGAATGAATGAAAAAATCACTAATTAGTTAACACTAATTAAACTTAAATTACTGTTAGACGACGCTAAGGATGGTCTTAAATTGAAAAAGCAGAGAAAAAGAAAATTAAATCTGAGTTCAGACGATGTGATCGCGACACGCCAACGAACGAATTAAACGAATTACCTTCCTTCCCCGCATTATATTGGTGCTAGTTGATAAGCCAGGAGGTCGAGCGAGGGCACGACGACAGTCGGGAATCGAGAAAACAAACACCTGATAAGGAACACGAAGCAGCCACGCGCAACGCAACCTTATCAATACCCTACTTTGTTATCTCTGGTACATAAGGATTGTATGATTTCGTTTCTAGGCAATGTCTTTAGAAAATCTAAGCACCATGTTGGTCTACATGTTTGTAATCAACAAAATAAACCAAAATCAAAATTTTATTAAAAGCGTATGAGACTGACAGGATTGACAGAACAGCTGAGAAGGGTTGCCAGATCAGATTTTTCATTTTCCTCATATTGAATAATTTTTTCCCCCAAAATGGTACTTTTCTAGAAATTTACCCTAAAATCGTTTTGAACGAAACGCAGCTAGCCTTAGATATATCGAGATAAAATAACAATACAGTCACAAACGTCCCAAAAAAATATCCTATCCTAAACTCTGCGCACGATACGCTTTGCGCCGACTTTTTGGTAGTTAAAAGGCAACCGCGACCCAACTACAACGCTGCCCAATGCTAGTGCTGCGATGACATAGCTAGCAGTCTAACGACGTTATGCACTATGCAAGTAACATAACCACTAAATTGGAGTAATTGTGGCATTGTGAATTATTTAATAACATCTACTTAATACACATATGAATACGGAAATGACTATGGTCAGAATGATGGTGATTGTACATTGTAACGCTTGACTGAAATGAAATTATCAGACAAAATAATAGAGATTTTTTTTGTAAATATTTGATCAAATTCACGAGAAAACCCCCGAATCTACAGTCTATATTAAAAAGTACTCTTTGTCTGCAGTGCAGCAGTGCAAGTACCCACGTCATAGATTCAGTATAGGTACCCACGTAGTATTTATATTCTCTTTGCAAGTACCGTTCATTTCATCAAACTTGATTATTGTCACTGTGACAATATACACAACATTATTTTTTATTTTAAAACTCGACACTGGCAAACAAGAAGTGCGACGCCAAACTCCATAAAAAGTTATTTTTTAAGTTAAAAAAATTTCCTAATCTGTGCGTATTCCAAATTATACCAATAGCGCTATAGCGTCCAATAGCGATATCAAAAACAATCATGATTTATTATAGATAAACCTTCATTCGTGCCTTCCCGCAGCCACCGCCGCGCCGCAGCGCCTTGTAGCTCGTGCCACGCACCGCCCGTCAGACGCGGCGACGACGCGTTCTCTCCAGCGCTGCGGTGAGCGTCGTTGTTGCTGTCGGAGTCGGGAGTTGATTCGGAACATGTTTTCTTTGCAGTCAGACCATAGACTGACACTTGACATTGACACTGTTATACATGCGCGTTGCGGAGGAAAAATATAGTGCATTGCAAAGAGAATTGCCGATTGCGAGAACGGCGAGAAGAGAATATATTTTGGGAAACTAAAATATCTTGACAAAGTAGGAACCACTCAATTTGCCAGATATTTCATAAAAATCTGTCGCCAAAATGGCATTCAGGACATCGCTTGTTCGTCTCAGTAAGTATTTACATTGTAAGATAATGATGACCTGAAGAAACAACCAAGTTCTATGATCATTATGTAATCTCGTGTTTACTTGCAGATAGCATGAAGAAATGGGCATACAACTTGTCAGGATTTAACAAATACGGTACGTTACTTCATTATTGTTACTAAAAATAAAATAGCGTGTGTAAATAACAAAGAAAACTAGAAACACTTGACGACCGAGACCTACCTACAGAAGGAATAAGTAGGTTAAAAAAATATTTATTACCTATTTGAGTCGGGAAGTCAAATTAGAGTCAATCAAGTCAAATATGTGAAATCCCGTGCCTCGTTATTGCCTTGTAAAAATGTTTAATAGGTTTATAAGAATATAATATCACACTAGCTGCCACCGCCTGAAGAGCTGAAAGGTCATCCACATATCATAGATCAGTGGAAATTGTACACTGCGACTCACACGATCTTTCTTGCCTCACACCTGCAAAACATGGAGTGATCTAACTTCTGCAGTGTTTCCGAGATGTTAGGACATGGGGTTCTTCAAAAGATGAGTTAATAGAGTCTTAAAGGGCCAGCAACGAATTTGGGATGCCTCTGCTGTTACAAGTATCCATTGGCGACGGTAACTGCTTACCATCAGGCAGCCCATCTCATCTCATCATCCCAGCTCATCTAAAATAAAAAAATAATAATAAATAATATGATGATAAAAATGCATGGGTGGCTTTGAGGCGAGCCATCGGTGAGTGGCTCCGGTGTGTACTCCGATTCATCATCATTTCAGCCATAGGACGTCTACTGCTGGACATAGGCCTCCCCCATCAATCTCCAAATGGGCCAGTTAGAAGCGGCCTGCTTCCAGTGTTTCCCTGCGGTCTCTTTTATGTCACCTATCCATCTTGTGGGTGGACGTCCTATGCTGCGCTTACCGGTCTGTGGTCTCCATTCCAGAACCTTTCGGCCCCATCGACCATCTGTTCTGCGTGATATGTGCCCTGCCCACTAACATTTCAACTTGCTAATCCGGTGGGCTATGTCAGTGACTTTCGTTCTTCTACGGATCTCCTCATTTTAGATTCGATCTCGTAGAAAAACCCCGAGCATAGCCCTCTCCATAGCTCGTTGTGCAACTTAGAGCTTGCTTATGAGGCCCATAGTGAGAGACCACGTTTCAGTGCCGTATGTCATCACTGGTAACACACTGGTCGGTACTGGTACTCCGATTCCATGGGGCTAAACCAAATTGAGAACCCCCCCTCCTTTTTTGAAATCATTTAAAAAGACCTCTCTGTATTAGCTTTGGCCCCATTGATGCTGTATAAAGCGTCTATTCCCATTAGTACAATTATCAGTTCCATTGACAGTACTAGTGAGACTTTTGTGTCTCAGGACCATGTTTGTCCTGAGAATCAATGTGAATTAAAGAATAACAATAATAAACAACTTGTAGGACTCCTCCGTGACGACTGTCTTCATGAAACTGAAGACGTGAGCGAGGCTCTCCGCCGTCTGCCGCAGCATATCATTGACGAACGGAACTTCCGTATGGTACGTGCTGTCCAGCTCTCCATCCAAAAATCCATCCTTCCTAAAGAAGAGTGGACCAAGTATGAGGAAGACCAACTTTACCTGTCCCCCATTGTAGAACAAGTAAAGAAAGAGAGGTTGGAACGTGAGGAATGGGAGAAGAATTATTAATAAGCACAATTATTATTTGTTAACTGCCTCATGTAATTTATTATAAAATATAGCTCTTCTGAATCACTGAAATTGCATTTTATATTACAGTAGGAACTAGATACTGAAGGTTACTGTACTGTAGTAAATTGAATTAAGACCATGAGCAACTGATGGTATCCTTTAGACACATAGCCCAGGTGGCTGGAAATAATACTTAAAATAATGACACTTGTCTGTAATAAAAACGTTTATTAAAACTTACAATAGTGTATAAAATAGAGTAGGAGATTGATTACTTACAAAAAAGAACTGGAAGAGAAAATATGGCAACATAATTATAATTATGGCCTCTCATAATAAGGGGAAATATAATTTATATTAATACATTAATAATAATCCTACAATAAAATACAGGGTGTAAGGAAAACACTCAAAAACGGTGACAGTGCTGGGGATTGTTGATATAAAAATATCTTAATTTTTTTCAATGTAATCCAACAAAATCTTAATTAACGCTAGAAGTCAACAAACGATCTACGCCGCGCGCTCGCTTTTTAGCTTTACATGGCTCGTTTGCAAAATTCAATACCATAAAAACAACAAGTATAGGGGAAATATTTATTGGTTAATATTCGATTGTGTTTAGATAGTATAATAATAGAGTTTAAACTTCGAGAGTGTTTTCCTTAAACCCGGTACAGGTAAATTATGTAAACAAATATGGTCCCTTTTAGAAATTAACTATAATGAATTTATGACATATGGCAATATTTTTACAAATCAAAATGAGAATTACTTTTTAGATTTTTTTTTTGTAATTTTGTGACAGCAATATTGTTATGGCTTATTTAAGGCGCAAGACGCACTCGTATGTACGTGAGCGCTCTTCAACTTCAACCTTAGACACGTTTGAATAAGATACAAAACATAAAAAGTCGCGCGACGCGTCTCTTTGTATTATATTAATAAAGATAAATTTATTCACATAAAGAGGAAACTTACAAAGAATGAGTTCATAATTAGTAAAACAAATCTTTTAAAGTTACGGGTAAAGTTACACCATGTTCACGGGAAGACTGAAGAATGCAGGTGGTTGGTTGAACAGTTAAAAGTTAGGTGCAGACATAACGATCTACCCTCTTTCTTAGTCTTTTGCTACGGTTATCACTGGAACTCGAACCTAAATCCCGAAAAAACACACTCACTGTATCACTGCGTATAGTATTTTGAACACGTTTTAATCGCGAACTTTTATTTTGAAAACAACCTAATATTAGAAATCTGTTAAAAGTAAACTAGAATTCTAAGTAAGACAAAGGTAATTAAGTCTGTTAGACCCAAACTAAGCCAAAGGCTTGTGTCTTGGAGCTTAAGTGAAAAGTTACCAGAGACGTTGTCTAGCATTCAATAGTTAGTAATAGCACGCTAAGGTTGAAATTGTTTTAAATGAGATCACCCCGTTTTGTGTGAATGTGTCTTAAGCCAATAATTGCTGGAAAACTATGCTATGATACCATCGAGATACAATACATATAGAGTCACAATCGTGCCAAAATAATGTCCGAACCAGAACTCGGCGCACGCTACGAATTGCGCAGACTTTTTGGTTAGTTACAAGGTAACCGCGATTCAACTACAACGCCGCGCGATGCCAGACCTACGATGACATAACGGACATAACGTTGAACACTATGCAAGCGACATAACTTTTTGACTGTTGTCACTGAGAGATTGTGACTATAGGAACTGTATCTCGGTGTATGATACAAAATTAGTAGTCAGCAGTGCAAGTTATTCCACAACCTGCGATATCAGTTTTGTATCCGTCGTCATTCTCATTTGGATTGACATAAGTGAAACGGGGATAGAAACAATATCATATTGGGGTATGCACAAGAATAGCCAGCGTACATGAAAACATATTTTTTTCACATATCAATCTCATTCAAATTACGTATCTTTGAGCAAAAGAAGAATAAAACACAAATTTAAAGAGGAATACCAAATTAACATGCATAAAAATGCGGGTAGAAAAGTCTTAAATGGCATATAAATAAGTCTTAAAAAGGTCACAGATGGTACTTAAACCGATTACAAAATAATTGAAATTCGGTGATATGTCTTACCTAATTTTTTTTTATAAGTAGCTTGGATTTTTTTTTATATTCAGAGGTGACAGTCCTTCAAAATAGATAAAAGGTCGTCGGTCATTAGATCTACTCAACATCAACCCGGCAAAAGTAATGCTGATACAATACTTCCTAGGTATTTGGGTTTATCTACATATTTTTTTCTATCGCGGATAAGTCCACGTTTGACCACCAACTCGCCTGTTTGTAAGCGACGATGTGGTCCACATGTTTCATAATTTCCCCCTAGCATATGAGAAAATCAGGATCTGAGGTATCCATTGGAAATTGAGCTCTAATATTGTATGCACAAGATATATAGTTTATTATGACGCGTGGTCGACGAATCGACGGTCGGTCGAATTGTTTCTATGTTGTGCTTTACGGGTTGGTGTTGGAGTAAGTCTAATGAGCAATGACCTTTAGATTGCAATAAGTTCCTAATATTGTACTGTCAATAGTTTACACCCACTGAATGCATACTGTAACTTTAGTAGTTCATAGGAATGAAGAGGGAGATACTAGTAAGCATGCAGACAGACAGTTATTTGGAAGAAAGTTTGTGACTAACAGTACGGAAGTTTAACTAGACATTCATTTAAATATGGCAAGTATATAATTAATTGATAAAGGTTACGATTATGTTGTACTTTCTAAACTAAATTTGACCGATCTAATGGGGTTGGCCGTTAGACACTTGCAGATGGCGTTAGCATAGGTATAACCTTATAGCCTTTTTTTATTTGGAAATGTCATGTTACAAATGTCAAATGCAATAATGACAATACCTCTCCATAGAGCGGACGCGCCCCAAAGTAACATAATCTAGGATCTCCTTGCGGCACCTTGGCACCTTGTGGTAAATTAGATAACAAGAACAATAAACAATGTTTATTGCACCTCATGTTTATTGTTGTCAATCTCTCTGGGCTGACAAAGCATCGTCAACACCTATAGTGTAGCTAGTGAACATAGGCGGCGGTTTCTGCTTACCATCAGGCGAACAAAAAGAGGTAATAAAAATAAAATACTCTAAAAAAGTAAAAGACTCCGCCTTGAATAACCAACGCACATCACATGAACTTGTTTCTCATCCCTATTATAGAGAATCTTTGCAAAATTCCCATAACAAAAGAAATCTCTAAAAAAGTAAAAGACTCCGCCTTGAATAACCAACGCACATCACATGAACTTGTTTCTCATCCCTATTATAGAGAATCTTTGCAAAATTCCCATAACAAAAGAAATCTCTAAAAAAGTAAAAGACTCCGCCTTGAATAACCAACGCACATCACATGAACTTGTTTCTCATCCCTATTATAGAGAATCCTTGCAAAATTCCCATAACAAATGAAATCTCTAAAAAAGTAAAAAGCGCCGTCTTGAATAACCAACGCACATCACATGAACTTGTTTCTCAGCCCTATTATAGAGAATCCTTGCAAAATTCCCATAACAAAAGAAATCTCTAAAAAAGTAAACGACGCCGTCTTGAATAACCAACGCACATCACATGAACTTGTTTCTCATCCCTATAATAGAGAATCCTTGCAAAAATCCCATAGCAAAAGCATTGGCAAACTTTGACAGTTGCCAACCCCATTACCATTATTTTCCCATAATTAAACGAAGAGATGGAGTCTCTCATTAGTTCAGAAAATTGGTACAACTTAATCAACGTCAATGATATACATTTTACAGATATCGACGATATTCATAGCCTATATTCATTTATTCGTAACGATAAATTTCTACCTAACATACGTAGAGATATTTCATTCTGTACAATTTATAAAAATGATAAAAAAATTACATCTATACAATATTGGCAACTTTTTTCCCAGTGATTAAAGAATCTTTGGAAGATAATTCGAGATAGTTAATCTTATCCAATAACTTACTTTAGTTAATAATCTGGGACAGATTTATATGAAGTTGGTGTAATACGGGATTATACGTATTAGACCAGACTTCGAGATTGAAATGTGAGCCTTAAATTACGTCACATTCATGACCAATTACGTCACTAAGGGCCGGTGCTCACAGACGGCACGGTACAAAGGATTTTTCGTTGACAATTGATTACAACCTAATTTCAATGAATTAAGCCAGTGCTTAATTCATTAAAATTAGATTGAAATCAATATTCGTGGCCGGCCATATTCGTGGGGGAATGTCAGTATTCCCCCACGAACATGCCAAAACGTCTCACGAGATGCCGTGGAATGCCGCGGCACGTCGCGTCACTCCCAGGGATGCTTAAGCACGTCGCGACATTCCATGGGATGCCGCGGCACGCCGCTGCATCATGTGAAACGCATAGGTAACTTTATATCGTTAAAGGAATGTGAGTGCTAAGTAATTAAAACAAGGTTGATTCTAGCTTTCGTCACGTGGGATAACACATGATCCTTCGGCATCCATCGGCTCTCTTCAGCATGCCGAAGCATGCCGTGCCGTGCTGCGCCGTCCCGTGCCTCGCCGTCTGTGAGCACCGGTCCTAAGCATTGTTAAACAAGTGAAAAAGACAAACAGCAATCATACGATTTTTGCTCATTCTTATCACATATCTAGTACCTATATTGCTTATTGTACAATGTCTTTTCACACAAGTCTTTTACGCAAGGCTTCAATTTGTGTCGGTTCAAGAGATGTTACGAGAATTCTCACCCGGAAGAGTAAGCAATGCACCAGCAATGCCTATCATGTTGTAGGTAGTTGTCAAGGTTGCTGTGACCACTTACGATTAGTACTGTCATGTTTGTTTGCTAACTATATAAAAAAAGTGACAATGAAAATTCTGCTGTATGTAACACAATTAACAGGTCATATTTCAAAGTCCGGAGTGTAATGAGAATCGCAAAACTATTAATCAATGACAGCGCTCCTTACAAAACGTTTAAATTCGAAGATTGAAAATGCCGAGCAAAAGCCCATATTTACTAAAGCGAAGAGAGATCCAAAATATTAACCAATATCTGATTTTAACACCTCTGTCACACCATTGGTTAACATTTCACCTTGCTTTCAGTGGAGACGGGCTTCTGGATTCAAGAAGCTAATAATTCACAGTTCTTCGTCCCCAATAGCTTCAAAGGCGTTGTTTTCGACGCAATCTCGGCCGCTTTTGAAAGCTACCGATGCGAACTTCTCCGCCAGTTTCTGAACAGAAAATATTTCTCTGGAACTGCCAGAGTTGAAGGAATTGTCCCCGTTCTGAAAAATTAAACAAACATATTTTATTCGTTTTCTCAATTTCTATGCGGTACGAACAGCGCCACACGGTTTCACCCGCGTAGGTTACTATTTATAACATCAACTATCTACCAGTAAAAGTCCCGTCAAAATCGGTTCAGCAGTTTTGGAGTTCATAGGGAACAAACATACACACATCGTTTTTTTTTAATATATAGATTTAAAAATTCAAATTCATATAATTGTTGTTGAACTATTCAAGAAATTTTAAATTCAGTTCTTAAAGAAGATACAACTCAGTTGGCAAAAAAGATTAAACTCAGTTACCAGATCAGAATAAATTAAGATTATAGTTACTTACAAATTTGCGGTGGCTTTGCCTAGCAGTGGGATAGTATAGATAAAAAAAAGTTTAAATTAAGATTTAACTCAAACATGAAATTCAGTTGTCAAGGGATATTAAACCCCACCAACAAATATGATTACGACAAGCATATGCATCTCTAATTGTATGGTACTCTTTCTCTATCTAAACTTATCTTGTCTCAGGTTAGACCCACGACTTTGAAACTAATTTGCCAAAGAGAGTATAGTTAGGGCACTTACCGCGGAGCTCAGCGTGTCGCTGGAGGAGCACGGAGTAACGAGGCGACTGGAGCCATCGCGCCGCAAGTACGTGAGGCTACCACGAGCGTGCCGCGGCGACGCAGCGCAGCCGCTCTTCTGACGCATCAGCTCGTCCACTATCGACTGCGGATTACAATAAATCGGTGTTCCACATAATTTTTTTTAATGTGGACTTTTTAGCACACTCGGTCATCTGACCCAAAACTAAGCAAAGCTTGTGATATGGCTGCCAGAGACTGATATACATACATATATATTTTTTAATACATACTTAAATAGATATAAACACCCAGATATAGAACAAACACAAATGTTCATCACATAAATGTTTGTCCTAGGTGGGAATCGAACCCACACCCCCAAGTGCAGAAGGCAAGTTCACTACCAACTGGACCAACGGGCTATCAAGCAAATGCCTGTTTTAAAATTAACGCCCGGTTATCCGAGTCGCGTAGGCAACAAAACGCTCTCTCAGCCCCCGCCAATTTATAGCGACGATGTATTTTGCCACGCAAGAATCAGGACGCCCGCGGGGGGAGTGCAACGACAAAAACGAACATAGGTCCGACCTCGATGACGCCTAGCGCGGTACTGAACGCAGCGCGCGTAAATTCTCGCGACCTTTTTACGCTTTTAATTCCACTAAAAACGAAACTATTCACTATCAAAAATCTATCCATATAAAAAAAAAGAATAAAATTGCCTTTCAGTACATGCAATTTCCAGGTTGTTACGAGCTTTACTTTCATTAGAGCATAAAACGCAAAAAATAAACTAACTCGACTTTGTTTCAGATTTTTTTTTGATTTATCCTTTAATATATACTAAAATACCTAAAATCATCAGAGAATTAAATGTTGGAATGTTTAAAAATAAACTAAAAACTTTATTAGCACAAAAAAGCTACTATGAAATTTCAGAATTCCTTAATGATAAAAATGTTTTGATATGTAATGTAGACATAAACAAATAAAATAATAATAATAATAGCTTAGATAGGTAGTAATAAACATCTAACTAAGGTATAAAATACAACTAAACCAAAATATTTATTTGTGGGATTTATTTGTGTTGACGCTTTAATTTGATTTTAATAAAATTTACCTATTTAATGTAATGTATTCTAGCAAATAAATGTTTTAAGCAACCAAAATATGATTCTAACAATATTCTAACATAGACATAATTTTTCACACAAAATATTAATAAAAAACTAACATTTGTACGCTGTAACAGGCAAGGACATGAGATACGTCTCCATTCTTACGACCATGTATGCTACTTTATATGTATGTGTACCTACCATGTTCTGACAAATAAATAATTTGAATTTGAATTTGAATTGAGGAAAGTTTATTCTATCGTGTTTTGAACCAAATCATAAACTCAAACACAGATTTATCTGTGACATGTATTTTTTTCCAGCTCAAATATTGTAATTTAACTGAATAAAATTGATTTAAAACCGTCAAATTTGGTATATGAGGCCGTTAATGAAGTTTATTAATTAGAGTTTTAGGTAGTTAATTTAATGTAGATTTATTTTAGGTATCTATTAAGTTACTTATGTATAAACTTTGTTTTTAAAAATCATTTTTATGTAAATGTCAGGTAATATAGAAATAAATATAACATGAAAGTAGATGATTCGTAGACCGCATCATCGCTTAACATCAGGCGAGTTTACGATCAAACGCAAGCTCACTCACCAACTATTTTTTTTTATCACTTGTATGATATTTCACACGAAAATACCATGCGAAATGACTTTCGAACGAAACCCCAAACAAAAGTAGCATTTTTTAAACAATCATATCATACTCGCTATCATAACGAGTGGTTTAAACCATTCGATTTGCTTTTTATCGATAGAAAATCTTTAATTTCTTACAATATTTTCGTGCGAAATCATACGAGCGATTCAAAACTCGAGCCCCAGATTGTAACTATGAAAAACCTACCTAAAACCGCAGAAAAAATCAGCTTTTCTTTAGAAAAATTTCATTCACACTCAGCAAAATGTGTGGAAGTTGATATTATTTTCGCGCTGCCATGTTTAAAAAAGCTCCCCAAGGTTTTTGGGAAAACAATAACGTTTGTGTAATGGCATCTCATTTGACCTTTACTTTAGCTGTTACTTGAAATGAAGGTACACATTTATCATAATATCAGTAATGGTCTAGTAAAAGTTAACACTTCAACTGATTATTTTGGTTGTTGATGAAAAACCTGGCGGTTAGTAGTCAGCCTTTCTGCTTAGTATCACCGTTCCCTGTAAGCCTATAGTTACCTGCAAGCAAACACTGATGTAAGTCGCATGCTCAGTCATCAAGGTGATCCATTTGAGGTTGTCCTTACTGATGAGGTATTCGAACGACAGCTCAAAGTTCTTGTTGGGCTCTTCAAGTAGCGGCCCGTGCCCATTGGTTTGTCGTCTTTCGATCTATAAACAAAATAAAAGACACATCTAATAGGCATGTTTTAGTTAAAACTAGCTTATCTCGTTCACGCAACCCTGTGCCTGTGTGTTCACGTGATTTTCAGCACTGCGCTGTTTCGAGCCCGCGTTAAAAGGTATCCGATTAGCATGAAGTAAATGAAACGTAACACAACTATAAGTATGCTATGTTAATAATGCAACTGTCAGAACTAAACAAACTTGGACCGAGTATATTGCAGACGATACCAATTGAATACGCATTGTGAAAATACTTATATATTTATTATTATTATATACTTATAGTTCAGTAAAAAAAAAAAAAAAGCCTTGTATTGCGCATAAGCAGGCAAGCAGAATAAGGATGGTTTAATGTACTGGGGCCTTACGGCTAGCTGTTTAAAGCAATCCAGTTTAGGTGATGAAAAAAATGTTGCCTGACCGCAAACCGTATCTGGGCGCGTTAAGGTTCACGTTCGCGTGAACTGCGCGGTTTTAACGTCAGTTTGATACTGCGTAACAGTTGGTCGTAAGGTTGTTAGCAACGCGAAACCGCTTCGGCCACTTTCGTAACCAAGTTTCGAAACTAGATTCGGAAAAGGAAAAATTATTCTGCTTCCGAAACTGGTTGCCAAATAGGAATTATAATTTTGTTTCCGAAATTCGTTTCGATAAAATATTTATAACTCTTCATTCGATTGTATTTGTGTATCAAAAAGCGCTAGCTTATTATTGACTGTAGAATTTTGATGGAGACTAATGGATACTCCTACGAATTCAATGAAAGGAAAAGGGTAGGTGTCTTAAAACAATATAAAGTTCATTTTTTGTTTTTATATATTTTTCCATTAATCATTTTTCCTATTACACCTTTTTTCGCTTGCTTGTCTTCTACGTCTCCGAGGATTATTTCGATCCTTTCGATAGAATCTACTCTAAATTCTTTGCGGTCAATAGGTTTGATTCGTAACATTTTATTATAGTTTTTTAGTACTTTTTTCATTAGCCTATCAGTTAATTGGTCAATTATTTTTGATTCGGACATCATTTTTATTAAACTTTTTACGTCTATTATTCTTTTTTTTGAGTGTTCGTAGTCGTTTTTGGATATGCGATTGTATCTGGTCGCTTTATCTTTGTTAGACACTTGACTGTTGTTTTCAGCATGAAAATTGTTTTCAGTTCGAAATTTTTTTTCAGCATGATAGTTGTTCTCGTGACTTTTGTTTACCGTACGTTGGCTTGAGATCACTTTTGTGTTATTATTTGCAACCCTTTTTCTGTAATCCAAGTAGCTCTTGATAAAGAGCTGTTTGAATGTGTTTTTTAGTTTTTCCGAAAACTGTAGATTCGCTTCTTTAAAGTTTATAACTAAAACTGAGAAATAAAATTTATAAAATCCATATTAAGTATCAGTATGCTGGATAAATGCCGTTGCACACCATGCGCAGTACAAGTAGCAAGTACAAGTTGTCACTGCCACTTGCACTAAGCAAAATGCTTTAGACGATGCGTAGTAGGCACATGCTACTTGTACTACGCATGATCTGCAACGGCCTTAAAGCTAAGTGTAGACTGTCACTGTACTGTGGATGAGCTACTTAACTCATGTTAAGATTGGGATATGAAACTTACTAACAATAAATATACCAAGTAACATTCCAGCAAAACTTGATCAAGTTACTGAAATCAGATATATTCAAGTAAAACTATAAACCTGTATTTTTACTTTCGATTTTATATTTCACTAACAATAAAGATAAGAGTTCGTAATAAACGAGAAATTCGTTTTGTTTAACTATATAGTGAAGAGATTTTTAGGAACAAAGTTTTTGTACAGTCATGATTTAAATTTACTCATGAAAAGGCAAAATATGTTATGTTTAGTAGTCACATTTTTTGGTAAGTCTTACCAAGGAAGATAGACTAAGAGGAAAGACAATAGCGGAACATTAGAGCGTATATAGCTCGGAAATTTGCCTAAAAACGGTATGAACTTAGATGGCGCCGTAATTTGAGCGTGCTATAGGTTGTCTCGAACTTCCGTAAGCGCTGAAGTAAGATAATGTACGAAAGGGTTCTACAAATTACCGTAGCACTAGTATCGCAGTCAAGTTTCGCAACATTTCAAGGGAATAAAGAAAGGCTCCATCTATTGGTATGAGTTGCGCTTCTCTGCTTCGCTTCTTGTTGGCTATTGTATTGCATAATTGTATTAACTTTATCTTAAACTTATAAATTATATCATGCAAAAATTTAAAATTTTATAATCATATAATATATAATAATAATATAATGAAGTTTTCATAATATGCAACTAATGCTATCTTATTTTATATTACAATTTTAAAATTGTAATATAAAATAAGATAGCATTAGTTGCATATTATGAAAACTTCATTATATTATTATTATATATTATATCTCGAGTAAGAATTTGATCAGTACTCGCTATGATCGATTCTATGGCATTTTATGGAATTTGTCGATCGATCAAGAAAGGTACTTGCAATGCAGCACAGGAATAATACTAAAGATTCCTTAGCATTTATTGATCAAGCACCACATGGATTTTGGGGACTATTGTACGTATTGTATCTCGATGGTTTACAGTCGTAATAACATCAGCGAGTACAGTGAGGAATACGAGCACATTCCTAGACCTCATAAAGGAGATGGAGTTACTACCAGGCATCATGGAACTTACGAAGGGGAAAATCTCGAGGCGAACTTATGACAACCCGTTCCACCCCGAAGATGACATACAGGTGGACAGTTACCGCGAAGACAGTCAAGCGGACGACTTAGGTAAGACTGGAGAACTGACCGAAGTTGACATTGGAAATGTGGCCCAAGAAAATAACTTGAAAGTCAATGGGGTATACTTCACTATTCCAAAAACCGATGACGGAAAATAATAAATGATTGACCCGTTTGATCAATTTATATGATAATAATCAATATCATTTCAAGAAGAAAAAAAAAATGTTTTATTAATCCTGCTTCAAGTAAATCTAAGCTTGATATAGGAAATACTTTATATTATGAGTAAGTACAGCTTCTAGAGCTGTTGTAGGAAAGAATTAAAAAAAAACTTTTTAATAACATGTTTCTCCGTATTATTTCCAGCAAACCCTCTTTCATTTGATACCCATATCATGATGGCAGATCAGAACATTTTGTCCGCTATCTTGGAGCAGCCGCCATATTGAATTTATCATCTAGGACCAAAGTGTTTGGGACGACAAATCCAACAACCCCAATCTTGACGGGGTTACGTCGTTTCGTTTAAGAGTTCCTATGGCCACCTTCTGTCTCCATCATCAGACCAGTTCGATGGTACCAAAACATTGCATTGTCGCCGAACTTAGATAAGTATGTCAAATTTCAGCTCAATCGGTTTAGGATAACTGGTCTAGAATTCTGTTGCAAGATTTGTCCCACACATACATACGTACAAACATACTAACTAACAGGGCAAGTTGAATAAAAACATGTAAAAAGGTATAAACTTTTGTAAATGCGATGACTTACCGGATGCAGTGTAGTAATCCGCCAGCAGCGCATGCGAGTGACCTTGTATCGCTGCTCGCGCGTCGGCTGCGCCACGCTCTGTAGAGTAAGCTCCTTGGAAGCCAGCGACACGCGCACTCGGCCGGCGCTGTCGGCAGGGTTGCCGCTTTCGTTCGCAGTTTCTATGAGCGCCTCACCCGCCGGGATGCGCCCGTAGTGGCGGAGCGACCGAGCCAGCTCTATGTACTGAAATTGAAACTTAGCTTACAGGTTTACCATTTTATCTTAAACCGTATTATATCGGTTCTTGAGGTAGGTGCAGGAGTGAGGATTTTATAAATAAGCAACTCCACGGACACCGGGGCCGTCACTTTTGTTATCAATTTTGTTAACTTAAACGAATTTACTTAAGCTATACACAATAGAGCTTAAGCTAAACACTGGGAAAGGAAAGGTAGATCTTAATCAAAGGTTAAAACAATTTAGTCATGTTATTACTAGTTTGTGTGTATACTGCAGACCAGCGACCCGCAAGCATCAACCAATCACGAATATGACAGATGTGCCATCTATAGCCATCGCCTAAACCATATCCGAGGGAAGAGAGCGACCCGACACACGACGCCGCTGCAAGAAGGTGCCTTCGATGGTGAGAATGAATGAGAGTTTCCATCAAATTGGATTCCGGACTTTTCAGTGTTTTCACGTAGCGTCACTGCAGAGCTGGAGCCAGATCCTCTACGCAATATACAGGTACTGATTTAGTATAGTGGTTAGGAAAGTCCAAACATGAGTATGAGTTTTTGATTTTACTGTCATCGCATCAACTATAATTTTTCCAAAGTACCTTTTGTTTGAGAGGATAATAGAATACATGTAGTTTGGTTTTGAATCGACCACTTTTATAGTTACATGGTTTGTTCTGCTTCACAATAATAGAAAAAGATCAATTTAAAAAATGCGATACATCCATTTAGTAATTTATTTTATTTTATTTAAATGGTAACCTATCAATCCATCACGCAACATAATATCTCCTAAAAGTGAATATAAATTATAACCATTCCTTTATAGGTAAAAAAGCAGGCAATATCGTCACAGAGTTCAGATTTCAATATCTCTATTAATCAGATAATGATGTCATTTTTATAATAACATTTACTTTTCCCCTTAATGCATTATTTGGTGAATCACACATTGCCAATGATCATTATTTTTTATTATTTAGATAGCCGTTGGTCTGGTAATCTAGTTGGTAGTGAACCTGCCTTCTGAGCTTGGGGGCGTGGGTTCGATTCCCACCTAGGACAAACATTCATGTAATGAACATTTGTGTTTGTTCTATATCTGGGCGTTATTTAATATTCATTTAAGTATGTATTTAAAAATATATATAAATGTATGTATACCAGTCTCTGACAGCCATATTACAAGCTTTGCTTAGTTTGGGGTCAGATGAGCGTGTGTGCAAAAATATCCCGAATATTTATTTATTATTGATGTCAATCACAAATGTGTGAGGGGGGGGGGGGGCTGATTAATATGCCCTTCAATGATATTAGTCAACACGGGCTGATATCATCGCAACATGTGCACAACATGTATTTGAATGAACAAACAGCATGATGATGCGTAATCGGCAATATGGACATGACATGTCACTAAATCCCTTGGCGTCAATGCTGTTGTACCATTCTCTAAGCTACATCTGCAGTGCAAATACCGTTCTTTATAGATGGTCAAATTCGATAAAATGCCATAGAATCGATTATAGCAAGTAATTTATTTTATTTATTAAGGAACAGTAACAGCCATATTATAAAATGTACAATAAGGTGGATAGATTAATAAACTTTAATACAGGCAACAGCACTATTCACAGATTACTTACAGAATTATATAAATTTATTGCTAGGAGTCGCTAACTAAATATATATAGAGTAATGATAGAGTAATGATCAAATGACATTTTATCGATTTTGACGATCTCAACTGTCAAATTCGACGATCGATAAAAAACGGTACTTGCAATGCAGATAGGACTAAAATTATCGCAAAAATTTAAATTTGCGTGTGATTTTGTGATGACTTTTGGGAATTCAAAGATCCAGAGGCAGACCCAAGACAAGGTGGAAAGACGTCGTGCTAAAGGACATGAGAGAGTGTAAGGTTTCCGAAGACGATGTCGAGAATAGAGCGAAGTGTAGGAGAAAGGTAAGGAACCCTACCACCATGTGGGACTCATAGTCGGGAAGAGAGAGGTTCCCCAAAACTAAGTTTCGTGTCTTTTTTTTTTTTTTTTTTTTTACATCGGACTAGGCTAACGTTTGACCGCGATCTCGCCTGATGGAAAGCGATGATGCGGTCGAAGATGGAGCACGTTTGCCCAGTAATAACCTATTAACCCTAGACTTGAACACTCCAAGATTGTAATGCTGCGGAAACACAGACAGGGGCAAGGCGTTCCATTGTTTTGCTGTTCTAATTAAGAAAGTGGAGTCAAAACGCTTGGTGCGAATAAATGGTATTTCGACCAAGTAAGGGTGACGCTTTGCCGTTCGTCTGGACGTCCGGTAATGAAAAGGTGATGGGGGAACAAGTTCGTGAAGTTCCGTTGCACACTCTCCGTGGAAAATCCTATAAAATACCGACAAGCTTGCGACTTTACGCCGGTGGTTCAGATTCTGAAGTTTCTTTCCCACCAACACTTCGTCATCAATGAGCTTTATTGCTCGTTTTTCGATTGAATCCAAAGCCTCAAGCTGATATTTGGCCGAACCATCCCAAAGGTGACAACAGTACTCCAAACATGATCGGACCTGAGCTTGGTAGAGATTAAGAAGCTGCCCTGATGTGAAGTACCGCCGCACCTTCGACAAAATACCAAGTTTTTTGGCAGCTGTTTTGGCTTTGGATTCAATAAACGAGCCAAAGTTGAGGTTAAGTGAGAGGTCAACACCCAAAAGCTCGAGGTGGTTACTTACCGGTAAGGAGATCCCACGAAAAGACGGGGCCACGTGTAACGAACTTTGTTTAGCGGAGAATAAACACGCCTGTGTTTTGGTTGCATTAAACCTGACCAAGTTAGCGTCGCCCCAATCGGACACCGCTTTCAAGGCCAGGTTCAAACGATCAACCATTGCCTCTCTCTGGGACTGAATTTCGTCTCTAGTGGCACGAGCATTGGACACATATCTCTCAACATCTGTAGTGTCATCTGCATACCCAAAGGTTCCGGGTTTAAGCAGGTCGTTAATATGCAATAAAAAAAGAGTTGCTGAAAGAACAGATCCTTGAGGTACGCCTGCATTGATTGACAATAAATCCGACGAGCAGCCATCAAGAACTACTCGAATGGATCGTTCCCTCAAGAAATCAGATATCCATGTGCATAAGCCTGACGGCAGTCCATAAGAAGGGAGCTTGCTTAGCAAACTGTCATGCCAAACACGGTCAAAAGCTGTCTGTCTCAAACATAATATGTTTTCAATATATTTTAGTTCATTTCGGTTTTGAAATAGAAATTTATCATGTGGACACAAACATATAGTTTGAACTCACTAAAATTCACTAAGAAGTTGGCATATCTATGAGTGAACTTGAATAACCCTATTTTCTTGAAGATAAAGGTGCATTGAATTTCTGTCGGTCAACATTATCTTAATTTGTCTGTACTTAATTAGTTTGAGATATAGAGTTGAATGAGATCAATGTTTTTGAGGCAGATGCATAATAAGAGAGGTCAATATCCAGAAGTGGAATCATCATTATCAACAGCCAGAAGACATCTACTGCTGAACATAGGCCTCCCCCTTTAACTTCCAGACTGAACGACAGCCTGCCTTTTGCATCCACTGGATGCCAGCGACTCTCACAATGTCGTCGGTCCATCTAGTGGGAGGCCTACCTAGGCTGCGTCTTCCGGTTCGTGGTCTCCACACAAGTACGTTTCTTTCCCATCGGTTATCGGTTCTTCGAGTGATGTGGCCTGCCCATTGCCACTTCAACTTCCAAATTTCAACAGCTATGTCGGTGACTCTGGTTCTTTGGCGAATATCCACGTTTTGGATTCTATCGCGCAAAGAAACTCCAAGCATAACTCTCTCCATTGCCCGCTGTGTGACCCTGAGTTTTTCCATAAGGCCAACAGTTAAGGAAAGAAGTGGGATAAAGAAAACTATTGATGATGATGATGATGAATGTCTATTGACAACATACCTCTCTTTTTTGTTTCTTGGCTTGATATGTAGATAAAATTTCTCTCGTCTCCGAGTCTGCAGTGAGCCAACCCAAAGCTAACTCTTCTATGATTTGTAAATACAACAAATCTAACGATACTCCATCGATCATCAGGTCGACATCGTAGCATGGATCCCAGTAACTGAAATAAAAAACATCTTAATTTATTTATAAAATACTAGCTGACCTGACAGACGTTGTCCTGTCTTAGAACTGTCAAACAAAATTGTAAATCTTATTTTTTTTACACCTTGGGTTACATTATTGGAGTTTTAGAAAGGATCTTTATTTTATTTTAAATATAATATAGCCTATGTTACCCGGGGATAGTGTAGCTTCTCAACAGTGAAAGAATTTTTCAAATCGGTTCAGTAGTTTCGGAGCCTATTCAATGCAAACAAACAAACAATCAAATCTTTCCTCTTTATAATATTAGTATAGACAACAATAACTGTATTTTAATAAGGAAAATGAGTTACAGATATTATAGGTAGGCACTAAAGTTAAAATTTTGATATACATGACACTGACACAGAAATGTGAGACTTATACTGTAAGCAGTAGAGTTGAATTTCCAATGACTTAGTTTGGATACCTGTCATGTTTTTAATTTGTTTCACACAGACAGTGTGACATAGTTTTTACTGGAATAATAGAGCTAACATTTTAATGTCGGGGCCTGGTGTTATCTGAATCATCCTTACTCAAGGTGACACCAGTTAAATGACATACCTTTTTCTCAGAACAATTTTATCCTCTGGCCTGACATATTTCTGAGATATGTATGGAGATTCATATTCTTCTAATTTTTTTAACGATGGCTGACCATCCTTTGCACAGCTCCAATTTAATAAATACAGTGAAAAATATTTGACCAACTCTTTTGGCAGGTTTATATAGTTGCAAGCGATATCTAGTATAGTGCTTGAGGAGTCAGTGGACGAGACAGAGAGTGGTATTCTGTAGCTGTTCATTAGGGATATTTCTATGTCGACTTCGTGCATTTTAACACTGTGTGTTTCCTGCTGGGCAGAGAACAGGAATGCTATCAACAGGTTCGAATTGGCCAAGACAGGATTTTGTCCCACTGAAAGAAAAAAATCATAATGTGATCAAATAATACTGACAGGAGTGATAAGTTATTACATGAATTGAAAAAACATCAAACACTGACGGCCTTACTTGTAAACGTTACTCAAGTTTCTTTCTTTCTTAATAAGTAATAAGTAAGGTCGTTAATAAATAAAAGTAGGTTGAGAAAATACACTGTCAGCGATGATGGTCATATTATTATTTGGCATAATTATACTTATATACAAGAGAAGTCACTGGTACCCGATATAGTCCCAGACTAGTTTGGGAGCCTATGGAACAACACATTAGGTTAAACAAAATTAATGTCAAAATAATTTACTTTGTTTTGTTAGTTTGTTTGTATATTGACCTGTTTTGAATTGAAGCATATGTATTCCTCTCCGAAGGTGGCTTTAGTCTCAACTACACCAGCCATTTGTATAGAGGAAGGTTAAATCTCCAGCTACAAAACTATAGAATTGAACAATATAGGTGTGAAAAAAAAACCATTTTAAATTCAATGACACCGGTTTAACAGATGGGACTTACCTAGCTGTATATACTTTTCTAATAAGACTCTTCTTTCCTCTAACTGAGAACTTGTGAGGAACAGCTTTTTCGGCGGGAACTGTGGTAGCTTGATGTATGAGTTTTGGGCTTGAAGCTGTTCATGCAAGCTGAGCAGCTGCTTGTATCGTGCCGCGCAGTGGAAAAACCCATCAATGTAGATGTTGTAGCCCTACGACACAATTTAAATCAAACTTTGGTAATGGATTATTTATTAACTTAGCTATAAACTTCATAGCATACTTAATAAGTCCATTATATATACAATAATGTGGAATGTGAAGATATCAGAAGGGTATACAGTGTTCGCTTGGAAGATATCTATTATAGGCAAGCGGCATAATTATTTATTATTATACTTTAGAGTGTGTACTATAATCATGCCAAGTTTGACGCTTGTACGTATTACCTTTTTTACATTAGAGATAATATTTAAAAAAAAAAAGTATGTCGTTTCGGGACCCACCCCTCATTCATTTTTTTTTTTTTCATTTTAACTTTATTATTATTTGTTAGTTAATCCGCCGTAACGTTACATACCTATCCTGTGAACATTTCAACTAGCTATCATATCTATTACGGTTCGAAAGATACAGCCGTTTAAAAGTAGGACGGACGGACGGACGAACAGACATTGTAAGCTTAGGCTTAATAGGGTCCCGATTTTCCCTTTGGTACGGAACCCTAAAAATATGAGAAAAAGGAAAAAAACAACAAAGGTCAAGGAGAGAGCAAAATGTTGCACTAAGCCAGGGCAATGTTTCTAAATTTTCCCTGGACATTAAAACTACAGCGGACAGATATTTGTAATGATTACAAAGCCTATAATTATAGATAATGTAAATAATAATGCTTATTACCGTGTAAGAGATTCCATTGTCATCATGAAATTGTTGCAGATCAGGGATTGAGAAATGCATAGCTGTACCTTGCTGTTCCGTTTAACATTCCTTTGTTATGGGTTTCTCTAGTACAAATATCAGATTGACTGAATATACGATATAAATATTGTAAAAATATTAAAATAAAGTTCGCCCACTTTTGATTTGTTTCTTTTTCTTTGGAAAATAAAAACATTCATTCAATTCCTTCATTCAGCAGTAATCTGCCTCCACAGATTATACAAAATGTAATAGGGTACTTGACTGTATTAAAAATATTATGCTAATTGACGCCATCCATAAACATGACATAATGAAAAAGCATATTTCATTGATTTTTTGATAAAAATATGCTTATTTTTTGTAAAAAACGCGAATAAAATAACTGTAGTTTCGACATTTGATCACGTGATCGAAAACGGTCTGTAACTGGCTTCATCCCTAGTGACGTCACACAAATCTAAACAAACAGATTTTGTATTGATATTTGCGAATTTAATGTTGTAAAGCTATTTTGAGAGCGATTTATCCAGAAATTTTCACCAAAAACATTCCGGAGGTTAAATGTGAGAAGAATGGAGAAACATGTTGTGCAAGCAGGCAGCAGTAACTTACCCAAAATTAATGTTTTTATGGTTGCATATTTCTTTAATAATAATCCACGTCATTGTTTCTACGCTGCAGAACTCTAAACGTAAAAACTACAATGTCAGTATTAATTTTTAATTGTTCTCCAAGCAAAACATTCAATCAAGTTGTACAAAAAGTATGTTGTAGTAAGTGGATATAACTATTTTGTTAGGTTATGTCGAGCTTTACAATGTTTAAAAAGAAAGTAACAGTACATAAAATAGTAATGCAATAAAAACACAAATTATAATAGAAATATATAGACTCAAATATGTACCTCAAAATGATCTTCGCACATAGAAACACTTGAATTAGCTCCAATACTTTTGGGTTCTCTACGAGCTACTTAGTTCCAACCTTAGATTGGTTCCAACCACTTTTTTCAAGTTTTGGGGAGTTTTGGGTGCATTGGAACAGGAACAAATATTTTATCCGGTGTCTTTATGGAAGTATTTGTACATTTTGGCACTACACAATATTTATAAACCATTACTTCTATTAGAAATTAATTAATCATCAAACTTTTGCAGCCTGGCTGCAGTTGTTTTGTTTTGTGTGACGTCAATTAGTCACGTGATCGGAGCTATGACGCAGGTCTGCGTTTTGGCGCGATATTTTTTTATTCAAACTTTAACATCGATTTATATCGCAAATACGACTGATATCCAGAAAATATAAATGCAGTATACATTATTTTATATCAGACAATAATGTGCAATAGTTTCCCAAAAGTAGTCAAATACCCTATTGTATATGTCACTATGTATACATTTGTATCATCTAAACTTTTGATATACTTTACTCATCTCTAATTTTTTTATCTGTCTTACTTGACTGTCAGTAGTAACAAAATATCAAAGTCAATGAAAGCTGACAGCAAGATTTCAGTGTTTGTCTTGTTTATCTAATGCAATTTCAAATTCGGCAATTCACGGTTTCTTTCGTATCCTATCCTCTATTTCCAGGTTTTCAGTGATTTTCCTGCAAAAATCTTAAGTTAACGTTTTATAATATGACCGACAAAGTGCCTGTTATAACCATCCAGTGCGACTGGAACGATGTTATTCGGTATGATTACATTGCTCCAGCTCCTCCGTGTTTCCGCAAATTAACTGAAATTTGTTACTAACGAAATATAATTTTTATAGTTTGCCCAACGGAGAAGCTTGGATATCGTCAAAGAAGCTCCATGAAAACAGTGTTCATGATAAACTAAAAACATCAATAAACAAAGCCGACAACAAAATTAAGATCACTTTTTCGGACAACTACCAGTACATATCTCACGGCAATTTGAACCTGGTCGTGAAGCAAGTAAGCTCCGGCTTGAAAGTAGCATTTGTAGCTCCAACAAAAGCTCACAAAATACATAGTAATGCAGCGTTGTCGGTTCACTCAGCTGAAAATGCATTGGCGGTGTCATCCTGTGAAGGAGACAGGCTTTTAGTATGGGACAGTAGAACAAGTGAGTACATTTTACTGACATTGAGTAAATAATAATTATATTATGTTGCATTGGTGGTTGTGTTCCAAAACATACAAATTTCACCTAATATAATGAAATTCACTTGCCACTCACTGGTTCCATAATACATGATTTATTAATTTTTTACCTCCTTGCATAATTTGGAATGCATCTAGAAAAGTAAAATTTCAACAGTTGTAACGATTCACTCTGGTACAATCGGAATTGAATCTCACTCAGCGGTCAGAATCTGAATTATTTACAGCAGCTCGTTACCCATCGCGAGCAGGGAACATAGAGATATGCCGATAAACATGTAGTGTTTTATCTAAACACATAAGTCTGTTTCTGAAACAAAATTATTTGTTTCAGAAACATGTAGATTTTGTTTCTGAAACTGTGAACTGTGAACTTTATTAACAATTTTTTCTCAATGAACACATAGGTTTAAGGAAACAGGTGGCTTCAGTGACGTCACAAATAAGCAAATAAGTAGTCACTTGCTATACAATTGTTGCCTCAATTACTTGCTTGTGACATCATGAAGAAATTCTCCTAAATAGAGCGTTTGGAGTCAAGTCACATGATCAATGAATAAAATATAAATTTATAAATAATTAATATTTTTCCGAAAACAATCAGACAGGACAATCAGAATTTAATCAGGACATTTTGTGCAGTTATATGATTATTTACGGGATATATACCATGCTAAGGGTGTGATCTGAGCTCCCGATAATCATATAACTGTAGTGAACAACCGTGACAGTTTAAAACATTATTTTGTAGTTTTTAATAATTGAATAATAATAATAAAAAAGGTTTTATGAATACACCAGCATGAATCATATCTGTATAAATAGAAATGAAATGGTGTTCATTGGTAAGCGCATCACTTGAGAACAGCTGGACCGATTTGGCTATTATTTGTTTTAAAATGTTCATAATATGTAGTCCAAATTAGGTTTTTATGGAAAGAAAAATTGGAAATGTTTCACAGAAAATGTTCAAATTAGATTTTTATAGAAAGATAAATTGGAAAACTTTCACAGAAAATTAAAAGCTGAACATCCATTTTTCTTGAAATTTTTGTATGAATGACCATAACAGCCAAATTTATTAAAATTTAGATAAAACATCATCTACCGGGTCAGCTAGTGTTTAATAAAGTTAAATACCCTATTTCAGGTGAAGTGTTACAAGACTTAAAAGGACACGGCGGACCCATTTACAAATGCAGATTCTTCCCATCGGGAATTGTTGTGATATCTGCTGGTGCTGACGGCTCTTGCAGAGTATGGTCTGCAGAAACAGGGATCAATCCTGTCACACTGATAGGGCACAAGATGGCTGTTACAGATATCAGTATTGTGGACAAAGGAAGGAATGTTATATCAGTTAGCAAGTAAGTGGTCTTCTGAATTGCCTGTCTGCAATAGCCAATAGCAGCGTCCTGACGTCGCTCAAACCAGGGTACAGAACCCTAAAACAGGTCAACTACAAAACAAAAGTCCCTTGCTCTAATTAAAAAAATATTATATTTGTCGATGTTTATATTTTACCGTCTGAAGGTCAGTTTTTATTTTAATTTTTCTAAACATTTTATTTATTCTTCTATATTACATATTACAGGGATGGAACTGCTAAATTATGGGATGTTGGTGAATCCAAATGCCTCGCAGATATTGTTGAAGGTCATGGACTCATCAACTGCTGCTCCATCACCACAACAGCTGAAGAAGTGCCGGTTGAAAATGAACGAGAGGTAGTTTATCTAATTTTTTGTCTGTATTTTTTTGTACCGGGTTTAAGGGAAACGCTCCCAAAAACAATAACGATAGTGCTTGTGTATGCTGAAATGGAAAAAACTGTATTATCAAAGAAACCAAGTACATTCTCAAAATTTAAGCCATTCAAATAGTGTCAAATATATGGCTCCAAAAAAAAAAAAAAAAAAATTTACTATGACAATTTGCACAGTGAAATGGTACCACAACAAATCAGAAAAGCAGCATAAGAGTTATGGTGTGACATTCCACAGGTAATCCAATAATTTTCTTGCTTAAATCTTTTAAAATACCAATCGAAACGTAAGCTACAAAGCAAATTTGTAGCTTACGTTTTGAGAAGGCGTTGTTTGGAAACCTACCTTCCCTGAGTAGCTATTCTAAGTGTATTAGGTAAAAAAATATTTTTCAATCACAAATGTGAAAGTGTGTGTATGTGTATGTTTGTTACTCCTTCATACAAAATAGCTGGATGGATTTGGATGTTATTTAGAAAAAAGATAGCTTATGCCCTGGATTAACACATAGGCTACTCATCATCACCATTTTTCATTACTATGCGGGTGAAACCGAGAGGCGCACCTAGTTACTGCCTGAGTATTCGCGAATAGCGAGAATCGAATAATAGAATCACTATCAAATTCGAGAGATTTTCAAAGTCGAAGTATAATGTCCTTATATATAAAAGGCGTTATGTGTATGTTCCATATGGACTCCAAAACGGGACATTTACTGGCAGATAGCTGATGATATGAGGATGTGGAAGGCCGCAGCTAGCGGTATAATAATTGTGTTATGGCTTTGGGAGCGTTTCCCTTACACATGTTGTAACAATAAGCTTGCGTTTGGCTTGAACATGCTATGCATAGTAGTAGTGGCCCTCATGCAATGGCTATAAAAATATTTAGTAAATTACTTAACGACATAAAGAGTGAATCTGATGTTTTATCACTAGGACATAATAAAAAAGTTATGTGCATTGATAAAGACTTACTCTTTATTTAACAACATAAAAAACTACAAAAAAAAAAACTTATTATTCAATTTGTAATGTTTGTACATAAGTAAATGTTTCATAATTTTACAAAATTTTCAGATTGGAACCAGTAACAAGCTACTGGTGGTCGGGTGCGAGAGTGGCCTGGTCATCTGCGCGCATGTCGCCAGGAGACAGGAGGTGTTCTGCAAACAGCTGGATTCTGCCATCAATGCTTGTACTGTAGTCCAGCAGAGCATCATAGTTGGCTGTGAAGACGGAAAGGTAGAATTTTTAACTCTCAATAGGCATTATAATTTTTTTTTTATTATCTCTTAAAAAAAGCTGACCATAAATAGAGCCCATCAATGAAAACAAAATTATAATTAGTTCAAAAATAAATAAGTTATAAGTATTTCAATTTCATGCTAGACAGAGAGTGCACTATACTGAGCTATGACGTCACACCTCAGTCGCGCCATACAAATGCTGTACGTACACGCTTTGCGAGTAAGGGACAGAGTATCCCCTCTATCCCCACCTAAATCTTTAAACGCACATATCACAGAGATTTGTCAGCCAATTAAATTTATTTTTTCAGTATTTTGTAATATATTTAGTTATATGGTTATATTCATCGCTAAGCCTGTTATTTGTAATAAATTAAACATTAGAAGACTCAACTGTACGACTTTGTAAGACTTTACTCACCTTGTTCACCTTTAGATCAAATAAACAAAGGAGATATGTCTTAGTAGAGTTATTGTTCGTGTTGAAATGTCTCCGTGCTCTATCTCATTGCCACAGCAAATTCATAACATCCTTCTTTTTGCGTCGGGGGTTAAAAATGACAAATTGCGCCAGAGTGAACTGTAAACTTTTTAAAAGGAATTAGCCATGCGAATGTCGTTAAACTACTTCTAAATTGCTCTTGTGACGTCATAGTCAGTACAAAAATATGGCATGATTCATAAAAGTTGACGTTCTCTCGGTGTCTATCCTTTTGAGGGTTCCGTACCTAAAGGATGAAAACGGGACCTTATCACTAAGCTTACGCTGTCTGTCCTACCTTTTCACGCCTTTATCTTTCGACTTGTGTAGCCAGTTGAAATTTTCACAGAATATTTATGTAAGTAAGAAATAATAATTAGGCCAAAAAGTAAAGGGAGTCACCATACAACAATCGTTTTTAAACGTATTTTTGTATTAGCTCTAATGTAAAAACGATAATACGTACAAGGGTCAAACTTGGCACGATTATAGTACACACTCTAAAGTAAAACAACAAATAATAAATACAGGCTAAGTACGAGTCTGTGACAAATTACTGTTCACCGAAGTTAAGCAACGTCGGGCGCGCTCCACACTTGGATGGGTGACCGCCTACGCCTGGTCGTGATGTTGTATATTTGTATAATTTTTTTATTTTGTTGTGGTACGGAACCCTCGGTGCACGAGCCCGACTGGCACTAAACTAGTTTTTTTTCAAAAAAATCTGCTAACTTGTAACTGACTCTACTTACTATTTCAGGTGGTCCAGCTAAGCATTCAAGATGGCTCACAAGTGAATCAATGGCACGAATCAGCCAATCCAGTACTCAGTTTAGCTGCTCTACCAAACCAAATGTTCATAGTTGGCCGACAGGACGGTACATGCACTGTGATATCTTTACAAGAAGCTCACAACTCTATAAGAGTTCAGCTAACTGGATCAGACTGTGACGGGATCAGAGACATAGCATTTAATGGAAAATGGGTAGTCACGGCATGCAGAGATTCGCTTATCCGCAAATATGATTATAACCAAGTTAATGTACATTTCAAGTGATATTAGATGGTAAGAAATAATAATAATTTGCTTTAACGCAGTTTGTTGTTTGTGTTACCGTTGTAGAAATTTTTGTGATGGTTATGTTATTTTTGATGCGAACAGCAGATAAAGTAGTTACTTGGAGTCTGAAATAATTAAACTTAAACAAGTTTTTATAATAATTGGTAATTAAAAAAAATATTGTTCATCCAAATTCAATAACCTTATATCTATGTAAAGTTTTATCATCAAGTGGTGGATCAGAAATTTCGTGGTATATCTTCCTAACAAATGGTTGAATTTTGATTAACATTTAGTAAGAACATTTCACGAAGTAAAAACATTTAATTGAATCGAATGGAAATATCGCAGTCTACACCCAAATTCTCAATCTCGTTGGTTTTGGCCTTTTGTCGTAAAAACCAACACGCGAATTCCTCGTTTATTTAAATCTGTAAATTATTATACCCACATCTGAATGTTTACTATACATTTTCTTATAGCATTTGAGTCTTTCTTGAGTGTGTTGATTTAATTTTGTCCACAAATGAGCATCCTTGTCAATATTCCTTTTTAGCTTTATCCATTCTTTGTTTGAACATCTCCCAGGACAATATGATTTACCTGCAATTGCATCTTTTCATACAAGTCAAATTTTTATTCAGTACAAGCAATTAAAAAGATAAGTGCCCAACCGAACTTCAGAGGCCGTATCGACAACTGTTTTAACTAAAATTCTATAAAATGCTATTTGTTCAGGACTCTCTATGATCGATTCTATGGCATTTTATCGAATTTGACGATCGATAAAGAACGGTACTTGCACGGCAGCAGAGCAAGTACCGTTCTTCATCGATCGACCAATTTGACAGTTGAATGGACAAAATCAATAAAATGTACTTAGTATAAGCCTATGATAAAATGCCATTTGATCAGTACTCGCAATGATCGACTTTAACTTTTGATTTGATGAAACTTGTGAGTTTGAATTGGCTAAATTGGCAATTTGAAATTTTCATATAACTTGGAAAACTGAAATAAAGAATTAAACTCCTTTTATTGGATTTTTTACGCACTAAGTTTCATAAAATCGGATGAGTTGTTACAGAACAAAAAATACCCGACGTCCGGTCCCGCCTTGAAGTTGCCTGTTTCATTTGTAAAAGCTAGTTTGGGTTGGACACTAAAAGAAATAAATATTTTATCTTACCTATTTCTCTTTGCAGCATAGTAACGGTTCTGGTAGTATTTTCCACCCACTCATTCCACATCTTTAGGTTTTCATAGCCTTGTTCCAAATCTTGACACCACCTTCTGATAAAGTTTTCATTCTCTTTCGGTTTCACTAAAACGAAAACATCTTTGTAAGATCTAGTACTTATAATGATGTTCGTGCACATTCACAGCTGGTATATATTATCTGCTAGCTTTTCTATTGCCCGCAACTTCGTACGCATAGACTTTTATTTAAATTTTCCACTCCCGCTTTTGACCCCCCTTTATTATCATAATAATCCTTTCTTAGCGGATGTCTAAGCAACATAACCTAATGTGATCTTTGTTGACGTAAAATTTTAATTTGAATAAGGAAACTACCTGCCAAATTACAGCTTCATAGGTCAAGTAGTTTTCGAGATTTCGTGATTAGTCAGTCAGTAAATGAGTACTATGTAGTACGTAGTACGTGTGTAGTGTAGTATACGATTTACCTTTGTATTTGGATGTAATGTGGACACAACTGCAACTGGGTTCCCCAAAGTTCCTGTTTATCCAAGCTGGTGCTGTCTTTACATTGACTCCTAAAAGCACATACATTTATAAGTGTCTAAACTTTTAACCTTTTTAGGAAATATCTCACTAAATTGCGCATGTTAAATTAAATTTTCGTATTTACATAATTTCTACAAACATACCAAATTTGTGTCTCTAAACAACTTACTGTAATCTGGTTTAGATTTAACTCTAGATGAAAACTTATCATCTTTAGGTTTGACATCAATTTCCAGATCTTTGACACTGTGACTAGTTCTTGTAGATCCGGTAACTTGACTCTTAGACTTGAAGTTTTTATTACTAAATTTCTTTAGAGTTTTAGAAATAGGTTTAGCAGAAGATGCTTTTTCTAACTTGCTAGATTTGCTAGGACTTCTCTGACTTGTGCTCGGTGTAGGTTTTTTGCTTGTAAGTTTACTAAATTTATTACTAGAAATTATTTTATTTTTCTCTCTTTTATCTTTCTTTCCCGAGTCTTTCGAAACTGCCTCATCTTTCGAAGCTGCCTCATCTTTCGAAGCTGCCTCATCTTTCGAAGCTGCCTCATCTTTAGAAGCTGCCTCATCTTTAGATTTCAGGGATTCAATCGTAGATTTCTTTTCGTCTTGCTCATCGCTATAAGCAGGATTAGTTTCATCTTCTATTTCTAAAAGTAAAGTTTCGACTTAGTTATATATGTGTTCCTTGTATTTGTTAAAGGCCATACGTAAATTACGCAACTAAATTTCGTAGGGCATGACATCACGGTCCTGTTACGTGAAGAGGGGGAAGGGGTTGAATTTAAGAATACTGCGTTGAGTATATAATTTAAGTATGATTGCCATAAATATAAAGATAACTCTCAAAAAAATATATCGCTGGATAAGACCCCTTATCTTTTCCAGGTAGCTTTGGTTAGCCATAGCCAGACAACCTTAGATATCTAGACCTTAGCCATAAGTATACGAAATATCTAAGTTATTTCCTTTGTTTTGTTTACCTATGCCATTAATTTCTTCTTCGGGCTTAATTGATAACTTTTCTTCAACTTCTCTTATTCTTCCTAAGGACGTAATAGACTTGCTCACGCTTTGACTTGGCCTGAGAGCAGGTGTCTGAACATCTTCTGGCCACGATTCATCTGCGTCACCTTAAGCATCGTTCGTTATAAAATTTATCGTTGATTGTGCAATTTCATCGTCATATTTTTGTTATACAGTAGGTAGAAAGAAAACTTACTTAATAAACCCTCGTTTGGCTCTGCAAACGCGATATGCTCAATTGAAGCTTTCCAATTCAAATTGACACCTGATTTATGTTCATCTGTTACTGAAATAAAAACTTCTGGTCAAACTGACGCGTAATAAAAAATCCTTACATCTAAACATATCTTAATATTACCTAACTCGCCGAATGTTACTTTTCTATCCATTTCTTCAGGAAGTGGTGGGTTATCTTCTACTACGTTTTCTTCAGTGGCATCGGCAAAGGTTTCAATGATGTCATCAGTATTTTCAAGAGGTGTTTCTACCGCATCAGTTGGTTGTGTAACATCTTCGGATTCTAAATATTCATCCTCTTTTTCATCATCCCTTCCGCTTAGACCGTCGCTTAGTTGTAAGGCCATGTCTACTTTGTTATTAAAATTTTCGGTTGATTCAGCTATATCATTTTCTGCTTTCTGATCTTCATTATTTACACCAGTATCTTCAGTTTCAACATTTTCACCTGATTGTTCTGCTGCTTCATTTTCACCCTGTAAATGTTCGCTATCTTTTATGTCAATATCTATTACTTCATTATTTTCGACTTGCTCAAAATCAATGCTTTCTAAAACATCTGGTTGTTCCAAAGCGGCGCCTTCATCACTTTCATTGTGTTCCAAATTGGTTCCTTTTTCATCTTCCGCTTGTTGAAAAGCGGTGCCTTCTTTATCATCCGCTTGTTCTAAAGCAGTGCCTTCCTCAACTTCTACATAGTCCTCATTCTTCTTATCTGAGTCATTTGCTTCTATGTCTTCACTTGACTGCCAGTCAGGGCCCCTATCAACATCTAGATATTCATCGCTCCTTTCGGTTTCTTTGCCGACATTATTAATTAGTGTAACTATTTCGTTTTGAAAATAATCTTCGTCGTTTTCATAAACGTATTCATCTTTTAAATCAAACTTTTCGCTAGAAATCTGTGTTTCTAAGATGCCCTCTCCTAAACCTGACGACTCATCCGATTCACTTGTAAAAAACTCATCTAATGTTTCCGGTACTGGTATGCAGATATCCTGAAATTACAATCAAATGTCAACTATAACAATATATTTTCTAGTGTCTAATCACATTGAATATACAATGCGGGTTACCAAAACATTGTCAACTAAGTCGTCGATACAATCAAGTGCTGGCCCCGCTTCTTCTTCAAAATCTGGAACAATTTCAAATCTTAATTCTACTTCTATTTGTTTATTTACTTGCCAGCGTCAGTCGGTTTAATTGGAGTGAATTGATAAGGCCTGATTATATAAGTTACCTCTTAATTGATCTTCCAACATTTTTTCACATGATTCGTCCAAAATACCCGAGACCCAAATTGTAACCTAAAAATATGTAGTTCATGAGTATGTTATTATTATTATATGGATAAGAGCGGCAAACAGGCTAGCTGTCCGCCTGATGGACACCTGCAACACTAGCAGCGTTGTCGATGCTATGCCAGCCCAGAGAAATGTTTGTAGATACCTTTTTTAAAACGTTCCATGTTTAAGCTTGGCGGAATGACCTTCGAGGGAAAGTCATTCCACACCTTGCAGGTCCGCGGGAGAAAGGAGCCTACCCCGTGAGCCTTTTGACGGTGTCGACTACCGCACAGTGGAATTCCGACGTCGGAATGAGGTCAAATAGCTCTTCAGAGCATTCCCAGAAAACAAGCGTTAGAAGATGCAGAGAGAACCCAATTTTCTGCGTAGGCTAGGTGGGTCCAACTTTTTGGTGATCTTGGAATCGTCAACAGTTCCAGTAGCACGCCGCTGTAAGAAGTCGATAGGCTGCAGCTGGTATTCTGATGCGCCATTCCAGAGGTAGAAGCAATACTCCATGTGGGGCCGCACTTGTGCTTTGCAAAGCAGAAGCTGCACCCGGCGTGAAGTGTTGCTGCTGTTATGTAAGTATAGGTAAAGTAATATGTTACAAATACACTACCTTTTTTACTATATCTTTTTCGATCAATTGGTACAATTTCTTCTTTGTGTCAATATGTTTTGACTTCCTCATCAAGGCTCCTATGTCGTACGAAATTACACCAGCAATTTTTTCTAAACTGTAAATACGTACATTCACTTTTATGATTTTTTGAATTTTGTTTATAACAAGTTTGAAAACAGTTCTTACTCTGAGTTCAAGATTATGTTGAGTGGTAGAACAAGTTTCTTTGCAATTCTATGTCCAAATATGGCACCTAATACTTTGATTTCATTTTCCCGTAATGGATTCTTGATCATCTTGTTCCTGCTAAAACATGATATTTTTAGATTATAACTATTTGTTTAGTATCAATTATTATTTTTATTATTTTTTCTATTTAATAGTATATTTTCCAAAAGAAATTCTGTTACCTTTCAACGGCTTGGCTAACAGATTTTTCAGTTCTTTTTCGCCTTTTACACTTCTTCTTGAAACAATGTATTGCTTCGGAGATTTGTACTACAGGTCGCTGATCCAAAATATGCTGACGCAATCGTTCAATCTAAACATACATGCCGCATAAAAAGTGGACTTAAAGAAAAAAATAAAATTAAATACTTTCAAATTATCCTAAAAATAAATGATGATGTGTTTTTCTAATTTAGTGGATAGGAAACCATTGGAATCGTTTTATTGTCTCCTCATTGTCTCTTCTCTTATTTTCTTTTTTAAGGCCCAGTATATGGCACTCCGCTATCTCACTCGCACATTAGATTTTTTTGAAATATAAATTTACTGTTTTCTTTGGAAAAATGTGCTACGGTAATTTTTTTATAATGACCAGAATAAATGGGATAAATTTACTAAATTTTTCTCGGTATTCAGGGGCCTTACGGACAACTGCTATTACAGGCACCTTCGCGCCCAGATAAGGTTTGCGGTCGCGTGATTTTCCAACTGAGCGGATTAGGTGCCTGTAATAGCAGTTGTCCGTAAGGCCCCTGGCCCTTAATAATTTTTCTAATGAAGATTGTAGATTTTAACAGACTCTTACCAACGTGTGCCAACGACATCAGATCCTTGGCGTGACATATGTATAATGTTGATCTGATATAGAGACCAATGGCACAAGGGAGAGTAAGCTTATGTACCCGGATCTTTCTATACTTGTTGACTTTATGGCATAGCAGAAAAATACTTTTTTTACCATATAATCAGGAAGAGTGTTATACTTGTTCTTCCAAGTCTCGAGGCAGTGACGTTTGGTTGGCACAGCTAGTTCTGCTATTCTCATGCCGCAAGGGGGTGTAGATTTTTGTCGCTTCTTCTGTCTTTTTGCTATTTTGGTGGACGGTGAAACCCCCAGCGCCGGGGATCTTGATCTGTGTCGTTTAGTATATACTTTTGCAGTCTTCTTCCTAAAATGCACCAGCGGTTAATATACCTAATCATACGACTCTTGCGAAAACTTTCAACCGCAATCCTGTATATAATCCCGCACGCGTGATTTAAGTGGCGCCATGCGAGCGAGTACGATTACGAGTGACAGCTAACGGTATCAGGCTGCTGAAGATGAGCAATCAATATCGGTTCCAATTGCAACTATCTATTATTATGCATAGATTAAAAATCGGAATAAGTATCGAGGTCTGTTTCCATGAACCCAGTAGAGGTAGCTACGTAGTAGCTTTACCTATACTGTAGGTTAGGCGTTTGACCATAACTCACCTGATTTTAAGCGACGGTGTAGACATAGTTGCCTGCAAACATAGCCTGGAAGTATCTATTTTAATACAATTTTACTCCGTAGTCTGTAGGTATAGGTATGAAAGTAGATTTCATACATGTGATACCCTACATATTCAGTAGGTAACCCATTACACTTCATAGCTCCCATCTAGAATTCACTGCCGGGATGCCATGAAACACATACCCATAGCTAATATTTAAATAAATCATTCAAACATCTGCCCGGCCGGGAATCGAACCCAGGACCACCTGATCATGAGGCAGCCGTGCTACCACTGAGCCAAACGGTCGCTATTTAATAACATTACTTGCCTGCGTCGTCTGCTACTCTTGACACTACGAGGAGGTTTTATGTCTATATTCACGACATCATATTCTCGTAAAGGCATGGGCAGGGCTTTCTGCAGTCTTAGTTGTTGCCCTTGAAGAACAGCCTCCTGCACAGTTTTGTCCGCCCAGTAGCTGACGAAATCCAAATGGCTCCCGCATGAAGAATGCTTACCACCACCTGTTATAGAGTCTTAATTTTTACTGTGGGTAATACTTAAGAGTAGAGAAGTAAGAAGTCTTAGACTGGACGCAGATCATCTAAGTACGAACAAAAAAATTTTTTTACTTGAACAAGACAAATTTACAACAAACAGTCTTATAACTAGGAGCTTATGCTTATGGGGGATTATTACCACATTCAAATTAATAGCGATTTCCGCACTAGGCTAGGCCTGTATCGCGGAAACCCGGTACGATTTTCTTACATAAGAAGGTTATTGCGAGGATCATACCTAGATTTACATATTACCTAAATGTAAGGTCGTCCACTCACGTACCTGAAACTGAATTGTGGCTCATATTTATGCTTTTTATCCTAAATATGTAGACAAAAATTTGGATTAAATTGGGTGCAAAATAAATCTAATAAACAAGCATTTTAAATAATCAATGTGGCCATGCCCATTATTGTATAATGGGCATGGCATTATGTACCTGAGTTTCAATCTAACTTAAAAAACCGTAAATTGGATCTTGAAAAAAAAAACAGTCGAATTGATAACCTCCTTTTTGAAGTCGGTTAATAACATAGTGTTAGCTTTTCAGCCAAGAAATCACCTTTTAAACTGTTGTACACACAATTCGTTTACACTTGTTATCGCTTCGAGGTTCGAGCAAAGAAAAAGAGTGATTGCAATGCAACCGCCACTTATATACTGTGTTCGTTGGCAGTCGACAAAAGACTGTCAACTGTCAACGAACACGTGTGAACTTCGCCAATACAGTTTCATTATAATGGTGTTGTTAGTTTATCTATCCATTAAATGATTAAACTAAAGTTGTTCTACATTCGGCCATCCGACTCAATTACACGTCCTCGTGTATACGTGTCATGTATTATATGATAATAGACATTATACGTGTTAATTAAATGTGTACTTTACAATCTTATTTTGAAGTCTTATACTATCGTTTTATGTTACATAATATCAGAATGCAACTGCATACTGAAAAGCACATCATATCAGACTAAACCCGAATCTGGTTTAGTTAAGTCAGTACGCAACTGCGTACACTGTCTCTTACGCAACTGCGTACATCGGCTCTTACGCGACTACGTACACCGGATCTTACGCAACTGCGTACAATGTCTCTTACGCAACTGCGTACATCGGCTCTTACGCGACTACGTACACCGGATCTTACGCAACTGCGTACAATGTCTCTTACGCAACTGCGTACATCGGCTCTTACGCGACTACGTACACCGGATCTTACGCAACTGCGTACAATGTCTCTTACGCAACTGCGTACATCGGCTCTTACGCGACTACGTACACCGGATCTTACGCAACTGCGTACAATGTCTCTTACGTAACTGCGTACTGGAGGCTCCGCTGCAGGCTCAGCTGGCAGGTTCGACGGCAGGCTCAGCCGCAGGCTCAGCCGCAGGCTCGACAGCAGGCTCAGCCGCAGACTCCGCGGCAGGCTCCACTGCAGGCTCCGCTGTATGCTCCGCCGCAGACTCGACCGCAGGCTCGACAGCAGGCTCAGCCGCAGGCTCGACGGCAGACTCGACAGCAGGCTCAGCCGCAGGCTCGACGGCAGGCTCAGCCGCAGGCTCGAGAGCAGGCTCAACGGCAGGCTCGACAGCAGGCTCAGCCGCAGAATCGGCGGCAGAAATTTGCATATATAACAATAAGTACACTAATCGGATATATAATCTGAAGAACTTTTAACATGAGCACAGTTATTTAGTAATTAGTATTAAATTAATCATTAGTAAATAAATTATAATCAAGAAAACGCAAGGAATAAAACAGCCACTTTGTAAAATAACTATTAATTAGGGCTCTAAAAAAAACATGACTAGCAAACAGGTTTTGAACCACTTAACAAAAGACAAATTACACTCTGTGGACATGGGAAAATAAGAAGACATCTGTAACTTATTAATCCCGATTCTGATTTGTTAGCTTTTCAGCCAAGAAATCACCTTTTAAACTGTTGTACACACAATTCGTTTACACTTGTTATCGCTTCGAGGTTCGAGCAAAGAAAAAGAGTGATTGCAATGCAACCGCCACTTATATACTGTGTTCGTTGGCAGTCGACAAAAGACTGTCAACTGTCAACGAACACGTGTGAACTTCGCCAATACAGTTTCATTATAATGGTGTTGTTAGTTTATCTATCCATTAAATGATTAAACTAAAGTTGTTCTACAATAGGAAGGACGATAAGTTTAGTCATCCACTCGGACCAACAGAACGGACCAACAAGTTGTAAAGAATGGAACTTGCTGAAAGTTGCATTTAAAACAGACCGTCTACTACAAAAGATTCAAAATTAATATTTTTGCCAAGGAAATCGAATTTATTTGAAAATAGCGCCATTTCATAAATTGTAACTTCCGGTTGGTTTAGTACTCAGAGTACATAGAGTAGATCTGTGAGCCAAGTAGTAGCGTAGCTTACCTAGTCTGTGGAGAATTTTAGTATTTTTCTTTGGTTTAGAGATGAGCTACAATTCATGTGAGTGAAATGTTATCTCAAGGTTCAGAGAAATATTGGAGAAATCTGCAGGGGGCTTAGTCCCAGATTTGATAGTTATCGAAAAATATTTTCGTTTACGTTTTGTTCCATACATTGCTGGGCTGAAAGGTATTCGAAAACTTTTTTCCTATTAGAGTGAAGCAATCTATACCGCCGATTTTAGTACCTCCGCGTTTTCGCTGGAGGCACTTTACTAAAATGTATGGAACAATACGTATACGAAAAAAGTTTTCGAAAACTATCAAATCTGGGACTAAGCCCCCAAAAGCAAAGAACTTGGATGTAAAGTCCAAGTTCTTTGGGAGAAAGGCTCAACTCATCTTAAAAACAAATGCCCGTTTAAAAAAAATTGCTTACTTGGCCAGGCTAAAGCCATAATGCCTCATCTTACATATTTTACTGACAAAAGTTTGCCGCAGCAAAGAAGTAAAGACTTTATTAATAAGAGTCTGTTATGGAAACAACATGAAAATACATGTTTCACCTTTTAGTATAGCTTGGTCACCATCAAACACATTCATGAACCGAACTCTAAATAAATATAAACAACCATTTTTACATATTAACAGAATAAGAATATATTTATTGTGACTGCATTAGGTCTCATTACTGTCTCAAGTTTAGGAAAATATACTTCTTTGTTTTTTTTTACGTTGGCGCCAAATCTCTCCGAATAATGACAAGCCAACATTAGCTCCATACTCGACTTGACTTGACTTCTTGGGTTAATGGCCTCATCCCTACGGCTACCATCCTCTGACATGCCTGTCTGACAGATTGAATTGATTTGAATTTGAAGTTTATTGTTTTCATTGTTTTGCAAAACATGGGAAAACGTCGCACTTTGTAGAATAAAACAATTATATTTTATTGGATTTCGTAACATATTTATTTTTATTCGTTTATACCATGATAAACTAAATTCAAGTGAAATATTTCGCAATTTTTTAATGGTTATTTGTAGTTGGATACTACAGTTTTGATATTATTTTGATGTAATTTATTATATATAGTGCGTCGTTAACAACAAAGGATTGAAAAATTTACTAGTAACAAAAATGTGGTCCCATTTGGAGCGGGGTAGCTCTCCTGTGGATTGGTGTGAATCAAATTATTCAATTTCTCCCTCAATAGCCGAATTTGTCAATACTGTAAGTAAACTTTGTAAAAAAAATATTTTAAAGTACCGCTATGTGAATTATTGACCATATGCCATACTTTCCATTAAAAACATTTTATCTTATTCACTGTTCTCTGGTCCTAGATTGTTGAAGTGATTGCATTTTGTCACTTTTTCAGATCAGCAATGCGCTATTTTTTCTCTTCCCTCCGGTTTTAATCCACCTTTTCCAAGAATATTCAAAGTTCTTCCACCCCGGTATCAACGTGATATGGGCTCTGCTGATGGTGGTCGGACTGAGCTCTGCATACTTCCATGCTACATTGAGTCTTGTTGGTAAGTTCCTCCATGTCTGAGAAATTATTTTTATAATGAAAGGAAAGCAACCATCTTGTAAAATTGGCGTAGTCTATGAAGAATTGAAGTCTGATTTGTCGCCTTCTTTTCTCATTAGTTAACTATTAATATTATCTGGAAGAAATAAATCAGATCTGCGCTGGTTAAAATTCAATTAGTTTAAATCATTAATTATTTTATATTCTTTCAGGTCAATTGCTAGATGAGCTAGCAATACTATGGGTGTTCATGGCGACGTTTGCTATGTTTTTTCCTAAACGGTATTTCCCAAAATTTCTTGGAGACAACAGGTTGGTTATGAATTTTAAGCCACAAATTCTAGGTGTCTTCAAATTACGAGACATCCATCATCCATCGTAGACAGCATCAATGCTTTACATTGGGCGAGCTGGTGGTCAAACACAACGAATACATATAATGAATTTAAAAAAATGTGATCCCATTTACATGACAACAGTACAAGCTTAGTAAATCACACTTATCCCTGTACTGTATGGGAAACATGCAGGTTTTCATAGCAAAAAATAATTACCATAAATAAATGTTGCTGAGCTGTAAAATTTTACTTTTTACTCGACTGCATAAAAAATGAGTTAAGTATGTTTTTAGAGTTTTTATAATTATTATGTATCTGAATTTCTTAATTCCATCATAACTTCTGAAAGCCTGGACTGAATTTGATGCGAGTGGTATCTTAGAATACTTGCATTATACAGAGTGTCATAGGGTAGTCCAATAAAAAAAAAAAATACGACTATGGGACATAAACATATCAGACATGTTTATTTAAAATTATGTAATTTAGTATATATATAACCTATGGTCTAAAACTTTAAGCTGATTCAAAAAAATTATAATACTCTAAAATATACAGTAGTTTACTAGAAATAACCATTATAGTAACACAATAGAATAGAACAATAGAAGACCAGTTAGTTATTAAAAGGGCATTTGTGTTGTGAATTTTTTTAACAATAAAGCTAGTTTTGTTTTAAAATATTTTAGATGTGATTCATTTATTGTAGCTTGCTCCACAACAATTTATAAAATGTTCTGAGTGTACTGGATTTAATTGTGTCAAAACTTGTGCAATTAAGATAATGAGTAATCAAATAACCAGTGCCGGTTTTAGCGCCAACCACCAGCGCCCTGGGTGAGATTTCTACTGCGCAACGAACCGAAAAAAGGCAAAAAATTGTTAATTTTTTTAATGCATGGTGTATAATATGGCTATACAGGGGCGGCCCTTTTATCTGGCGCCCTGGGTGGTCGCCCAACGGCGCCCTACCCTAACGCACGCAACTATACTGCAAATAACCTATTTAAATTAATATTATGATGTTCTTTCAGACGAACCCTGGTACTGTACTCGAGTATATTCTCGGTGATATCAACAGGCCTGCTTGTCTTGCATCCAGCTGCTAATGCGTTCGCTCTGATGACTCTGTCTGTACCCTCCGTTATAATGCTGAAACATGAAATATCCAGGTCGGTTTTTTGTTTATTTTTTAGTCATCATCATCATCACAATCAGCCTTTTAACAGTCCACTGCTAGACTTCTAGCCTACCCTCGAAAGGGTAATTGGGCCATATCCACCACGCTGGCCCAGTGCGGATTGGTGGATTAAAATCAGTCTATTTTTTAGTATATTTGTTTTATTTTTTAACAAATAATTTTGAAGACCTTTTCTAAGGCCATCCAGTGCAACATGTTTGAATCTGTCAATTTGAGATACCCATGTCATTGCAATGCAACCCTAGGTAATATATCAACCCATTAGACTGGGGTTGGTTTAAATGAAACAAAATTACTGTTTAGTCTCAATAATCCGGTTCTTCAGTACATCGGCGCGTTCAGTTGTCCAGTACTCTCCGCGCCGTTCCATTTCCTGAGCCGCTACATTGCCCGCTCGCGCTCCCCTTGTTTACTTAACTAAGATAGTTAGGTACAAATTGTAATATGTAAATACATACTACCTAGTTCAGTTCATTTATTTATCAAACATGGGTACATTAGTGTACACTTATATATACAATATTTATAATAAAAGTGTAAAAAATCAATTAAATTAAAATAAAATAAAATGTCAACAGTATTAAAAATAAAATAATAGGCACCCACTTACATTATCACAAAAATTTACAAACATGTACATAGAATTAATTACATATATATCTTTACAGTACAAACACAATTTGCGCAAAGAGGCTTTGTCACAGATAAAATCATTAATTTTGTAATAAGCATTTTGTATTAAATATTTTTTTACTATTACCTACATATGCAATACCTTGAATTTTCCTATATGATCCAGTAATCTGAATATTAATATAATCTAACATCTCTTAGTATTTAATAGTACTGGATTAGTAAGACTACTGTAGTTTAATTGCCTGATTTCTGATAAGTAAGGTGTTCCAGTTGTTCCGTTACTTTTGCTTACCATCAGGTGAATTGCTGGCCAAACGTGGATCTAATCTATGTAAATAAACCGGTCAAGTGCGAGTCGGGCTCGCGCACTGAGGGTTCCGTACCACCACAAAATTCAATAACGAAATTACCAGTTATATCTTGGTGAACAGAAACTTGTCACCGACTCGCACTTGGCCATTTTTTATTATTTTTTGTTTTACTTTAGAGTGTGTACTATAATCATGTTAAGTTTGACGCTTGTAAGTATTACCGTTTTTACATTAGAGCTAATACAAAAATACGTTAAAAAAAATACGTTAAAAAAAATACGTTTGTTGCATGTACCCCCCTTTCGTTACTACTTTTTGTCTTTTTTTATTATTTAGTTAATCCGCCGTTACATTACATATTCTGTGAAAATTTCTATTGGCTATCTATTACGGTTCGAAAGATACAGCCGTTAATAAGTAGGACAGACGGACGGACAGACAGACAGACAGACATCGTAGGCTTAGTAATAGGGTCCCGTTTTTACCCTTTGGGTACGGAACCCTAAAAAAACATGCAAATATTCATAGCAAGATAATTTCTGTTTTCTCTGATTATTTTTCCCCTTCAATATGTCTGAGAAGCATGAATTTCAGAAAGCACAAAACCTACAAGGCATTGACCGTGAGGATTGACACAAGTCGAAAACCAGTTTCCTACATAGCGCACCAAATGTGGAGGGTGTAGTTACTTCATCATCATCATCCACAGCCTTCCTTATCCCACTGCTGGGTATAGGCCTCTCTCTTGCTATGCCATCTGCCTCGGTCCTGTGCTAATCTAGTCCAAGGGCCTTACGGACAACTGCTATTACAGGCACCTAATCCGCTCAGTTGGAAAATCACGCGACCGCAAACCTTATCGCGCCCAGATACGGTTTGCGGTCGCGTGATTTTCCAACTGAGCGGATTAGGTGCCTGTAATAGCAGTTGTCCGTAAGGCCCCAGGTTCGACCCGCGATAGTAATAATATCGTCGACCCATCTTGCAGCTGGACGACCAACGCTCCACTTACCTTGCCTCGGCCACCACTCTGTTAAGTGTAGTTACTTAATGTGAATGAAAAACAAGACACTTTCAAACTGGTTATGCAATAGATTAGCACAGTAGGTCATATTATCCTCATATACATAAATATATTCTCTCTTTCAACATTATCGTATTGTTTCATTTGTTTTATATACGTTACGTATGTTACACCATTTATAACTCAAGAATGGTTGGACTGATTTTCATCATCTTTGATTTGTTGAATTCCTCTCCACCTCGAATAGCAGAATAAGTATTAAAACATTAATGAAAAAATAAATTATGAAGAATATTCATTTTCCCATACATTTTATATGGAGCGGCAAGAATTGAAGTCTTATACATTGACATATTACATCACAGAAAAATAAGAAATTGTCATTCAAACTTAAGCTACCAGGGAGGTTCCTTCAAGGAAGTTTATAATGCTGGCGAAACCGCGGGGCGCAGCTAGTATTACATAGACAAAGTTGTCGTATTTATAAATCGTAATCGAGACGCCAGCGTAAACTGAGAAGTACGTTCAGACATATGTTACATCTTAGAAGCTACTAAAAATATAGCCATGGTGCTTTTTTACAAACACCTTTTATTTCCCACATCCTTGTTTGGGATTTAGAAATCTTAACTTAGTAAAAGAGATATAATTTTGCTTTTAGCAAAGTCAATAACAAAGTCAAATGTCGGTATGAGGTCATCAACCAGTCCCGCCGATTTATTAGCTAGTGAGTCAACCTCATACGGTCGATGACCGTACTGCTTACCTTACCGAACATTGAATATACCAATGCGAAATATTCTGCTAATATAATGTACTACACAGTAACAAGTAATAAATGAAATGACAATTTATTTTTAACAATCGTCTTCCTAATGAATACTAATACATCTTCCCCACAGAAAAGAGGTATTTTTTCTTTGATTTTCCCATTACATAATTACATTCCTGGTGGAAGTGCGTTGGTACCCAAACTAGTCATGTATACTACAAATCATGATACAGATTAATAAAAAATGCTATAATATAAACAAAAAGCCAGAGCCAGAGTGAATAGGTATCTTCTAAGTCTGCGTGCTTCATCTTCGACCACATCGTCGCTTACCAACAGGCGAGTTGGAGGTCAAACGCGGACATATCCGTATTAAAAAAAATATTCCAAAATGTAAAACACTGGACCGGAAATAAAAACGGATCCATTGACACCTCACAATTTAAAATCTGTCTAATCATTTAGGCTACAGGGGCCTTACGGCCAACTCGTTGCGCGGTCTCAAACTAACGTTAAAACCGCGTGGATTGCTTTAAACAGCTAGGCGAGTCCCAGAGTTAATAAAGATAGACATTGATGATATAGATTTGCAGATCAAAATCAGATGATAGTTAGAAGCTAAAGCCAGTAGCAGGCAATGCGCATTTCTCGCGCGAGTTTATTACACATCGTCTGCAACGTGCTTTAGCAGAAGCGAAACAGCTGCGGCCTATTTATTTTTATTTGAATTTGGTTTTCTTCTGCCACAGTTTTTTATGTGCAGTTAGGCCCTACACCGACTGAAAGTCAAGGTGGCGACACAATGTACAAGATGTCATGAACTCTTAGATTTACGCAAGGTTCAAAATTATGAGTCATCTTTATAAATTTCAGAGTAAAATGCGCCCGTGTCTACCGCCTCGGCCTACGCTGCGTAGCCATCTCTTGCCTTGCTATATTCTGCTGGATCATGGACAGAATGTTCTGTGACGCATTTCTGTACATCAACTTCCCGTATCTCCACGGAGCCTGGCACATCCTGATCTTCATCTCGTGTTACACCGCAGTAGTGCTGCTGGCTTACTTCAACGTCTACGATGAAAGACCCGAGCAAAAGCCGCAGCTCAGATACTGGCCGCGAAACGACTTCGAACTGGGTATACCCTATATCACTATCAAGAGACCATGCAGAAAGAACAGTGACCTAGAAATCTAAACGACTTTGAGATTTGTGCTGCTGATTTTAAGGCTGATATTGTGATTAAGGATCTGAAACGAAAGAGATGGATCAGATGTAAGTTTTTCTAGTATTGGTAAAATAGTTTGTGTATTATTGAGCTAGTTTTATGTAATCTGTTTTAAAGCTCTACTAAAAATTGTAAGCATGACAACTATCTAGTTAGAACTAAAGACAGTGGTGTCGATTTTTTTGTACCTACCTCTATACTTTGATAATGCTCATAGTGAATGTGGCAAAATGTAGAACTATGATGTAGCTGTTGCTGTCTTATTTTCTCTTTAGTGTTAGAGAAAGAGAGAGAGGCATACATAGTACCTATGCAACTTCATCCACATTTACTAAAACATAATATTATACATATTGCACTATATATATACTATTCACTATCGAAGTTTGACAGATCTAATAGTACTAACAGACGTATGGATTTGATATGGTTGCCAAACCGCCGTCCAACCAACGGGAGAGAAAGAGTGAGAATAACATATTTCCTTCTCTTTCTTTCCCGTTGCGTAGACTGCGGTTGACGTCAACCAAATCCACACGTCGGTTAGGGCTTTAAAATAGTTTCCATCCATTTTGAAAGGTAATGTGTGCTATCAGCAATCTGATTTTAAGTTTAGTTTAGGTACAACAAAATCGACACCGATATATTCAAGTTTTTAATCGTAGAGTAGGAATAAATATTTTTAGTATTTTGTGGGTAGATTTAAAAATCAATTGACTTTTTTTGTGATCTGTGATGTATAAATTGAGCGACTCAGCATGTTTTAAGTAACAGTAAGTCAATTAATTATCAGACAATAGAAACCTAACACAAGTTAACAAAACAAGATAAATAAAAACTGAACTTTAGATCTGTCACTTGTAGTTGTTTGCCAATTAGATATTTACTAGTTTCTAGCTTGAAACGCTACTCGTCAACAATCGGGTCGGGTCGGTGCGGTGCCTTAAGGTAGACTTCCGTGGATCGCGGCCGATCGCAGCCGCGCGCTTACGCACGCATCTAAAGCGCGCGGCTGATGCGTTTTGAAAATGTATGGCGACGTAAGTCGTCGGCCGACGCAGACCTCGGAAGCAGCGTCATACATTGTCATAGTGCGAAGTATTGTCGCATCAGCTGCGACGCATGGAAGTCGACCGTAAGGCACCTGCCCAATCGTTGACGAGTAGCGTATCAAGCTAGAAACTAGTAAAGATCTAATCGGCAAACCACTACATGTGACAGTTCTGGGAGTGGGCTATTGGTATGAGCGAGTACAATTAGGCGAGTGCTCGCATTAGTTGCTTGGGTGATTAAAATATGTGTATTGCTATTGTACCAAGTGAGAGTAGCTCAGCAAGCTAAAACACACACAAGCAGAACGAGTTGTGTCTGCGAACCATGGAATGCGACTCTTTCAGTTACGCAGATATACAGGGTTACACAAAATGGGGTACTAAGCCAATAGGAGGTCATTGTGTTCATTATGAACCACCTATAATGAACCAATCAGGTAATTGAAAAAAAAACAGGTTCTATATGAAACTGTCATTCACACTCAACAAAATTTATGGGACAGCTGTTTTTTTTTGCGATTTTTGGGTGAGTCGCATAGTAAATTGGTTTATAATGATGAATAGAAGAACCTCATAAGATCAACAGAAGGCATAGTACCACAGTTCCATGTTACCCTGTATACAGGAGCTTGTATATGTTTTTTGAGCGACAAAATATTCGATAGCTTACTCGCCTGTGGTGAAACAGGTGTAAATCAAAATACATATATTTTTGTGAAACATGAAGTGATTAAATAAATACTCGCAAACAATGTAAGGTACAAAGTTTGAATATAATAAGATTAAGTTAAGCCTTTTATTCTTGCAAATATCCCAGGTTGTTGGACAACATTTGACCAACTTTTTGACTTTATCTCTCCATCCCGTTTTACCACCGAACTGGCCGGAAATGTCATCGGCACATTATAGATACGTGGAAGTCTCGCGTTGTGGAATGGCTTACCACCTTCGGTTTTTCCGTCGAGGTATAATTTGGACTGCTTCAAACGAAGGGTGAATAGAGTCCTCAACACAACAATGCCTCGATTATTGTAGGTATCTATAGGCAGCGGTTACCACTTACCATCAGATGTCCCGTAGCTTGTTTGCCACTTATTCTATAAAAAATCATATAATTTACATACTAAATATATAACATGATTTTATCATTTTTGTATTGGTCATTGAAACTATGTTTCTCTAATACTTTGAAGACTTGATTAGTTGTTATCAACAGAAGTTATTTTCATTTGATATGAAGGGTCATGACACTATTACATAAAAACCAGATTAAAGTTTAATGTTCGACTGACATTAATTTAAATATCTGTATTGTATAAAGATGATTTGTAATACTATTTTTTTGTCCTATCATTTAACTGTACTGTTTGTATGTATGTAGGTATGAAAGCATGTTCCTTCCCATTTAAACCTTGTAATTGATTTGTTAACCAATTTGAATTTTACAGGTGTGTTTGGATCTGATAACAATAGAAAATCATTGTAGGGCATCGGAACTTTCTAATGACCTTTGATTAGCTCGTTGAGTTTGGGTTAATTTGTTTTGTATTATGAATACTCATAACACTTGATGACAAGCAATAAGCCTTGTTTTTTTAATTAATATGATAGGTATATTATTTTATATTGAGTCTATACTAAACTTATCTATAGATATAGATTTTTTAATTTTATTTCAGAATCGATTACGAAAAATGTACATGTACTTATACATTTTAAAATTTTATTTTAACCATTTTACTTTATAAAAGTATGTAAAGATTTATACGAGACAGTACAATGTGATATGTTTAAAAAAATATTTTAACTATAATGTTTGTGATTTGATGTGGCAAATATATAAATGAATTACTAAATTGAATTTGATTATATTACCTATTTTAGTTATCTATATAACTTGACATTTTACTAGGATTAAAAATACACATAAATGTGCGTTTTAGGAATGTTTAATAGAAATTTATTGTGATACAAGTCACATAATTATGATGGCAAACATAATTTAACAGGTATACAAAAATATCAATATAAAACTACAAAATGGAATATTTTGTTGATTGGACCCAAACATCAGATCAATACAAAGGTAAACACAGTTTTGAAGCAAAACAATGTTTCAAGCAATAGAAAAAATAATTGAAGACTGGCCTTAATTCTATTTGAATTCTATAATTTAAAAAAATAAAAGTTACCCTATAAAATTAAATAAAGGAATATGAGTAAAATTTTAATAGCTATTAACCTAACTTTTTTGTCATGATTAACATTTTTAGTAAGATCATTACCCTCCTTCGGTAGCCGGACTAAAAATGTCTGAAGTCTAAAATTTGGTCAGACCTGTATTAAAATCGACTTTGAATTACATTGCTTAATCAGTTTGAATCGGACGAGACATCGTGTTGGTTGGGATTAGGGTGTAAAGTTGAAGAGTCGAATTTCTTTTTGGGGTATGTGGTACCCCCCCTGTACACCACGTGGTTCTTCTCCGTCTCCAGTATCTTGACCTCGTGCAACAACTGCGGTATTTTCATCACCTTTTGGAGCTGATACCAGATGAAAATAGCTAGGTTTTCTGTTGTGCTTACCTGGAACAGATATTAATTTTGTCAGTTCTCATAATCTGCAATATTCTTCTATTCATATAAAAGTCGCATTCACTGATTAACTGACTCATCACGAAATCTCGAAAACTATAATATGACCTACAAAGCTGAAATTTTACAGGTAGATTCCTTGTGGGATGTAAAGGGCCGAATGAATGGAGGGCAAATCAACGTTGAAAGTCATCGCATATGATATGTCACGGGCAACAGCTTGTCTAACATAAAACATTATGTATTACAAATATTTTTTCTAACATGTAATATTAGTATTTAGATTTTTATTAGGTGGTCATTTAAACAAATAATTTAACTGTTGTCCAACTTGAAGTACCTAGTAGGCAAGTAGGTTACATAAGCTATAGTAGCGTAGTATGTCAGTAGGTACTGTAGTTATATCTATGTTGATAGGTACTTCTCAAGTTACACAACATTGTTGTAACTAGGAAGCCCTTATCGGTGTCTATTATCATTAGTTTCTCTAATTGGTTCTGCTATTATAAATTAGTCTAGCAATTAAATTGCAATTCTTTTCTGAATATACAATTTTGTGAAGACGTTTTTTAAATTGATAATTATTATATTAGATGATGTAGGTTAAAGCACATTGTTTATTACTTCAGAAAAGAATTGCAATTGAATTGCTAGTCTAATTTATAATAGCAGAACCAATTAGAGAGTAAGAGATAAGTAACCGAATTCTCCAGTTATTTTGATTCAAAAGCAAAGTTACTATAAACTTATTGTGATGAAACTTCTATGGGAACAATCTGAGAGTAATATTGTTTAAATACCTCTTGTGCATGCGTTTTAAATGTGTGTATGATTTACTTATGTTTTGTTAAAGTAAATTATCTTTATCTTTTGCCCTGCCAGAGCACTGACAAGAGTTTGGAAACAATAAAACTATAGCACTGGGTAGACGTTAGTCTAAATCAGTGGTTCCCAATTAGTCGTATGATTAGGGGTGTCTGCATCAAGAGGTACGCGCGCCAATCTCTTGACTAGGAGAAATTCTATTAAAGACGTCACACGGTAAGCAATCCATTTTGTAGTCAGTCTGCAGTCCAACTGACTGCATACAGCGTGATGTCTTTCCGTCTTCCATAGAATTTCATACCTACTTCACTGGACCTCACAAACTGAGTCTGAACCGAATTCGGACCGGACGGCATTTGGTGTGCTTGAACCGAGCTCCAGGGGTACGGAGTTTGAGGTCTTTCTTGAAGTGGTATGCAGGAAAAACTAATTGGCAACCACTGGTCTAAATAATTAAACTACTCCATGATGGTGGGAAGCTTTGATCATAGCTTGTTTGTTTGTTTTGTTATATTCGTTTGGATTTGCCTCAAACTTGAGCTACTACCGAAAAAAGTCTCAAGTCTGCCAATAACAGAAGGGGGCGAGGTAAACACGTATTGCACACACTGACATATTCTTACTAGTTCTACAAATGCACACTTCAATATGAGCGGCACACAACTGCAGAAGAGGTGATCAAACAGACTACCAAGAGCGGGGTGTAAGAGCTAAAGGGGAAACTAGGTATAACACCTCCTTTTATTTTTGCTAAGGTAGGCAGTTTTAATTTTGATCATTTTTTTTATGTATGTATACCAATTAGGTACTCTTACATTTGTAAACCGATTTATGTGCTTCTTTTTTATTGTCTAGAAATTATAGAAGAAGCTCTCGAAGTGGTCCAAACACAATTTGGGTCAGTAGTTTTTAAACCAGCTGCAATGATATGGATAATTTTGCTAGAGCGCATACTCATTTTAAAGTTAAAAAAAAAAAAAAGTTTATTTATAATTAATTATACACACCTCTGCTTTGAAGTATGGCACATCTTGGTCCAAGTTTTTATGATCCAAAGGGTCCATAATGGCTTGTTGCATGTATTGTTTCAAGTCGTGTACATTCATCACCATGCCAGTTTTAGGGTCTACTGGACCCTTGACCGTCACCAACACTGAAATGGAAATTAATAGTTGAAACTAAATATTTATTTTGCTATAGCATAGAATAGGTATGTAGTTATTTATTAGTATGTATATGTAGTTATAACTTACCAACATAGTTGTGTCCATGTCCATTAGGGTTGTTGCATTTTCCATACAGATTTTTGTTTTCTTCATCGGAAAGAAATGGGCTGCAATAAAATTTAGAAGTTACCTATGTATTATAGTAGGATTTTTTTTTCTGTAAGTAATTTTACAATGAGAATTATGTATGCTTATACAATACAAAGTTTTCATATATCTACCAATCTTATTATTGAAAATTGCTTTTGTTTAAAATATTTAAAAACTTAATAACGAAACAATTCATACCTGTGCAGTCTATGAGAGGAGCTGAAAGTTTCCCTTCGTGTAATAGAAACAATAGGTAAAGAAGTCATTTTTGCAATAACTTTCTAATAAAAAAAAAACTACTTAAGAATCACCTGAACTAATCGAAACCAACTAAGACTTCTTTGCCTTCGTTCGTTTCGCACAATATAACTCTCACGAGTTCTTTACGCACACGCACACGTAAGTAAGACAAGTAGACAAGTTACTAAAATTGTAATGAATTTATTTTCAAAGAAAAACTTCGTTTATTGATAAAAAATCTTGAATGATTGGATTGGTTGTTTGGTTGTCAAATCCCATTCATTTCACACGTTGCTTACGAGTACGAAAAGGATAGTGTGTATGGTTACCAACGGGTGCGAAAGAGAATGATACTCATTGATACGAACCATAAGAACTGTCAGCTGACGTTGACACATGAACGCAACACTAGAGATTTACCAGCTGCTGTTGAAAATAATCGGTACTGTCATGTTTTTGGAGTGGAGACTAACTATGGAGATAAACTGCAAGAATTTTAGAAATCCTTTGAAATTATATGAAAGAAAAGAAATCTACAAACAAACAGAGGTCAATGTTACAGCAGTAAATACACAGATCTACCACGAGTAAATGAAATGAAATTGAAATAATCGAATCATGTTTTGGCGCCAACGTGAAAAAGGCATTTCAGCTCGTTTTATTATTTTCCTAAACATGTGTATTTTCGAGTGTTAATGTATAATAATGGTGGATTCCTATTTATTAAGTGTTCGTGAACGTACTCGAGTGTGGGTTGGTGACATAGAGAGGCGAAACGTGTCTTTTCGTGTTGTTTCCAAAACTTAATGGAAGCCTCTCGAGCCGCCTCCAACACTGACATGGCATGACTCATCACTGACATCATCATCATCTCATGACTGGGGCATGAGTTTGACATGACCGTGACTTACTTTGCTTGACTCTGACTGTGACTATATTGAATAAAGACATGGTCAAAAGGCCTCTGTAGCCAATCCTAAAACCCAAACAAAAAAATTTATATAATCGAATGGTCGCAACTCGTAAAGTTGATTAATTCTCTCTAAGAAAAAAAAAAGTAGAGTGTACATTGGACTTTGTAACCTTTAAATTCCTTAGTGTTCCTTAGCAATTTCATTGTAAATAGTAGTATTTAAGTTTAAATTACTATCGAATTAAAGTATTCAAAATGTTCTCGCCTAGCAGCAGGCATTTGTTTTTCTCCACACAGGTTTGTGTAACATTTTAACATTCTTGATCATAGGTATATTATTGTTCTTATTACAGTGGGAATTTTTATCTTATTTCTCTAGATAAGCTGACTGTTGACTTGGTAACTAGAGGCCAATGCCAAATAGTATCACAGTATCACTACCTTTGCTTATTTTTTTTAAGTCTGTTTTCTCATGAAATAAGTGGAAATGGTTACAGGTCGATTAAGACAACAGTTAACAAAATCCACATCATCTATTTATTTTCAGTAATAAATCCTGATTTAGCCGTTTCTTTTGAAGGTAGATCATAATTTTTTTGTTCTCTCGCCTGCATCCCCCCAGACCTAAATTTCAAATTTAGAATACCTACTCATATAAAAAAAGTAAAACAATAAATCCACAGATTAAACTATTTTTCTTTTCTTTTTAGCTAAGGAGGTTGCAAAGCACCTTAGTAATTGCCGAACACAACAATGAGATTCTATCTCCGGCCACCCAAAATGCCCTGAGCGCTGCTAAGAAAATTGGTGGTGATATATCAGTCCTTGTAGCTGGCACAAAGTGTGGACCTGTAAGTGTTACTATTTTTCCACTATCTTAGATAAGTATTTAGATAATTATTTAAGCAAATAATGTACACTGAAAAAGGAATTTTTATTCAAGGTCTTTCAACGTTTTGAATAACTATTATATTATGATTTTATGTAATTTTTTTCTAACATACTTTTTAGTGTACATATTGTCTCTGTAAAATCAGAAATATAAACAACCAAGGGACTTGTGACTATATCGAATCTACAATGAAAGTACTGTTCTTTATCGATTGTTAAATTTGACAGTTGAGATAGACAAATTCGATAAAATGCACTTTAATCAGTACTCGCTATGATCGATTCTATTGCATTTCATCGAGTTTGACGATCGATAAAGAACGGTACTTGCACTGCAGATTCTCAGAACTTACATACATCATTGTTAGGGACTTTGTGACTAGCCAGATTCTACTGTTATTTGAACACAATCATAAAATTTCAGGCTGCCGAAGCTATTGCCAAAGCGAGTGGTGTCTCCAAAGTCCTTGTTGCTGAGAGTGATGTGTTCAAAGGCTTCACTGCTGAGACCCTGGCCCCTCTTATCATAGCTACACAGAAACAGTTCAAGGTATTTACAGATATAACATTTGTTTAAAATGCTGTAGACAATCCATTTTTTAAAATTAATTGAATAATAGATTTTCACTTTACTGCCATCTCGCCTGATGTTAAGCTATAATACAGTCAATAATGGAGCACGCTTGCCTAGAAGAAACTGATTCAATCACTACCTGAAGACACCCAGATCGTAACTATCAGGTAACACCTATTCAGGTAGCGTATTTCAGTCAGACACTATGGCAGTTTTATAGAAAAATTTACAAGAGGTAATTAGATTCGACACACACTCGAAATTTACACGTTGTGAATAGACAACTGACAGTAATATGAACAGTACCCTTACAAGTTTTGATAGTATTCGAAAACTTTATTCGTTTACGTATTGTTCCATACATTATAGTAAAGCGCCTCCAGCGGAAATGCGGAGGAACTAAAATCGGTAGTAATCGGCGGTATAGATTGCTTCACTCTAATACGAAAAATGTTTTCGAATAAGTACCTTTCAGCCCAGCAATGTATGGAACAATACGAAAACGAAAAAAAGATTTCGAATACTATCAAAACTTGTACTAAGGGTACAGAAAGACAGATATAATGATGGTGTGACTATTTTCGACTTTCGATTTTCGACTATGAAGAGAAAAGGTTTTTTTTAAATTAATTAATAATAGTCTTGCATTTGATTTCCATCTCGCCTGATGTTAAGCGATGATGCTGTCTATGATGGACCACGCTTACCTAGAAGAAACCTAGGTGTAAGGTCTAGGCTAGAGGTGTAAGTGTGAACACGGTAATCTTGGGAACTAGTTAACTGATTCAGAAAATGTGTCCTATGTGAAAATGTGTTTCATTTATTAAGAAATAACAGGCTCAGCAAAGTATATAACTAAATATATTACACATACTGAAAAAATTAATAAAATTGGCTGATAAATCTCTGAGATATGAGCGTTTAAAGTTTCTGGGCGAGGGTGAGGGTTTTGGAGGGATACAGAGCGGTTGCTCTGTCCCTTTCTCGCTAAACGTGTGTTAGTATAGCATTTGTATGGCGCGCGCATTGCTTGACGTCATCAGGTGCTATAGTGCGCTCTCTGTCTAGCATGAAATGAAAATACTTTTAACTTATTTATTTTTGAATGAATTCTAATTTTGTGTTCGTTGATAGGCTCTATTTATGATCAGCTTTTTAATGAGATATTAAATAAAAATTAGGAAACAAGCTTACTCTTTTAGTAATAAAAAGCTATACTTCATAGGCTATGTCTTGTTTACAACGCTGGCGAAGCCACAAGCAAAAGCTATAGCAATGTTTGTATATCTGTATGAATTTATTCCAGTTCACCCATATCTTGGCGCCAGCTACGGCTATAAGCAAGGCGGTGCTGCCGCGGGTAGCCGCAAAGCTGGACGTCTCTCCCATCACGGATATCATCGGCGTTAAAGACGCTAACACCTTCATTAGGACCATCTATGCTGGTAAGTCGTCATCATCATTTCAGCCATAGGACGTCCACTGCTGGATTTAGGTCTCCCCCATCGATCTCCAAAAGGGCCGGTTGGAAGCGGGCCTGCATCCAGTGTTTTCCTGCGGTCTCTTTTAGGTGGTCTGTCCATCTTGTGGGTGGACGTACTACGCTGCGCTGCTGCTTATGCTGTTAAGTATTTCAGGCATATTATACTCTGCAAATTTTTTCATTATTTCAACCTATCACGTTTGCACTCACATTAGGACTCAGAATTCAGGCCTTCTCTCAGAGAGAGAGAGAATGGGCCCATCCACTATGCTCGCCAATTGCATTTTGGTGAATGTCAAATGTCTTTGAACTTTGGGTTCTTGGACATACCGGTTTCCTAATAATGTTTGCCTTCACCGTTTTAGAGCAATGGCATCGAAACTGCACATTATTTAAGTGCCAAATAAGTCCAATGACTTATTTGGCACTTTAATCGTTGGATCGTCAGATTGTAAAGTTCACATGCTACCGTTCAACCACCATCGTTCTATCATAGTATTAGTATGCAAATGATATAACTGTACTTAGGGTACCTACCGAGTTTCGACGAAAAGTAACAATATTTCAAAAGCATCAGCCGATATTATGGTCAAATGCAAACCTATTGTTTATAAAAAAAAACTACTCTTGATTTCTTCTCTTGATAAGTTTTATGGCGAAACAATAATTTCATAATTCGTCACCGGGCAGGGATGATACATTTGTGGAATAGCGCTATGTGTTGTCTATGTTTGTCTTGTACCAAGTGTCAGTGGATTGTGGGTCATGTGTAGAGGAGATAGGCCTGAGACAGGAAATAATGGCACAAGGAAAAGGAGGCCTATACCGGCAGTGGGTTAGATACAGGCTGACGATGATGATAAAATGTCAGTGGCGCGGCAAGTGGGAAATCCTTGATCTTAAAAGTCAGTATACTGGGTTACGCGGAAAGGGAGTACTAAGCTGAAAGGGGTCCTCTAGTATATAATCTTTGATAGTACCCATCATTATAAACAAGTTTTACTAGGAGAAACTCTGAAATCGCGAAATAAATATCAGCAGTTCCATAGAAAAAGGTCATTTACACTTGACAAAATGTATGGAACAACAGATTTTTTTTGGGATCTCAGTTTTGGTCCCGTAGTAAAAGTTGTTCATAATGTTGGGTACTATGGACCCCTTTCGGTTTAGTACACCCTTTCCGCGAAACCCTGTACATAATAACAGTTAGTCCACAGTTAGTGAGTTTTATTGTAAAAAATCTTATACCTATTCCCAATATTCCAGGTAATGCGATCCTAACCCTAGAAGCCAAAGACCCAATCAAGGTGATCACCGTCCGAAGCACGGCGTTCCCGCCCGAGCCTCTAGAGGGTGGCTCGACTGCCATAGAGAAAGCTCCAGAAGGAGACTACAAAACTGACCTTGTGGAGTTTGTCTCTCAGGAACTCACCAAGTCAGACAGGCCAGAGCTGACCGGTGCTAAGAATATCATTTCCGGTGGTAAGTACACTTATTTTTTTTGAATACAACACCTTTATGTAGTGCATTATTAAATGTTGTTTGATTTAGAAACTTGTAACCTTCTACTTCAATGGGCACAGTAAAAACTTTTAATAAATACTGCGCCGGCCCTAGCCTTTGATCAGGGTATGAGCGAGATTGTCTTTCGGCGTGTTTCATTTCACAAAACTATCGTACATAAATCGCTTTTGGGATATAAAGTATTCCATGTGCTAATCTAAAATATAAACTATTTCCACATCAAAATTTTACGCTGGTTACAAACAACACAAGTGTGGCTCGCCGCCTGCCAAGCCGCTAAGACGCTGCGAGACGCGAAGCACCATCAAAATGTTTTTTTCTTCCGCTTTTGGCATTTTGGCGCCCGTCGCTATCTGGCGCCTAGCGCCCGTCTGCTCTACCTCAGGGCTGGCGCTGAATAAATAACTTCTAGCACAGTACGATAAAAATTAAAAGTGTTTAAGACATCTTTTTTCATTTGTTCTTAAAATAAACTGGGCAAGTCCGAGTCGGGTTTGCGCTCTGAGGGTTCCGTACCACCACAAAATACAATAGTAAAAATTAAAAAAAACGAGTTCAAGATTAGTAAAATATGGGACCATTTCGATTCGGTGAAAACAAGGAGGTCATCCAAGTTCTAAAAGCTTCATTCAACCACCCTTCGAACATTCCAATGTACCTTCCTTATCGTTGACTTGATTTCTTATCTTTTTTTAGGGCGTGGTCTCAAATCCGGTGACAACTTCAAGCTGCTATATGACCTAGCGGACAAGTTGAACGCGGCCGTGGGAGCGTCGCGCGCCGCCGTTGATGCGGGCTTCTGCGCCAATGACCTGCAGATCGGGCAGACTGGCAAGATTGTCGCACCTGTAAGTAACCTGTCGCTAATGCTGGGCCTCATTATCGCGCAAATGTTCGCGTCGGGATGTCACAATAAAAATTTCGTATTCGGTGATCTGCGAACGTCTTGTCGATTACATCACAATAGATATGTTGACGAATAAGTTTTTACTAGCTGCGCCTCGCTGTTTCACCCTCGTTATATCCGGGATAAAGGCTAAGTTACTCCTTATAACATTAGCTATCTGCCAGTGAATTGTAATGTTAATTTATTTAGTTATTTTTGCAACGACGACCTGTAAACTTATTGTTAGCAGTGTTCTCATGGAAGTGATGTAACATCTTATATGAGAATAAAGTCCTTAAACCTGAAAAATTTAAACAATGTAACCGATTTGGTACCGACAGCAACCTCCTTTAACTATTTTTTTTTTCTATTATCTAATATGTCAATGTATAGACTTCAATTCTTGTTCTTGTTTTTGGTAGGGCAAATATTTAAACATATTTTTAAAAAAAACTGTTGATCCGATCGCTATCAAATTTTTCAGACTCAAAATCAACACAAATTTTTCACTCGCTGGGCTGATCTGATGGTTGCCTGAAAATTTCATCAAAATCGGTACAGTTGTTTCGGAGTCCATAGGAAACATATATCCATACACACATACATCGCCTTTCATATTAGGTATATAGAATAGATCGTAAAAAGATCAACGAAAACAAAATAATAATTTATTTCAAAATAAATTTACTATATTTTAATACTTAACACTATAGCAACAAAGTCAAGGCGCACGCGTGCCATACAAATACTATACTAACACACGCTTTGCGGAAAAGGGACAAAGCTTATATGTCCAATTTTTTTTAATAAGAAATACTATCGAATACTCACGTAAGATAGGCTGTATTCGCCACCTACGTAGACCGCATCATCGCTTAACATCAGGCGAGATGGTGGGAAACGCAAGCCTATTAATTATAATTTTAAAAAAAATACATGTTCGAGTGTGGGCAAGTGATATAATATAACAAGGTGAAAGATGTCTTTTCGTGTTGTTTACAAAACTCAATAGAAGTCTCTAGAATCACTTTACTAAGCCATGACTTAGACTTGACCGTGACTTACTTTGCTTGACTCTGTCTGTAACCATGACTTGTATGACGATGTGTAATAAAACGTATATTTCAATTTAATTATAATATAACAAATATTTCAATACTTGACTCTGGCAAATGCACAAGACGTGGGACACCAAAACCCTGTTAAGAGGAAAAAAGCTTGGAGAAACTGGCAGTAGTTTAAAATGACGTTTGTAAAGTAATGCTACCCTCTCTTCCCCAGGACCTATACATCGCGGTGGGCATCAGCGGTGCGATCCAACATCTCGCCGGCATGAAGGACTCGAAGACCATCGTCGCTATCAACAAGGACCCTGACGCACCAATCTTCCAGGTACATCACACTTATACTACCTGACGCATTCGGTCTGTTCATAGGCTCTTGTGTTTTGCCAAAGCTTTTTCATAACTTTTTTATTATTTTAGTCTGTGTTTTGGCATTTAGTTAGTAACATCTAATGAGAGAGGCCATTGGCTCCCGAAACACAGTATTTATTACTAGTTCGGAGTCAATGGGTTCATATGTTGTCAATTTTTATAATGCCCAATAAATTAATTTGTATTTAAAAAAAAAAGTGGCAGTGGGCAGGGCACATATCACGCAGAACAGATGGCCGATGGAGCCGAAAGGTTCTGGAATGGAGACCACGGACTGGTAAGCGCAGCGTAGGACGCCCACCCACAAGATGGACAGACGATCTAAAAGAGACCGCAGGGAAACGCTGGATGCAGGCCGCTTCCAACCGGCCCTTTTGGAGATCGATGGGGGAGGCCTATGTCCAGCAGTGGACGTTCTATGGCTGAAATGATGATGATGATAATGATGATGAAAGCCTCTTTACAGCTGCAAACTATTGACAAGGCTATTTTACAGCCGCTATTAATAAATATTGTATAACTGTTCCCTCCGGTAAAGTTTGTCCACTTCCTAACTTGTCAAGTTCAAAACTTCCTAACTTGTCTTATGAAGTTGTTGGAATTTCGCCTAAATAGAGAAAATAAGAAACGTGTTAAGGTGGTACGTTTTACATATGGCGGGAAATTCAAATTTTAAGTTTTTTTAGTTTTTTTGTCCTTTTAGCTAGGGCAGGGTAATTATAGTACATTACACTATGTTTGCGCAAATCATTGGTTGTTTTTGACATTATTATGTATAGCTATTCATCAGTAACGCACCATATTACTTACATTTGTCAATAAACTGTTTAAAATAGCAAAAATTTGTTTATCGACAAATGTAAGTAATAACATGCATTAGAGATTAATAACTTTACACAATTTTGCTAAGAATTATAATCAATTTGCGCAAATACCATGACCGTTTTCAATAATTACCCAGTCTACCATAAAGTTTTTTATTTTATTTGAATTTCCCGCCTTATATGAAACCTAGCAGCTTAATGGACACATTGTAATTTTTTTAAATATCGTTCTTAGAAGTTGAAGTAAGAATTATATTTTTATTAGGTTAGATTGTAATTAAATTAAGGTCAAATAAAAAAATAATTATAAAGGTGTGGGCAACTTTTGAAATGGACAAGTTAGGAAGTGGACAAACTTGACCATAGGGGAAATTATACAGTATATATTTTATTAATAGCCGCTGTTTTATCTTAAGACGCTCTTTTTCCGACTTTTAGCAATTATGGTCATTCTAGATTAAGTGTGCATACCTCCATTGTTAGCTTAAAATTATAAAAATGGTGTCATAACAAAATTGAATGTTTTATCTAGGAAACCCATGAGACCGAAACACGATTAAGCACATTTCGCTCGATAGAAAAAATATACCAAAGTAGCACTGATTTGCGCTTTTATCCCTGTTTTTTTAGATTCATTCAATTACCTATTTATTAAATTATGTCTGCGATATCTTGATATATAGATTTCATAATTATGAAGGAAACTGGTGAGGTACATTTTAAATTACAGCTATACTTTTCGAAAAATATGAGAAAATCCCCAAAAATAGAAGTAGCGATACGCACGACTGTGTGTAAGCGCTATGATTTTGCTCCGCTAAATGCGACTTTAATACTATAAACCAAGGATTATGGTCATCTGTAGTAATAAGCGTTGCTTAAAAGTGGGAATACCTCGCCTTAATTTAAAAAAAAAAAAATATTCTGTAAAGTAGTATAAATACTCAGTCCCGAAATAATTGAATTGAATACAGGGTTAGCTTGGGATGTACTAAGCTGAAAGGTTATTGTAGTTATTAATATGAACTAAGTCAGTGTGTCCATCTTCAAATTCACCATCCCGTACCAACAGGCGAGTTGGTGGCCTCCATCCTATCCAGGGTAGCTATTTTTATCAAAGACTTTCTTTGATCAACGCGCTGCTGTCGCTCCGTTACCCGCTGCACCTAAAAACGCGGCCTTACTGACGTGTTACTCATTTATTTCAGGTAAGCGACTACGGGCTAGTCGCAGACTTGTTCAAAGCAGTCCCGGAACTAACAACTAAGTTGTAAGCTAAACTCTTGGAAGTACAGTGTATAGTAAAATTTGTTTACATATTTTTGACCCATTCCCGTAAGATTTTGGAAATGTTTACTTTTGTTATCGTATACATAATTATTTAATCACGTACAAATATATTATGTAATAATTGGAAGTTGTAAGAAATAAAGTTTGTTAAAAATATTTGGCTTTTATTACGTTGTGAAAAAGTCCCATAAGTCTTGTTGGTGGTGCAACCTGGACCCGTTTAGCACAAGACTGTGAAGCATGGAAAGGTATGCGGTAGGCCTTCACCCAGTTTTGGGTGCCCTAAAATAAATTAATATATAACCTATCAAATAAAAATAAAAAAAAGGTTTTTATTTTAGCACAATTAATATTATGTAATTTTTAAGTGTAATAAAGGCTTTTTTATTTATTTAAATCTTTAGGACTCCTTTTTTTTAATACTATTTTGAAACGACTTCAAAAAAAGAGAGGGTTCGTATTTCGGTTGTATGTTTTTTAAATGTTTCTTTCCTCATGCTTTCCTCAGAACTCCCGTCATTTATAAACTGATTTGAAAATTAGTTTTTTTATTTGAAAGGTTATCTTTCAGATTGGACCCATAGATATTTTATCTATATCGGTTCAGTAGTTTGTGGTTTTTAAATCAAAATAACTTTTATCGTAAACAACCTTGGTCGTCAATTTGATGACATTTTGAACATCTCGTTTGCAGTTCTGGGGGTCTAGACAAGAGCCACTGGGGGTCTAGACAAGAGCCACTTTAAGCGTTCACGCATGCGGAAAGATGAAATTGTATGAAAATGACATTGACAATGACATTAGTCATTGACATGTCATTTTCATACAATTTCATCTTTCCGCAGGCGTGAACTCTAACAGAAAGTGGCTCTTGTCTAGCTCTAGACCCCCTGTGCCGTCCAATATGGAAGTGATTATAGTGTGCGAACGTAGAACTAATAAGAAAAGATGCACATGTTTACCTCGCTTCCTTCAGTTTTTGGCAGACTTTTCGGGTACTAGGTCGAGTTTAAGACAAATCCAAATTATAATTTTATTATGATCAAGGTGTAGATAATTATAACACAACCATTATTTTTTTCGTAGCGCATAGGTTTCTGTAATGGGTAACATTAGTTTTACTACTCAGCGCTAGATGGCAGTGCCCGCATTTAGAATTTTTATTTTCGTCAGTTTTATATGTATGTATTTATCTATATAAATCTGATTATCTATTTAGATAATTTTAATTCAGCGCCTAAGTGAAAAACTTATTGTGCTGAATTTGTTAACCCTCACGTACCTATCTGAGTAGGTAGATTTTAGTAATTTTAATAGGTACTACCTACGCCCAAATGCATTTTTAGGTAGGTAGGTAGGTAGGTATAGATATTTAAAATTTAACGTTATATAATTCTGAGCCTACAATGTGTCTCCCAATTATCTTTGTAGCATGGGTGTCGTATTAAATACATGTTTTTTTTTTATTGTAATTTTTTATTGATGAGTTTGGTACCTAATACTATCCTAGGAAGGTACCTATATAGAAACATGCATTATATTTATTACCGTTTGTATTACAAGCAATTAATCATATAATTAACTAATTATTAACTCTGTTAATTAAGACCGTTAGTTTCTCTAAGATACTAAAAAAAAAAAAAAAAGAGGTAATAAAGAGTTAATCAATCAATCAATCAATCAATCAAAAACTTATATAATAAAGCTAAATTTAAAACGTTTTTTTAATACTTTTTTTGCTACCTAAGATCTATATTTGAATGTCATAATAATATTTGGGTCTTGCAATAAATTATTGTGTATTGAGTAATGATAATCATTAGGTGTTACCTATATAGGTGAGTGAGTAGGTACATCTACCTATATACCCTGTTTCATACATGTGTACCTAAGTATAAACCAACAGGAGATAGGTAAGTGCGCAGTCAATTACGTTGGTAATGATAGCGCGCCGGAGATGCAGCGCGGTTCGCTTGCTGAGTGGCATTCTCGTTATCGCGCCTGCCGACAAGCAGCCGGCGGCGGCGGGCGGGGCTCCGGACGCCCCGCCTCGAGGGCACGCCCCCCGCGCGCGCCTCGCGCCGCGCCAGTGCCCGCACCCGGGCCTCACCGCCGTTCGACATGCCGCGACCAACGCGCGCATCCTACGGCGACCAGAAACCTCCGTACTCGTACATTTCCCTGACGGCGATGGCGATCTGGAGCTCGCCGGAGCGCATGCTGCCGCTGTCGGAGATCTACCGGTTCATCACGGACCGGTTCCCGTACTACCGGCGCAACACTCAGCGCTGGCAGAACTCGCTGCGGCACAACCTCTCCTTCAACGACTGCTTCGTGAAGGTGCCGCGCCGGCCGGACCGGCCCGGCAAGGGCGCCTACTGGACGCTGCACCCGCAGGCCTTCGACATGTTCGAGAACGGGTCGCTGCTGCGCCGCAGGAAGAGGTTCAAGCTGCAGAAAGGCGATAAGGATAATCTCGGCGCTGAACTGGTCGCGCTGGCGAATTTTAATAATTTATTCTTGGCGAGCCAGTCGAGCGCCAGAATTCCTCCATTGCCTGCATACGAAGAGCCGACCAACTTCGATACAAATTACAGTATGAACAGTTTTGCAGTGAAACGGAAGAAACCGTTCACTATAGACAATATTTTGGCAAGTGACATGGATAAAACTAGTGATGAACCTAACGTGAGTGATGTGTGCACGCCTATAATTCCTTACCATCCGGAGTTGCTGGCAATGGCGGCGGCGATGTGGTCACCAGTGTTCAGGCAGCCTCAGGCTTACTCTCCCTCGATTTACGGACCCCTTCGTTTAGCGCTTAATTTCCAGCACAGTTTAGATAGTTTGCAGCCTAGTCTATTGCAACCACCTCTGAACCCCTTATAACCAAACTAAATCTGCTAAACTTTTATTTAATTTCCTTAATTGGGTTGTAATAAGAACCCTAAACGAAGTTGGCAGTGTTTCATTTATATGGCTAATCTATGTTTTTATTTTTAGCTAGAAAACAGGTTTTATGAGGCTTAGATAAGTACAATAGCTATTGACATTATAGACTGTAGCGGCCTCACCACAAAAATATAGGTAATCTGGTTTTTTAACATTGTTAAAAACATTTAGACAACTGATAAAAGTGAATCTTACGTGAGTAATTCCCGTGTAATATAAATAAAATGATAAAAGTGAATTAGTAGAAATATTTTTTTGAAATGTTGCACACTGTCTAAGCTGTGTTTGATGTTTTGGAGCAACACGGTTAGTGTCTACCTAATCTAGCTAGGTTGGAAAGATAGGTACTTATACCTACATGATATCTATTTTACAAATAAAATAAATATGTCCAATAACTTGCCAAGCTTTATAAATTATAACTAAATAAATAACTCATGACAAATTACAGAATAGTAGAAAAAGATAATGGTATACATACCGAATTTTCTAATAAGTTGTAGCATGTAGAAAATTTCTGTTCGGTAGGTAATTATACTAGCATTTGTGTTGTTGAATGATTTGTATTTTGTATTTATAATTAGGACTCAAATCTTTTACCGGCGAACTCAAAATCCCCCTTTGTCGATTTTGTCCTCTTTACTGCATTAGAATTCATATCGTAATATTTATCACCATGAAATATTCAAGAAAAAAAACATAGGTATTGATTTTCAACCAAACGATCAAAACGATGTCTCCATGTGTCTACTTGAAGAATAGCACACTAATTGCTAAAGTTTGTAAATGGTGTGTGTGCAAATAATGCAATAGCAGAGCTGCTGTTTTGGATGATATTTGGCGTAGAAATGACTATATTATCTGTATTTCTAAATACTTTTTATCCTATACCTGCCTACTTTTTACCATTATATTTTTTTTATGAAAGCCGCGCGTTACGGAGCGGTTTTTCGCAGATTTTTAAATATAAAAATTAACTAAGTAGGTATTTAAAAAAAAAACGATTGGACATTATTTTTAGTATGACATTGCAAACGTTTTGAAGTACTTAAGTAGGTAAGTTATTTTTTTGTTATGTTTTATTAATTTTATACTTCTAAACAACTTTTGTTTCGAGTATCTTTTTACGATCTTCGCCGCCATCCTATTAAATATAAACACAAAAAATGCTTTATTTGCAATATTATACTAAAGATAATGCCCTAATGGATTTTTTAATCTTACTGTGTACATCTTCAAAAATATTTGAAAATTTGCAATGGATTTATTTCTGGTCCATAAGCGCGGTTTTAATTTGGAAATTGGTACCTACTTAAATGTACATAAACTTAAATTTTATTGTTGGTTAGGTATAGATTTTATATTATCAGTTAAATTTAATTTAAATTAATTAAAGTTAATGTTTTATATAAATAAGCAATATTTTATTTCACGCCTTCAAAATTTTCCTCAAATGAAGCACAAAAATGGACCGTTTATTAAATTGAAAAATAGAAGGGCAGGTGATATGGAATTGTGAACCGTTTTTATGGACATTAGCCCTGTGCGATGTTCCGCGTTTTAAAAGATAAAACGCCCAAATTCGTGAACTTTGAAGTGAGGGGGATGGAACAACGTAGTCGGCGGAATCAACAACCATGACGGAACATCGGATGTAGGTACCTTTAAGAGTTAGGATCGCGTCATTTTTGTTATTTATGTGTTACGCCTCAGGCGAGGGCTGTTTCGGTAATTAATATAGAGAAATGATCAAATTGAGTGCCGTTTACCCCGAGGCATCCCTTCTGTTCAGGCGCGAACACCTTTTCGGCGTCTATCAGTGGTAATAAATTAAGCTGGTGTCACCGATTAATATGGGACATTAGGAAGGAGGAATTTTATGTCTTTTCCTAGACACATATTTTCCAGACTTTGCATCGTTCTATTCGTTGGCGATAAATAATGGCAGCTAAGGCTTTTTAGCAGGGTTCGAAAAAATCCGATTTTTATAATATGTATCAAAAATCCGTTTTTTTTATAAATCCGATATATATCGGATATATATTTCCAAGCTAAGAAAAAGAAGCGAATTTCATTCTGTAAGGGGACTAAACATTTAAAAATGTTAAAGGAATCTGTAAAATAATACTATAAGTAACAAATTACCACATTTATAATTTAAAAAAAGGAACAAAAGATTTAGCGTTTATTTGAGTTTTTTTTAATGAAAACTAAAGAAAACAAGCATAAATCGACTTATTTAAATAAAACTATCATAATTATTCTGAATTGTAGTTTGCCAGGGTAAACATTAATCTCCAAAATTTTTAGTTCAGACGACAGGAAAAAATCAATTGATAAACCTATATCAAGATAAAAATTTATTGATATATATCAGCGGATATATATCATGATATATATCGGCGAACCCTGCTGTTTAGACCACAGCGCAAAAAATATACCTTCTGTGTTTAGACTATCCTACTTTTTACTCTATTGTGAGAAAAAAAAACAGTCGATGATTAAGTATATTAATTCGCCTAAATACGCAATAATTGGTTTATAAAAGTTTTCAAATGAACAACAATTAATATATCTGTATGTAATTGAAATACAAATCTTTAATAATAATTATACACCTTCTATTTCGTTTCTTCTTATAAAAAGCATCGCTACATGAACATACAAGCGTATGTATAAAGTTCTGTAAAAGGAAGGCAAATACGTAGAGACCACAAGCAGTGCTTCAAAAATATTATACTTTGGTAGGTAAGTATAGGGAGTCGGTCAGAACAGAATATGCCAGCCAATATTGCGAATGAGTCGAAGCGTCGAACCCTAATAAGCAAGTGCAATTTCTTACAGGGTTGAGTCGGGTTCTTGACAATGCGTCGCTTGCTGTCCAATTGCGTATTATTGAGACGACGACACCGGCCACTCACAATGGACCACTAAGTATACAGGGGAGATAAATGTTTCAGAAATGCTGAGGATGCTATACAAAACTTTATAGTTAAAAGGATGAAGGATTGGATTAATTTCTGATTATTAACGCTTAAGAACAGACATGATATCTTGTATGGCTCCCTATCTAATATCTATCATTAGATAGAGAGCTCTATCTAATGTTTTTTTTTGGTATCTCTGAAGTAGCTCTACTTCAAATAGATACCAAAAAAACTCGTAGCAGTGTACGACAATACCTGCTTTGAAATCTCATCCCCAAATTATTCACAGTCTACTGCCAATCGCAATTTTTCTTTTCTTAAAAGGAGATATTAGGTTTTGTAAATTATTTTCCACAAAAACTGAGCCTAATAATAACACCCTGTGAAGTGAATTTCTGAATGCTGCAAAGCAATAACTACGACACTGGCCACAGCGAAGCAGTGACACACACAATAGGTGATTTCGGTACTCATCTCTTTGGTTATCCTTAACATAACAAATATTGGATGATCCACTGTTATGGGACTTTGTTAAAGAATACAACCTTTGTGTTTGTCGTTTCAGTGGCGGCTCTCAGGCTTGGCTATTAAAGTTGACTATAAAATAGACAAGTATGCTAATTTTATCTATTATTATAATATAGGTATATTAATATTTTATATACCTAGGTTTTTTAAACATAATATGCAACTCCACGGACATGGTCCGAGACTTTTGTTATAGGTGCCCACTTAACTATATTTTTGTTAACTTAAACGAATTTACTTACACGTAATAGTACACAATTCTGCGAGAGGACAGTTAAGTACGTACTTGCACGAGTGTGTGGCCGTCGCGCGATGAGGCGGGGAAACGAAGCTTCACTTGGCGCCAGCAAGCCAAGCCAGGCGTCACCAAGTACCAGCGTGAAGTATCCACTTGGCACCAAGTATAACTATGCAGCACCGTTGCTGACGATGCTACTTCTACTACGCATCGTCTGCAAGCGCTTTTAGTTAGATCTTAATCTAAGGTTGATAGAATTTAGCCGTGTTATTACTAGTTGTATGTGTATACCGTGAACCAGTCCAGACCAGAGACCCGAAAGCAGCACTCGATCACGAGTGTGACACATGTGCCAGCCATCGCCCTCCTCAACCATATCTGAGGGAAGAGAGCGACCCGACACACGACGCTGAGCATCATGAATGTTCGTATCGAGGTATTATTATTAATAATAGGTAAACAGAATCTTTATTTCTAAACGCTTTCTTTTTACATTTTAATCGCCTCCCGGCCCAAGGCTTCCATCACTGCCCCGTTCCGATCTTTGATGGCCATCTGCAGGTTGTTAATAGACTTCGGTGATGCGGCCGACGCACGAAGTGACTGATGGCACCGTCTTCGATGTCGTTGGTGTACTAGACGAAGGGGCCGAGATACTGTAACGACCACGTGCGACTCGCTTTCATGCATCAAATTTTTTGGCTTGGCCTTTATGGCGATTTCCAACTCGTATGTTGACTCGTAAGCTTCATGGATGGTAAGAGTGCGTGACCCCGTTCCTCCCCCATAACCCTGGCTGATGAGGGTTTCCTTTTCTTCCTGCGTGTGTACTAAAAAAAGGGTGTAGGGGAGGGTGCTGGGTATTTGCGCCCCATTTTAGTTACCGTCTCTGCTCAAAAAAGCTAACACGGAGAGCTGAAGAATCTTTATACCTACTTACCTACCGCAGTAAACGTTTGCCGATACTCGATCTGCACTCTAGAGCCCGTCTACCCCAACAGTTGTCGATTTTAACCTAATTATTTTATAAATATAAGAGTATTTTAATTATAAATTACTGACACGTCACATGATTGGCGTTGCTGTTAGTGCGTTAAGTACCTATCTATTAGTCAATCATCGATCTATATGTACTACGTACGTACAATTGAGTACTTACGTACAATTGAATTCTTTGTTGTCAATTAAGAAATTCTCGCGTTGGTAGGTATATGTACAGGAAAATTGCAAGTTATAACTATTCAAAGTTCAATGCCCGGATATTATCGAAACAAATATCTTCGTGATTTCGGTCAGAGATAGGTATTTACCGTTCAGTGATTTTAGCAAATCATGATTCACGGGCTCTCCCTCTGCAAGGAAAAGTATAAATAAATAAACAACTGCTGACGGCAATAAAACCAACTGCAATTGTATACATTTTCACGCTCTGCTGACGCTGAGAATCTAGTTTTCGTCAAATAATGGGACTTCAGACCTATCTTTTAAATTCTGTCCGCTTGCAATTTTTTTCTGTCGAATTCGATTGAAAAAAATGGTGATTTTAATTAGAAAACGTTTCTAGGTTATTCAGATGGCCGCCTACAGATTTAAATTAAATTTACCTGTAATTTCCTGTAAGAATGATAGAATTGTGGATGCCTAATTAAAGAAAATAAACCCAATTGTAGTCACACTTAAAAAAAATACTTTTTATGACAACTACACTACACTATTATTAGACTGATAATAATAAAGTGAAAATTTAAACACTATGAAATATATAATTTTCTACGGTTTGATTCTATACATACCTAATTATCTAATCCGTCAACCAAGAAATGGGCAATGGGACAACCTTGGGAGTTGGGCTTCCTTGCTTCCTCAGATATATAATTTAGATCCTTTCAAAGCCAGAGTGCATAGGTATCTTCTAAGTCTGCGTGCTTCATCCTCGACCACATCAGTCGCTTAACAACAGAAGAGTTATAGTCAAACGCAGACTTACACCTATGTGTTTTATATTTTTTTTATTGTGCTGAATTGATATAGGTAGGTACATACCGGATTTTCTGCAAGTCGCCCATGGAATGTTTTAGATAATCTAAACTCTAAATACAGAGCATCCGATTTACTTGTAGAGGTGATCATATCAAGGGGAGAGTCTATCAATGGTTTTCTTAGACTCAAGTTTTTCATGGCAGTTTAATATGGGCGATTAACGGGGGGCAGCGTTCGGTAAATTGCGTGACATCTTCTCGTCCAAGATACCACAGTGCCCAAAGACAAGGGTCTTTGATCAGTGTGTGTTGCCAGTGATGACTATAGTACTGAGACGTGGTCCTTAACTGATGGCCTTTTGGAAAAAAACTCAGAGTCACACAGCGGGCAATGTAGAGAACTATGCTCGGAGTTTCTTTGCGCGATAGAATCTGGAACGTGGATTTTCGCCAAAGAACCAGAGTCATCGACATAGCTATTAAATTTTTGCAAGTTGAAGTGGCAATGGGCAAGTCACATCGCTCGAAGAACCGATAACCGATGGGGAAGAAAGGTTCTTGAGCGGAGACGACGAACCGGAAGACGCAGCGTAGGTAGGCCTCCCACTAGATGGACCGACGACATTGTGAGAGTCGCGGGCATCCGCAGTGGATGCAGATGGCAGGCTTTTGTTCAGTGTGGAGGTTAAAGGGGGAGGCCTATGTTCAGCAGTGGACGTCTTCTGTCTGATGATGATGATCAACGGTCGGACTATAAAGTCAGTGTTTGTTGAAAATACCAGTTTGGAATCGCAAATCAAATAAATAAAAACATATCTAAATAGTAGAAAGCTTCGCTTTCGCAGAAGAGTTCCGAGTGACCGTTACTGTTGTAGTGACGCTGAAATTGGTTCTCACGGACACGCGCGTCGCACAAAAACGCAGAGGAAGACGGTAGCGGCGCATTAATCAGCTGCAGCGGCGGTGGATTCATACGTACACTTGAATACAACACTTCTTAGGTTAATTCCTAACTAGAATTTAGGTACCTTCAGATAAGAGCACAATGCTAAATTGACTCAGCTTTAAGATCGGTTCTGAGTTTTAAAAAAATAGTGAAGTGGTATATATCTGGGACCCGGGCATGTTCTAAAACTGCGACCAGAACCACCGGAGGATGGACAGCAGCACCTTATTAGTACACGGTGAAAGTACTGCGAACCCCAAGTTGCCTACCAAGCGTAGGGATTATGGTAACACCCCTCTCTAAGAGGGAGGCCTTTGTTCAGCAGTGGACGTTTACTGGCTGGTGATATGATGTGATATAGCTGGTGTCGGTGCACAGTGCACTGTAACATGGCTGGATCCGTAAAGAAAAATACATGTACCTATTTCCGATACGGTTGTTACCTAGGTAGGTGAACTTGGGTAAAGTTCTATGTATGTATTTGTTCCAAAGTGCTCCAAAGTCGAGTTTTTATAAACCCAAAATTAATACTTTTATTCGAATGATTTAGTAAGTATTTTATTCGAATGATTTAGAATTAAGTCCATATCCTTTTGATTTTTGGCAAAAGTAGGATAATTATAGCACTTACTTTTTCTCTGATAGGTCGCTGTTTTGTCAGATTGTCGTTGAGCTTGGAGCTTTGGTTTATGATCTTTTGTGTAGCATTATTATCGTACTTTAAGGTCTTACTAAATAGAAAACTATAAATAAGAAATATAACAGCGTGCTCCATCTTAGATTCCATGATTGCCAGAGTGTGGGCCTCAGATCAGACAGCCATGTCTCAGTGTTTCACCCACTTTTGTCAATATCCCGCTAAACCGCTTAACTGTAAATTGTAAGTATGGCACACTTACTCATCTATCACGCACGCCACGAAACTTACACCTACACAATGTACTAACTAATAGTCCACATGCAAAAAAGGGCGGCAAGGTCCTCTGCTCGAGTTCGACTAATAAGGCATCAAACTTGATTTAGGTCTGATGCGTCCGCACCCGCCATGCCACCTTACCATATCTCCCTAGTTTGTCTGATTTGCAGGGCTAACACGCGCACCGCGACAAAATCTTGTCGAGGGAGAACGTGACAGGGCGCCTACGTTTTCGTAAACGCCTGGTTCGCTTTGGCACGATAAAAAGACTCGACAAATCTTATTGCAGCGCATGTATTCCCTGCTGATGTGTGGGCGAGCACTTAACTTTAAGAAAAAAAAGAGAAGTTGTTTAAGTTTTTAAGAGAATCTAGTAAGAATCCTATTTGGTCTTAAATTTCGTCTGCTGTAGTCTCAGTACGCGAGTGTACAATTTCTATAGCGCGCGGCGAACGTTCGGTGTCCGTGCGTGACGGATCTACTCAGCGTCGAATTCACGGCAAGTCAAATGTTTAATTTGCTCTATAAATCAGGCCATTAGACGCATTTCAAGGGTGTCATCGAGTCATCGCAGTCTCATTGGAATCGTGACGGAGCGCGCTGTGTGGTCGACGGTTGGTCGGTGGGGAAACGGTAGCTTTTCTTGTTGGTATACTCATTGTGAGACGCTGAACAAATTCAATTCGTGACCGAATATTTGATTTGTTTGGGGATTTGCTGGAGGTCTATTGGAGCTGTACCCCACCTATTTATATAAAAAATTAAGAGTTGCGCCTGTAGGTAGCGTACCTATCTACCTAGGTATATTTAAATAGTAGATGTACCTACTCATTTTTTTTAACTTAAAGTAGGATGTGGCCTAAATTTACGAATCTCAAAAAAAAAAAAAAAGACAGCACCTAGGTAAAACAGCAACAATCGCCCCAACTCAACATAATGCCGGCTGTTAACCAGCTCGAAAAAGTAGGTGGTTGTTATAAAGTAGGTATACCAAAGCAGTAGGTACGTAGTTACGCACGTTTTGCATAGGTACTTATCATACTTAGCAGTAGTCTCGAGTTTGCACTTTAAAGTTAAATATATTTGCAGCTGGCTAGGTGAAAAGTAAAAACAGATAACAATTGTACTACTTAGATTAATTTAACAAAGTAGGTATGCAAACAGCAAACGTTTCAGTTTCTGTAAAGCGTTTTCATAAAATCGTTGAATAGAACGTTGCGTGACCCCAGCTCCGGCTTGGTAGAGGAAGCTCGACTCAAATTAAATTAGATTAAATTGATTTATTGGTGGAGGAGCGTGAGCGTGGTCCTCTGGGCCCTAGCCGGGGTTGCCAGCTGATGTATAAAATTTACTTCAATTTTATGCCTTAAATTTAAATCAAGTTGCATTATTGTTATCAGTGTTGTTATTGTCGGTATATTATAAAATTCATGGCCAGCACACTTAGATAGGCTGATCATAACGATGACAAGCTAAATAATAGCACCGCTGTACAATACAATGACTTTTTGACATCACAAGAAGGACATTACAAATATTATACAGCAGTATTGTACAGTAGTAGGTTGTTGAGCTGTAGTATCAATATACCGACTTAGTATTTACATAATGATTTAAAAAATGTCTCTGACATGACCAGATTTATAAAAATTCCACAGTAAAGAGATATTACTGAATCCTGGCAACACCACCTAGGTCCCTCCTACCCCGACTCTCGCTCCGCTTCGTTCCGCCGCACTCCATCACAACCTTAATTAATGCCATTCGATTCGGAAACTGACCGGAAAAACGAATCACCACCGAGAAAACAACGAGAAAGAACAACTATTACGAAATGAATTAGCTTTATCGTGCTCTACAACGAAACTTGAAAAATGAAAATGTAATTTAGGTGTGAGAAATCGGAACTGTGCGAATGAGCAGCGGCACTGGGTATAAAAAATGTAAAGTCGGTTTACGGATGATAATTTTACGTGATAACACTTAGGCCGATCGTGCCTCTCTATTGCTTTTTCCGCGCTCTCGCTTGCACGCTCGGCTCAGGCGGAACGTGACAATTTTTCGTGTGTGCAGCTGGCGTTCATCGATTTATAAGACGTTATCACGTCAAAAAAGCAAATATCATAGAACCGACTACAGAAGGATTTTGGGGTTTGCGAGTAAAATTTGGCGATCTGACTCTTAGATCAAACAAGCCAAGGACGCAAGACACATGGGTGCGATGTAGAAAGGGGGGAAAAGAAATTCTCCCAGACATTTTCTTACTAACCGTTAACCGACTAAGTAATGAATAGGTAAATAAAACATAACAAACACCTATACAGTTTTTACACACGTTCAACACGTTCATAGCGTGTCATAAAACTGAACTGATTAATATAAATTTCGCGAAGAAAGTTACACAGCATGAGCGGTGCTATATATACACTGTAGATAAAAAAACTTGGCAAGCTACCAACTACAACCAGTAGCTATCAGCGAGCTAATTAAGTAAACTTGTAATTGACATTATGGCCGAAGCGGAAATAATTCATTTTCAAAAATCTTTCAGAGCGCCTGGTTAATGTGACGCGTGACCAAAATGCTTTTTTTTTTTTTTTTATGAGTGACTTTTACTGTTGGCCTTTTGGCCTCTACAGCTTGACCGGACTAGTTAGCGAACGCAGAGTGCGTACGGCATAACTTGGTGGTTAAGTTTATAGGCGACTAGCACAAGGGCACCTCGAAGGTACGAACCTCGGCTTGGGCCGTCGCCGGGAGTGGGAATCAGACTTGCCCAGGCACCCCAGAGGGGGTGTGCCCTGGAGCCCTAATGCTGGCGTGTTTCTGGCTCAACGCATTAGCATTGCCATTCAACGTGGTAATGCCGCCAGCATGTTGGGTACGCTGCCAACTGGTAGTGGGCTTGAGCATTTGGATTGTCTTTAGACCTTCAATGGTCTGTGGGCAGTCTAACTGTATTTGTAGTGTTAGTATTTAGCTAGTATTTTGTTTAGTTAATAAAGACACTTGCACCAGTATAAAAAAGGAACCATTATAATAAATACGCGGAGTAATGCAATCCAAGGAAAGATGGATCCTTGATGCAATCTAATAAATACTTTACTAAAGTACTTAGATCCGATACGAGTACTTAATTACATAAACACAATCGCGCGTTCAGCTCAGTTAGTCAGCCACGCTTTACTGGGTCGTGTACAACTTTATTAAGCTAATTTTAGTCATAGCGCACGTTTTTATTTATTTAAGTAATCTATTTAAGTGGCAAAAACATAATCTTCAAACGGTCCATTAAACGATGGCAACGCACGGCAAATTCGCACGAAAAAAATGGTTACATGGAAGTGAACGACGCGGACGTACAAAAGCGATTTATACGCGATAATTCCGATACATAAAACATTTCATTATAGGCAGCGCGGCCCCATTATTCAAAGATATTTATTCATGTCGAATGATTGCCTTTCTTTTGTGGATCGACAATGGCCAAGCGGGCCGTATTCCATTTGCGGGTCGCTCGGCGCTCGCCTGGCATTGTACACGCGAGACCGTTTTGTTTCGGCTCCAACGGCGTCTTTTCACGATGCATATCCTATTCTAAAATTAAATGGAGGCAAGATTGATGAGTTTAGACACGACCTGTGACACGCACTACTGAATGTAGCTCGTACAACGCGGCGCGCTAGTGTGGAATGCGCTTTATTTTACCCTTTATAATAAGCGGTAATTATTGGTAGCGATCTGCCGTGTTTGTGTAGGTGGATATCAGTTTTTGTACGGTGTTTGGGTTCACTCGCCCGACTAATAGGATTTTTTATTGTACACATCTCGTTTGTTGTACCTAGTAGAGTTGTAGAGTAGCCGCATTAACGTGACGTTAATCTATTCTTTAGTTTGGTTGACTTCTAAAACATCAATCATTGGTTTTCGGTATAGAAATAACAGGAAATATAAACATGTTGTTAATATATATACAAATGCAACAAGTATAAGTAATATGACTATAAATACTAATGACGTTTATAATACAGGAGTTGGTTTAGCAAGAAGTAAAGGTAAAAATCTTTGATAAGTATTATATTAAGACAATATCGACAGAATAGTCAGTTTATCTAACAACAAACTTACCTTTACCTTTTATTTTACTGCAAGTTGGTCTGTCTTTGTTTACAATAATTTCGGAGCTTAAAAAAGCGAGAGGGTTCAATATAAAAATAAGTAGATCGTAGTCATTACAAGCTAATTCGATTGTTTGGGCAAGGTAGAGTAGTTTTGGAGCGTGGCGGTGGCAGAACCCTGTAATTTGTAAAGCCGACGTTCTTGGAAACAAACTATCTTCTTCTATTCCGAATATGAAGTTTTAACTTACATTCAAATAATGATGGTTCATTGGCAGTAATATAATAATGAAGGCAGTAAGGAAACATAACAGGAAATTATTTTAATTTGGTATAAGAAAGTCACGTTGTTGTGTTTATGCCTAGTTTTAACACTTTAAATAAAGCAGAACAGTTACGGCAGGCTACAGTTAGGTATAAGTTTTAGTTGTAAAAGCATGAAAAATTTGTTTACCTGTTTTCATACAAACCGAATGTCTGGCATGAAAAAATAATAATTGTGCAACATGAGAAAGGCACATTTTATCCCGGAAAATATGCAAAAAGGCAAAAAAAGCTGTTAAGATATTCTGAGTGGACCTAGGCACAGTATACAAAAATATAGCCGACCATTTAATTATTTTAAGTTGTCTACTTACGTATGTGTCGCAAAAATTACTTAAATACGTACTTACTCTTAGGAAGTATCTTTAAGCAATTTTTTTTTACTGGAGCATCTGCCTTTTTTAACCAAACAAAATACAAGCTATTACTAACACTACAAATACAAAAGAGGTTAGGCTAAGAAAGAGGGTAGATCGTTATGTCTGCACCTAACTTTTTAACTGTTTGACCAACCACCCGCATTCTTCAGTCTTCCCGTCAACATGGTGCATGTAACTGCGCCGAAATATCGGGAACTCATTCCACAACGTTACCACGGTAAATATCCCGTAAATAATCATATAAATTTACTACAAATACAGTTAGACTGCCAATAAAGCGTTGAAGATCTAAAGACAATCCAAATGCTCATGCCTACTATCAGTATTTACTTAGTACCTAAATATGTTTTTAATGCATATATAAATCCGCGTTTGACCACAAACTAAGCGACGATATTTAGACGAGCGGTTTAAGTAGATTTATATATACATTTACCCTGAGGAGCACACCAACGCACCGGCAATGCCTCTGGTGTTGTAGTTATCTATGAACAACTAGTAACCATAAGTGGTACACTTGATGGTAAGCCATCAAGTGGCCTGACAGACCGTTTGCTCCTCTCTTTTGAATAAAAAAACCGATTATGTAATGGTACAATGGTACAATGCTATTTGTCATTTTAAAGTTAGCAGTAGTAGCAGAATCGGATTCCTGTCCTGATACGACTAACTTATCTGAAAGTCAAGTGGAAGAGTCATAATAGTAGTTGCATTTTTTTTTCTCATTAACCATCTCAGCACATATATTGACACTAATCCTTAAAGAGGAAGATATATTACGCGCAAGATTTTAGGTCTAGTTTCAAGGGAAGACGAGAGTTAAAGAGTCAGGAAAAACATGAAAAATTACCTAAGCCCAGAGACTCCACTGGACGGGCCATCTTCTAAGAAAAATTGGAGGATCGCAATGTCAAGAAGGTTTCTCCCATGGTATCATCTTAGAGTTCCCAATAGCCGCTAAACCGTAGGCCAGCTTGGATATCGGTGGACATATGCCGTAGAATTGGACCTACATGAGTTCTAAGTCGCCGTCTAGCGAGAGACAGTTCAAAATAGACCGATGGCGTTCTCTTGTGTTGGACGCGGTAAGACCCACTTCGAGTCGCTACACCAGCGGGGGTAAGTTAGTAACAGATAAGTTGGTCGGACGGGCTGTATTTACACGATTCTAGTCCGATTTGTATCTCAAACGGCTCACCGACGCGTCCCGCGAGGTAATTACGGAGGTTACGCCGGGAGTGAATTATTAGACGCGCCGCGGACGGTAATCAACGCAATAATTGTTGGTAGGCGTCAGTCCAAGGGGCCTACTCGCTTTCATGAAAATCGAGCTGTACTCGTTTTTACGAAAGTTACTGTTATGTTGTCTTTAATACTTGCATACTTACAATGTAAAGACTTGTAAGTTTTTCATTTACTCTCCTTACACAGGTTGTCAAAACTTAACAGGAGAGGCCAAACACAAGTAAAATAAAAAAAAGAGATTTTTGAATTTTTAAGTTTTATCTGGATCAGTTTTATTTAAATAATAAGTAAAGATGATTGAATAACACATTTAATTATCTGCTCTATATCTAGGCGTAAGTTGTCCTTGTCTTTGTGTATGTTCACTTGAGCACCTTTGTTTAAAACTATCTACATAATAAAATGAACAAAAAATTATGATAACTAGAGGCTAACAAAATGTTGAGTTGGATAAACCGTATCAGTTTCCTGCGATACAAACCTAGCCTAGTGCAGAAATCGCAGTACAAACAATTAGTATTTCTCCTTCATAGACATAATCCAGTGTGTATTTCTATTTTATAAACAAGTATGTAAGCCTATGTTTATGCAAATAGAATATTTTTCTTTTCTTTTCTTTCTTTCTTCTATATGGCATCCCTGACTCTAGGAATTCTAGAGGGGAGCTATACAGGAAAAGTTTTTTTTAACTACGGTTCTATCACGCTTCATAGAGTGAAAGAAGCACCATTAGGGTCTCTTTGATGCACATCAGCAATGCTTACATACCTACCTGCCAAGCCACAGGATATTATTATGTTAGTCCTTTTACTAAATTCCAAGCAGTACCTACATTAGCTGCCAAAACATTAAACATCATGTAATCAACGTGCGCAAATCATGAGACCTTGTTTCTCATCCACTACCATAGATAAGCCTTGGTATCTATCGTAAACCATAGTAGCCCCCTAGTTTGTGGTTTGGACTCTCACAAATTGAATTTGGTACGATTGCCGCGTAACGGTGCCGCTTTGTTGTGTATTTTCGGTGCTATGCCTGAGTTTACCTGGGAAGTTGTTTGTATGAAAAAATAGTATACGCATCGTACCTATTCTGTGCGCTGTACATTATAATTACTGTAAAAACACCGCAAATTTTAATTGTAAGTAAAAATTACTATATTCATTGAAAGTGTGTGTGACATGTTACTTAAATTTATTCGTAAGGAAATATTCTTGGGAGTTTTTTTTACAGATTGTTTGCTAATTTAAAGCATTTCTATTTAACTATCTTTTGCCATACCATACTTACCTAACAGGACGTATTTGACCAGGGTTTAATATTCGTACTCAAAGCTCACAAAATACTGCTATTTAAAATCGCCTACATCGATCGAGAATTGATCGCCCAAAACATGAGCTTACATCCAGTGTTTGTATGTAAACGCACCGTTTATTTTGATCTAATTGTAAATAACAACTAATACATTCATGAAAAGTGAAAGTTTGACTTTGAAATTTTACCTAACTTGTTCGTAAATATGCTTAGGGTAATTTTTTTGTACAGCTTTATTTGTCCATTTAATACATTTCATTTTACTCTCTTTTACACACCTACAAAGCTTCACGTCATTTGGCCGTAATTTTGTTATACTGAAAGCTAACAATCTATTGCAATAAAAAATAAAAATGATAATTGATCATCAAAACGTCGCTAAAAGTTCACTAAGCTTCATAAATAAAACGAAAAACTATCGTATTACTTAACTAAAATTTAATTTATGTCGGAGCTGCAAGTGTTGCCTTTCCTGACTTGCACGCGAGCCCATTGCTTATTCAAGTCAAACTGAAGCTTTTAAAAACAAAACTGGGAAACTATGCGGCAATTTATTTTGTTAGGGCGCCGCCCGCCCCGCAAATTCATTACCATCACAACCTGCCGCTTCCGTTTCCGACGAGTGAACTGACGCTAACTCAACATCCGCGACAATTCCTTTTATTTCTGTATACATTGCTGCTTTTGTTTTTCACTATTGTTTTCATACCGGCTTGTACTTTTCAATGAACATTGATTGCTTTATATTGTGAGTAGTAGTTGCGTGCGTGGTGGAGTTTTCGTGATCGTGATTGTATTGCCTTGACGTGACTCAGGCTTCGTTTGCACAGGCGTTGTTTTAAGGAAAACTAACATAAACTTGCACGGTCTAGTTATTAAGTATTTTTGTTTCAGAACTTTTGTTTTGTTAGGCTGTGTTACTGTGTTAGTACGAATCTATCAATTCACTATTCTTTCATTGTTTTTTTAAGTTGGTTTGTCAAGCCAATTACACCTATGTACAGATTCGTAATCAGCATAAATATGACTTTGTTACTGTATTTTTTGGGATAAAAAGTACTATGTATTTATATTCACGATACAAACTACTTTATTGCTAAGATATACCTACATAATTTATTTGCATAAAACATGAGTATATCATATTACACGCATTTAAAAAAGCAAGCACAATTACACATATTAATCACTTGGTATCATGTTTTGCCTATTATATAGGTGTACAAATCTAGAGAGATGGCAAAAAAATAACAACGTACCTAAATAACATATTAAAAATCTATACTTAGGTAAACTAATAGTCGTCATAATTGTCAATTATTAAAATATGATGCTATTAATAAAAGTTTAATTTCTATAATCGCAAAATAAACAATAGTATGTACCTAAATACGGAGTACGAGATCGGTTTGCAGTCGCGCAACTTTTTGTAATCCCCTAAACAGAATCGCTTAAAACAGCTAGCCATAAAGCATAAGGATTCACTTATCAGTGTGTTTTGAGGAACATCTCTGTCAGCTGCGCCTCAGCTATGCAGTATGCAGAGAGAAGATAACAATAATATTTCGTGACCTACATAACTCACTCACATAGCCTGGTTTATTAATAGAACCATTTCGAGAGCGCTATATGACGGGCATGACGGCTAGTCAAAAGGTTACACTCAATAATGCAATGCTTGTCGGTCAGCGTGTCATTGGAAGTACGGAGCACAGGTGGGACGAAGTCACTTTGCGATTCATGGACTCACAGCGAACGCTCACACCACAGACCTATAATAAGTCTGTGGCTCACACGCACACTGTAAATGCATGTTAGATGTATGTATGTATTGGTATGTATATAGGTACCTACGGATTGTCTTTTATACAAGCTTTTTAGCTTGTCCTGTTACTATAAATAAATATATAACATTCGGGTGCATTTCCGGTCCTGTGCTAGCCTTGTCCACTGCTTTCCTGCTGTCTTAACGATGTGATCAACGTGCCATCTTATCCTGGACCGGAAAAGATGACGCGCTGAAGAGGAGACCTATATCAAGCAGTGGGTGGAAAATGGATGATGATGATGATTCGGGACATTTTCGCACACATGGTTATCTGACCCCAAACTAAGCAAAGCTTGTAATATGGCTGCCAGAGACTGATAATACATACATATATTTGTACATATATTTGTATAGATATTAACAACCAGATAACAAATGAACAATGAATTAAAGATTTTGACTAAGTATTTAGTAGGTAGTAGACAGTAGTGAGCAATACATTAGTTGATGATCTCTACTTATTTACATAATATGATGTGCACCAGACTTTCGTTCAAATGATCTTTGTATCTCTTCGATATAATATAAGAGGCAATTACGCGTGTACAGACACCTTTTTGACAATATACATTAGTACCAATTTTCCGACGTCGATCAATAAATAAAATCTCGTATTTGCGCTCGCCCACTGTCCGTGATATATAACGTTTGTTAATTAGGTTATCTTCTCGCCGGCATCTTCAAAGGGAATGAGGATCAAAAGCTCGTTGATATTAAAAATGCCGCTTATTTTTATCATAAATCACCCTCTGGCTAAGGCAAGAAGAGGGCGCGCGAAAAAATACGATCTACTTAGTTGGAACAAAAAATATGCAAGTAATGACGAACGCACCCTGAGAGCTTTTTTGAGTTACTTGAGCTTGTGCTTAGAATTAATTATAAGTATCGGCCGATAAGAGCAAAGTGCTGTCACATTCTTATTTTGTCATTGTTTTTTAACCGACTTCAAAAAAGGAGGTATGTTATCAATTCCATCGTTTTTTTATTTTTTTATCACTCAGCTACGCGCTATGTAATCTGTCTGCACAGTAGTCTGCATGTACTTGCTCTGGGGATCGGGAACCATTTTTTTAATATTACGAAGATGGAATTTTATTTAAGTTAAGTATCAATAAAATTAAATCATCATGTTGCAAATTTAAGAACTTACCTTCCTAGTAGTAGGTAGTACTGTGATACCTATAGATTTCCCTTCAAGTATGTAAGTACCTATATCTACTTAAGCATAGGTATGTTAGCGGTAATTTCTGTTTGTTATTATTATTATTAAGTCTATTTTACTCCACTCCAGGGTAAATATGTAGGCCTCTCTCCCTATTATTCATTTACTTTTAACTTGCTCTGACTGTAGAAATAACATAGGTACCTACTAATCTACTGAGCTTCAAAATCTAGTTTGCCAAATTGGTCACAAAACGTTCGAACTGAAATGGAACCAGGCCTGACTTTCAGTATCTTGTATTCGAGGAAAGTATCAATTTGATTTCTCATAACAAGCTGCCCGAGGGTTATCAAAGGAGAGCGTCAATGTCGGTTTACGGTCACTATAATCACAACTACTTTCGACAAGTCTTTATCGGCTGCATTCGCGATAAGCACCCGTGACGAATTCGCACCACTTTACTTTTCATATTCTTACGTCCTATACTCACCTACTCAGACATGAAAAGACTTAAGTGAGATTCCCTTTAAACAAAATGAAACCTTTAAGAACGAAAATAAGTCAATGTTTTGCTTTTGCAAAACATTTTGTTGAGTCTGTTTGAATATGCGAAAGAATAATGTCCGAGATATTTGTATCGATACTTTATTTCCAATTATAATACGCCTGTTCTTTATCAGATATTTTTAATATTTCATGCTTAACTTAAAATTTGGAACTTTCCTTCACATGGAGTCTTTATAATTTGATTATTAATCGTGTCCAAGAAGTAAATTTGCAATTGATTGAAGTACAACGTAAATACCTGCTGTAGTATGGAAGTGAAGTTGATATATTGCATTACAATACGACAACGAAAATCTATACTAATATTAAAAAAGAGGAAAGACTTATATTTAAGTATGTTTGTAACGAATTGGCTCAAAAAGCCACCGATTAAAAAAATTCTTTCACTGTTGGGAAGCTATCCCCGGGTGACATAGGCTATAATCTATACCCGTGCGAAGCTGGGGCGGACCGCTAGTATATTATAAAATCCCATATCGACTACACTTGACGATATTTTCGACCCTTTTTCGACGATATACGTATTTATTGCCGATTTACGATACTTCAATAACTAAAAAACACTTAATTTTTAGCACATAGTTTTTACATACAAAAAAAAAGTATAAACCATCGACTTCGTGGGATAAACAGGTACCTACTTATCTAATTAAGTTAGTGTAATTCTGCCCACTTAACTCCATAACCACTGATACATATTTGATTCTTCAAGCAACTTGGTTGAAAGCTTATAAGTAGGTACCCAACTGTTATCTAGTTATCTTTAATCGTTAAAATTTTCCTCGATGATGAAATGCATAGAAGCTCGAACTAGATAGTAGTTTAGCTTAAGGTGCCGTAAAATTTATAAAAGACTAGCGGTCCGCCCCAGCTTCGCACGAGTATAGGATATAACCTATGTCACCCGGGGATAGCGTAGCTTCTCAACAATGAAACAAGTTTAAAAATCGGTCCAGTACTTTTTGAGCCAATTCGTTACAAACATAGGTAACATACAAATCTTTCCTCTTTATAATATTAGTATAGATGACTACTAAATGGATTTATTGTTTATCTAATTTAGGGGGCATGGCGATCACAGCTATCAAAATATTACTGATTAGCAATTGAAACTTTTATATGCTAAACGAAAAGATCATTATCATTAGATATCTCGTTACTTATACATACACGTTCCCTTAATCCCATGATGCAATGTAGAGTAGGTAAGTATGAGCTGATGAGCTCCTTATGAATTTACAATAGACAAATAACGTTTATAAATGATTGTAGGTAAGCATGCTGGCCCGGTGCATAATGGTGCCGGGCCAGCATGGTGGATTAGGGCCCATCCTCTCTATGAGAGAAGGCCAATGGGAACATAATAGGCTAAAATGATGATGATGAAACATTAGGTAACTGTGACTCTGACAATACTTGCATTCGGTGGTTAGTCGTGTAATATCTTATTCATAGGACTAGTTGATGAAGATATCAATTAAATTAATATTGTTGGTTATTAAATATCACTCTATACGATTTCAGTATGTAAGTAGGTACCTACTACAACGATGAGATATGACGCGCCTAAATCTGTGTTTAGTATATGTGGGCTGATACTTTCATACCCATTATCTAGGTACAAATGTTTCATCTCACCGATTAAATTATAACGCAGAGAGCTTTTAATAATACCCATTCATCGTGGGATCGGTGTGTAATTCAAATCTCTTTTTCTGTATCACTGTAATTTACATACGCTAAATAAAAAGCGGTGTCATCACAAAAGATATTTGGAGGCAATATAAACATAATATCAATTTAAATTCCTTGTTAGTGAAGCGAAAGCCGACATCATACCTGAAAGTGCAGGGTTCGGATTGGCCGCGGGACGGACCAATCGCAGCCGGCGGTAGAGCAAGGCGAGCCGCGAGCGGAACCCTGCGAGCGCGGCGTGAGCGGGCGGGCCACCGTCGCGCACCGCACCTCAGTGCCTCTTCATACCTCGCTACGAAGTGACGCGACCGTGCATTTGCGCTGTAGTTCCTACTCACTAACATTTTTTTAAGATTGTTCCCCGTCCGGGACGGTGACGATGCCGCGACCGTCGCGTGAATCGTACGGTGATCAGAAGCCTCCTTATTCGTATATTTCCCTGACGGCGATGGCGATCTGGAGCTCGCCGGAGCGCATGCTGCCGCTGTCGGAGATCTACCGGTTCATCACGGACCGGTTCCCGTACTACCGACGCAACACGCAGCGCTGGCAGAACTCGCTGCGGCACAACCTCTCCTTCAACGACTGCTTCGTGAAGGTGCCGCGCCGGCCGGACCGGCCCGGCAAGGGCGCCTACTGGACGCTGCACCCACAGGCCTTTGACATGTTCGAGAACGGGTCGCTGCTGCGCCGCAGGAAGAGGTTCAAGCTGCAGAAAGGAGAAAAAGATAATTTGAACGCGGAATTGGCGGCGCTCGCGAGTTTCAACCGTGCATTTCTGGCGAGACAGGCCGGAGGTCCACCGCCGCCAGCACCATTGCCCTCCGCGGGTCTGTACACACCTACCATGTGCCCTCAGTTGAGTCCGGAGCCGGCGGAGCTGCCTGAAGTCGGTTCAGTGACGATACTGCCGCGAGAGAGGCCCCGGCGGGCGTTCACGATCGAGGCGCTGTTGGAGCCGGATTCACCGCGGCTATCGCCGTCGCCACCGCAGCCGGCACCGGCCCCGAGCCTGCCGCTGCACGCCATGGTGCCACGACTAGAGCTGATGGCATCGCCGTACGCGCTGGCGGCACAGCGCTACCACGCCGAGCTACTACAGGCGGCAGCGCACGCCCTGCGCCCCTGCTACCTGCCGCCACACCCGCTGCCGGTCGCGTGACAACCACTGCCTCGAGCCCACTGCTCCGACACTATGTGCAATGTTAGATTGTAAGTACAATATTGTTTACAATGATACAAATGTACCTATTCCTATTCTAATCGTAGTTCGCGACGAGTTAGTTCATGTAGGTAAATGTCAAAGTGACTATGTTCGTAGCTATTTATTTTATAATTGATGGACTAACAGTATAACCTGTCTTGTTTGACTTAATTGTCTTTGGAAAACTAGCGTTTCTTTTAGTTTTTTACCTATAATTTATTGTTTTTCAATACCAGTAAATCTTTTTTCAAAAAATACTGTCGTATCCGATTAATTAAGTAAATCTTGACACATTCTGATTGAACTCGACGCTACCGTACCGGGAAAATTAGGCCTAAACGCTTGTTATTAGTTTTGCCTTGATTTTGATCCTAAATAACCTTTTAAAGACTTTTTATACACCTGTGATTGTTTTCCTTGAAGAAATAAATAATAATGATCTCATTAATAGCTCTACTATCAGAATTTTAATGGCTACATAAATTTTTGTGTAATTTAATTGACCTGTGATTGTTCCTAATGCAAAAGCGTTATCATCGTCACTGTATTCTTGTATATACGCTTAAAATTCTATAAAAATATTTTAAATTAGTAATGTGAAGTATAATTGTTGTACCTATGTTAGATATGAGTATTAAGGACTGTTATTTATTGTAATAGTAATTAAATAATAATGTAGTTATTGAAATATTAACAATAATCATTGATATTGATCATTTAGAGTCGTGTCTGTATTTGTAAATATTGTTTTAGTTGTTATAAAGTTTCAGTAGTGATATTAAATAGTATTATAATGATTTACTTAGTTTCATTACTTGTTTTTATAGTCTGATGCATTGGTTAAAATGGTTTAAATACTTTTTTTACACTAAGCATAAAATGCCTTTTGGTGAAAAATTTACTTTCAGCATCTTTGCTTTATAGGAGTAAAGTATTCATAATTATCTCCAAAATTATTCCGTGCTCATAAATTTGTCAAATAAAATATTTTACTTATGTTATTTTATTTTATTTTACAAGGAAAACATACAGCTGCTAATTAAGATAGTAGATATAAAAGAAACAGTTACACAAAAGTCAATAACATGTTTTCACTAATACAAAATAGAAATAGTGTAAATGCCCCATTGCAACACCAACTAGGGCCTAGATAAATAGTAATCGGAAAACAATGTTCGCAGTCTTTAACATAAGAGATAATAAGTTAGTTACCAGAAAGAAATAATAAATACAATTTACAAATATATAAAACCTAAAACAAATTAAATAGTTTTTTTTAGATTTAATTTTACGTTTTTTATGCCATTTTATTTTTTGTATTATCAAATATGTATTATTATGTTCTAAATTATCTCTGGTGTGAAGGCGATATTTTTACTTTTGGCATTAAAATCTCGACAGTAAAGTATTTTGTGCTCATAGTTGTCTACGAAAGTATTATGAACTTCATAATCCTGTACTATTTCCAGATGTCTTTAAATATTATAATAATCAAAATTTTCATAAAAATAATACTCAAATAATACTCACTTCTCGGTTAAAAAGGCACCACCAGTTTTATGAATAGGCCTACAACATGGGTCTTTTAAAATGAATAATCAGAAAAACTACATGAACTGTTTGTAAAATGTTTTAATTTATTAAATATGCTTCTTAAATTTATCTCTAGTGTAATTCCTCTTTAATAAATAGCTATAACAATCGATCACACCTTTCGAAAATACACCAATAACAACCAAAGACTTCGATTTATTAACAATTTTCTCAATTGTGCAAGTATCAAAAAATACCCATAAGTATGAGTTTACAATTACTTAATATCAACTAAACTTAAAATAAATTTTAGCATTCTTCATATGTAAGCATTTTGATGGTACATCGATCAAGTGGTGGCCGACCAGTACCATGACTAGCATGTGCATTTACATAGTCACGAGTTTGTAATAACCAATCCGCACGTGTGCCATACAACGTTTTACAACACATTTGCGAGAAAAAAAACAAAAAATGGAAATTAAAAAAATACCGTAAAGTACACGCACGGTGCTATACAACGGAGCGTGCGGTAAAATTCATTACCGCACGCTCCGTTGTATGATCCGTAATGTTTAACTTTCGAACGATGTATACAGGCTTCGTAAGTGCACTTTTTGAGCAAATGTGTTGTAAAATATATTATCGTGACTTGATGCGATATGAGTCTGAATTGTATTTATATTTTACCCGAGTGCAAAATAATATACAATTCAGACTGGCAATAAAGCATAAAATAGAATATTAGCATCTGTGTGTCGATTTTATTAAAATAAACAAGGCTGATGCCTTTATAACCAGTCTCCATTATAATAAGTTATGGATGCAAGTCCGGATTATAAAAATTTTCATTTCATTTCATTTCAATACACTGAAAAATATCCTGAATTTCATGCTTAGTCTTGAAAGAAGGAATCGGTTTTCCTTCCCAAATTCGGAACGAAAATCCAAAATTTAGGAAGGGATAGGTCATTTTGCCTTATCAAATATGAGCCGTTTTCTTTCAATTCGAAAACTTTCAATCTTTTACCATTTTCCTTGTCAAAAATATTTACACAATGTACTTAGTTAGAGAATCTTCGTGTGAGGGCTTCAGCCACCAATTTTGGCTAAATGGTAAAAAATGGTGAAGCCGGTGGTCTGTTTCACGGCGTAACTTACCGCGACGATCACCATTTGTGTCCTAATAAGTCGTGATATTGCCTGGAAGACAGTTGCTGACTCACCGTCCGCCTTGTTACACAGATTAGAGCCAATAAGGACCTCACAGTAGGCCCTTGTGAGGTACAGCTTGCCCAGTAACTACTACTCAATCTGTGAACAAAGTTATGAAAGGTATGAAAATAATATAATGGAGAGTAAGATATCCTTAATAAATAAGGGTTATTGATAATTAAGTTCTCTCTAAATTTGTATATAGTCGTATTATTAATATTAATATACATTACAAAAGTGCCATGACTAAATAAAATAAAATAAAACCGGCCAAGCGTTAAGAAAAGAAAGAAAGAAAAATATTTATTTATAACGGCATTAATTAATCTTTTTCTTTCTTTATTTTTACAAATAGCAAAAATAACCGACCAAGTTCGAGTCGCACTCGCCGATAGAGAATTCCGTGCCATCTTGCAATATATTTGTTATTTATTTATGAAAAAAATTACTGTAATTCAGTTCCGGATCGCAAGAGCTCGACTCACGCTTTAGATTGGTTGCTGCAAAATCAGTTTTTTTTACTATTGTTTCAAACACGTATTCTGTAAAATTGTGCAACGGCTGCTATTACGGTAAAAACAGCCGTTTAAAGGTAGGACCCGTTGGTCTTACTGGACGGAGTTGGCTTATGTTTCGTATCCCGTGGAGTACAGGACCCTAAAAATTTAAATAATTACAGGTATCCAAAATTCATATCATACTTTTTGGATTTAACATTTAGATACTTCCCTACCCTATAAACCCCTAAAAATAAAAAAGGACCCTAAAAATTTAAATAATTTCAAGTACCCAAAATAAATATTTTTTGAAATTAACATTTAGATCCTCTGTAATTAGTAAAAAGAAAATGATTGTTTTCGTAGCACGTAACTCGTAGCATTATGCGCGTTGAAGTCTTTTGCATCGATGATTCAAAACCACTATTTTTGATATAAGATAAATAAAACAAAACGACAGAACGTTACAAGCTTCCGGGAAAATGAACGTGAACTATTTTTAACCGACTTCAAGAGCAGGTTATCAATTCGACTGTATGTTTTTTTTTTGTATGTTTGTTACGCGATTACTCCGCCAATTTAGAATTGTTTTTGTTCATTCTTTTTTTGGTTGGTAGGTCATATCTCATAAGCGGTCCCATAATTTTTTTACCGACATTGATTCAGTGCTTTTTGAAAAATCTACAAAAATATCTACAAACTCAATGTACATTGTAAACATTGTACAGTGCCACCAACTTAGCTGTTAAGGTGGGCAACATTAGAACTACAGTTATTTCTTGGTGAATTTCATACTTTGTTCTCCACTAGCGACGCTGTCAATTAAACAGCAAACATCACAGATCTACTACTGACAAACATAGAGGAACAGACTTAAAAAAAAAACAACAAACTTCACTCTCCAAAAATAACTGATTATAAATTGTAAATATGTATATAAGTAGGTAATATATGTATTAATAATTTCGTTGATTGTCCTTTAATGCTCATTGATTTGAAGTTATTTAAATATTATTTTCTACTTTTTAGTTTCAGTTTGTAAATGAAAGTATAGTCATGAAGACGGTTAATTTTTTTTCCTAAAAATTATCTTTTTTATTTTATGAAATTTAACTTTATTTTTGTTATAAAATTAACCGAACATTTTGTAACATTGTAAATATCTTACTACTAGTATTTACACAAGTGATTGTTATCAAGTAAATATTTTTCACTGTTATTTTCAATTTGCACATTTATAACATTAATGTATATATTTGTATAGCTTTAATTATACACTTTGTTTATCATTCAATAGTGACATCATCGCAAGCGTTGTGTTCACGTCTACCTACTTAAATACATGTAATTAGGTAAGTAAAAAAAAATAAAAATATATAGGTTTGCGTTTGACCGCCAACTCGCCTGATGTTAAGCGATGATGCGGTCTACGATGGAGCACGCTTGCCTAGAAGAAATAGATTCACTCGTGATTTGAAGATACTCAGACTGTAACTATCGGGGAACACCCATTCAGGCAGCGCATTCCACAAACTAGCAGTTCGCACAATAAAAGTGGAATCAATGCGCTTCGTACGGGTTTTCAGAATATCAACCATAAAGCGGTGACGATTCTTTGTACTCAATCTGACAGTCCGATAGATATTTTGAAAATAATTTAGACCAGAAACGTTATACAGGGTTATACGTGGAAAGGGTGTACTAAGCCCAAAGGGGTCTATAATACCCATCATTATTTAAACAACTTTTAATGTGGAACCAACGCTAAAATCAAAAGAAAAATCAGCTGTTCCATATATTTTGTCGAGAGTGGATGACTGTTTTATATGGGACAGCTAATATTTTTTTCGCAATTTCAGGGTTTGTACTATAGTAAAAGTTGATCATTATGTATGTATTATGGACCCCTTTCAGCTTAGTACACCCTTTCCACGTAACCTTGTATTTACTTTTTGGTAATTCCATGTGACATTTCTATGATAGACCACCGCGACATTACATATTCTATGAAAATTACAACTGGCTACTTGTTACGGTTGGAAAGATACAGCCGTTAAAAGGTAAGACAGACAGCCAAACAGCGTAGGCTTAGTAATAGTGTCCCGTTTACACCTTTTGGGTACGGAACCCTAAAGATCACGATGGTTCGTAGTTCGTGGCCTTGTAGCTGCGTGAAAGAAGAATAAATAAACCAACAAACACAAATCAAATCAAATCAAATAATTTTTATTATCAGACACAAGTACCATAAAAAATTACAATTAAAAGTATGAAATTAAATGAATCAGAAATCAGAATTATACAATTATTATTATATGCAATGTCAATATTGAAATAAATTATCATAATAGAAATTACATTATACTATGTCAATTCACTTCAACAGTACCCTGATGTGATGGTGCAGGATGGGACAATTAAACCTATCAGTGACAGCTTTCAGAATGCTGTTGCCACTCGCACGTGTTCTACTTAAAAGCGAGGTGACCTTTTTGCGCATGATAGCTGCAAAACCATCAGTGCGAGCTTCCACAAACATGGTGGACGCGCTGCAGAACCGTGGGAGCCGCATCAGCATCCTGAAAGCATTATTGTATTGGACACGCAGAGCATCGAGAGATTTTTGAGTATATGCTGTCCACAAGCTACTGCCGTAGAATGATTGACAGTAGGCCTTAAAAAGAGTAATTTTGACTTCATTCGAGCAGGAAGAGAATCTTCTGGACAGCATATTCGCTCTCACCGTCAACGCTCTGCGCTCCCTATCTATGTCCGCTTCATCACTCAGATCCTCACAGACAATATGACCCAGGTATCTAAAATTTCTCACTCTGCTAAGAGAGCAACCATTCAGCATTAATGGGGGTACATTACCGGGACCCTTACCGCTCTTAGAGAACACCATATACTCGCTTTTTTGTACACAAACACACTTTCGCATATTTTATAATAGTAGGAAGGGTATGATGATTTTCCTATAGAGTGTTTTTTGCTCAATAAAACTTTTTCTAATCTAGAGGCGTTGTCTAATCATAGACTAAGCAGTCTGTCCGTCCGTCTCATAGCAAAACTCTCTCAAATCTCACAACAAATAATAAATATTTGTAGAGGCAGCTGTTTGAGAAATGTTATTACAGAACCTAAAATAATAATCGGGCTCTCTTAGCACTTCTGTTGATGTTTTTGCCCCGAACACCTTTGCTTGGAGCGCTCTAGCCTATAATTTCGAAATTAATATCTAACACATTGTGCCTATCCGTTCGTCCCTCGATTTGCCGTTTTTATAGCTTTCCCGACACCGTAACTGCTAATTATTTCTACCGCGGTATCGCCTCAAGGCTGGCCGAAATATTTATGGAAAGCAAATTTCAACCTTCATTTTTTGAAATAAAGTTTATAGTCTTTTTATCACTTTAGATTTTAATCAAATCTGAGCTAAACGTTCGCGGCGCGTTTCGGAACTTGGCCATTTTTATGATAAAACAACGGTATTTTTATTGAACTTGCGTGTTAGTGATTATTGGTTTATTGTTTTTCTAAAACTGTTGGATTATCCTCACGATGAATAAATCAATTCTTACCATTTAGAAATTACTGGTGCACTTAGTTTTATAGATTTACGTGGTATTCCAATAATTTACAAGTATATATAGATTTTTTAAACCCTTGCTTAAAGGAGATGATTATTTTCAAAGGGTAGAATAGATTTAAGAGCCCGATCAAGTCAAATTTCAAACACAAATGTTATCAAAAGCGGTAAAGCTGTTTGGGAGCTACGATGCCACACACAGACACACGAATGTACACGTTAAACTTATAGCAACCTTCTTTTTGCATCAGGGGTGCACATATAATTATAATATATGATCAAGAAATTTGTTTACTATAATTATATTTCTGAGGCTCAGCAATGTTTAACAACAAATGTTTACCATTGGCCATGGAATTGTCAACTCTGTTCAGTTAACACTAGGTTCAATATTACTCCTCATTTATTAAAATTGAGAACAAAGGTGCGGCGGAGGACTCACGACGCAGTGCGAAGCCTGGCGAGACAATTTTGAACCTACGGTAAACTAGAAAGAATTGACTTTTAAGCGACCAGTTGCACGCCCGTCTCGACTCTCCAATGAGCGGTAGACTTAAGTAAGTCATGTTATAACCCCACTGTTGTAGATGGTATCATCATTATCACGCGACCGCAAACCATATCTGGGCGCGATAAGGTTCACGTTCGCGTGATTTTCCAACTGAGCGGATTAGGTGCCGCAATTTGCTGTTGTCCGTAAGGCCCCTGGTTCAATCAATTATTATTATTATCGGGATTAAAGAAGCTTCTAATATCACCACTTCTAAATCTTGTCGTTTTATTTGCGGCCGTCTACTCTGCATTCAGTCACTGTCTAAAATGTGTGCGAACTGTATTCGTAATATTATTTTTGGTGTGATTATCACCTTAATCACCAAAGTAACATTTCTCTTCACCACTGCTGTTGAATCGATAAGTGACTTTAGTTCGTATGTAAGTTATAGTAAAAAGCTAAGATAGAATTCAATTACCGAAAGTCAATTGAATAAAACCTGAGAACAATGTCGTCATGGCGATCAGAGGGCTGCGCCTATTGTCCGTCGGCTGCGCGGTTGAATGGGCGACATCCCGCGGTGTAGTTCCGGTGATTGTGTCAGGCCCCGCCCAAGGCAAGGTGCTTTGCCCTAAACTAGGTCTGTGGTGACCCTTTTATCTTGGCGACAAATAGATAGGACATTGAAAACATGCGAATACTATTAAAAAGAAAATAAGTTGATCGTAAAACATATTTTTTTAAACAAGTTTTTCTATATAGCAAAGATAATCCACCAACTTGGAGCGGCAGACATATTGATTTTTACTGTGATGCCATTCACTTTATAGTTTTCTACTCTTAAAGCTCTTTAATTTGATACCCATATTAACAGGGTTGACAAAAATATATATCGTTCGCCATCGTACGGTGAGGGCGATTTTAAAAACTTACAAAATTAGGATTGCATATTGTATTGTCTCCAAAACTAAAAATGAATGCAAAATTTCAGCAAGATTTTAAAAAAATTTATAAATGAATAAAATTATGTCACCTATCAAATAAATTAAAAAAATAATGAAAATAAAATGACGATAACAATTTCGTAGTAAAATTTACCTTTCGATAAAAATATTAGCCTGCTCTAGGACATTATTTTTAGAAAGCATTGTTAACACACTTAATATTGTGTAGTTTAGTTAATTACTTGTAACTAATATCCTGTCCTAATTAGGTAATTAAAACAAATGCCATGTTCATGTTTTAAATTAAGTAAGTGGCGTATGTAGTGTGGTATCACCATCTCCAGGGTTACCCGGTAAGAGTGTACATAATAATAGGTATTTCGGACCTCTTTCTGTTTAGTACACTCTCACCGGGTAACCCTGGTCATACTCATCATCACGAACAACTTTTATTATGGGACCAATTTTATGGATATCATAATTGAATGCATAATTATATAATATTTCATGTCTGTGCTGTGCTGCTAACTATTCAGGAGTTCCCTAGTCAGGACCCAACCCGGGGTGCAAACCATGTCATGGTAAAACTTAAAACCGGCTATCATAATAAAATGTGAACACAAAATTTCGTATCTGTGCTGTTGACCGTGGAAGAGTTCCTGATATATCTGAAGCTAATCCTGGATGTCGATTCAGGTCCAACTGACCCAACATGTAAAAATTCAACTCCGTAGGATAAGAGGAAGTGGTTCTAATTCAGTTGCAAGATTTGACCTAAACAAACAACCGAACGAACCGATTAAAAAAAAAACGATTTAAATGAAACCGATTTTAATGAAATTTCTATGGGGGCAATCTGAAAGTTTATCTTTTAAATCAACAATTCTCCAAATCGATTCATAAATGACGGATTTCTGAGGTAACAAATATATAAAAAAACAACCGAAATGAGAACCCCCTTTTTGAAGTCGGTTAAAAATAGAACCGCTCAAGACAACTTCCTATTCACATTTTTTTTAAATGCTACTTCAAGAATTCAGCCGTCCTGTTTTATAAAGTCACACAGATAATAAACATGGATTTCAAAAATATTATAACTCGATTGTTTACTAATAAAAAAAAATTACCATCCCGACATCCCTACTTGTCATTAACATGTGTGCTATTTAAAAAAAAGCTACCGCTACTAAAAAGGTATAATAATCTCTATCATCAATAGACAGAGTCTAATTTAGCTGAAACTTCTGTGTCCAGAAGAAGATGGTTGTCATTAGATCACGTATGAGCCAGAGGCTCAGCCGATGGTGTGAAATGAGCGGCCGTCGGCTCTTTTGAACTCTGTCCGGTACCGTTTTGAACAAGTCAGTTTTTGTGGTGTGCGTTTAAGAGACGACCTCTTTTTTGTCCAATGTTTGTAATGCCGAAGTGTGTGGGACTTGACACGTAGGTAACTATTGTTAATTCATTCCTGTTTGTTATTGATGCATTCCTATTCTGTAATAAGCTTTTTGTGCTGATCAATGGACGATTATGTTTGGTTTCCTTTCGTGTTGTGTTTAAAACGTTTTTTGACAAAAGAATTGGTTAGGTGTGCTTACAATATTAGTTTTTCTATTTGAGTAACAATGTTAACAATTTGAGTAAAGAGTAAAGAGTAAGACAGCTCGTTGGTCCAGTTGGTAGTGCACCTACCTTTTGAGCTTGGGGGCGTGGGTTCGATTCCCATCTAGGAATTTGCATTTGTGTGATGAACATTTGTGTTTGTTCTATATCTGGGTGTTAATATCTATTTAAGTATGTATTTAAAAACTATATATGTATGTATATCAGTCTCTGGCAGCCATATCACAAGCTTTGCTTAGTTTGGGGTCAGATGACCGTGTGTAAAAAAATGTCCCGAATATTGAATTAATGTACTAGTTTTGTTTCTTTCACTCGTAGCTAGATTAAACTACTTACCTTATAGTAAATCATTTTTTCCTCCAATATAATTATTTATATTTTTTATTGTAATTACTTTTTAACTTGAGTTATTAACAAGTGTACACGTTATCAAGTTACTTAAATTGAACTCGTACGTTCTACGACAAAACTTATTGTTGCAAATAAAGTTCGCAGCTACAAGCTTCTACGAATAACGTTAAGAGCTACGACGTAGCAACAACTTCTCTAGTGTGGCATGACAATGACACTTCAAAGCCCGAGCAAAATTTTGTATAATAGAGATTTTCGAATGTTAATGGCTAATGTCGTTCCACATTAGACACAGTTGAAGTTATAGACTTTCTCCTCGCGGCCTTGCTAACACACAATATTTCTAATTGCTCCATATCGTGATTAAACGTTCTTAGAAATCGGTAATGCACCGTGCGAGGAAGTTAGGTGTCGATATCCATTAGAGTCATTACACAAATCTCTGATCCGAGTACTCCGTGTTAGTCATTCATATACAATTTATTTAATGTTTACACGCGAACTAATAAATAAACTACGATCAATTAGACGAAAATAACATTTGCATATACCAAAGTGCTTTTTCGACCAAATTGCGTGTAATTTCGTAAGTAATTTTAGGTTAATAACGGAGTGATAAAATGTGTATTTTACTATCTGGTTTTATAGCAATTAATTAAGGTGTCGATATGTTTTTAAGAAAACATTTTTAGTGCGTTTTTATTGTGTTTGTGATTGATCTCTAACTTGAAATATTACACGAAGTAATTAAGCGTTACTTCGTGTGTGTAGCAAAAACTCGCATTCTCTTTTACGTATGTGTGTTTTTATAAATTTCTGCCTACACAGAATAGGCTAATGGCTGTGTAATAATGTTTCATTTATTACAAATAACTGGCTTAGTGAAGCATTTCAATTAAATACATCACACACTAAAAATATATTTAAATTGACTAATCAATTTCTGAGATACATGCGTTTAAAGTTTTTAGCAGGCATAAAGAGCGAATGCTCTCTTCCTCTCCAAAAGGGTGTGTGAGTGTAGCATTTGGATAACGCGCGCACGGTATGACGTCATAACGTGCTAGTTCGCTCTCTATCTAGCATGAAATTAAAATACTTATAACTTGTTTATTTTTGAGCCAATTTTATTTTTGTTTTATGATCAGCTTTTTATGAGGTAATAAAAAATAGGATATACGCCTATTGTTAGGCTAATACTAATTTATAACTCTAAGTAGATCATATAACTACTGAAAATTTAACTCTAGAATGTATTTTGCTGTATTTATTTAGTAAGCTTATTTTACTACCGCTTCGAACTTGGAAGCTTGAAAAAACACGCAGTTGTCTCGCTAACTATTATGTTTGCCCTATCTTTATTTACACATTACGTTTACTGTGTGCCCACCTTATCTGAGAAGTTTAGGTGAGGGAACCACAATCGTAGTTCCTTAACAAAACTAGCAGAAGTTCAGATGAAAAATTCTGGTTTCTTTATTTGGCCAATTCTAGAGACAAGTTTGTTGGGAGTAACTGATCTTGTTTGTTTGCACTCAAATTAGTTTCTAACTACCGTCTTATGATGCAAAGGGTTGCGAGCAAAAAGTTTTACGACACGGATTTTTATGACTGATGATTTGGATCATAATGGGATTTGAGGGCTTGTAGCTCTAATGGACTTCAACTGTCACCTATAAAAAATAAACAATAACGATACACATTTTAAAAAACCGGGCTGAATTGAGAACCTTCTTCCTTTTTCGAAGTCGGTTAAAGATACTGTTTTAAACTATCACGGTTGTTCGCTAAAGTTATATGATTATTTACGAGATATTTACCGTGGTAAGGTTGTGGAATGAGCTCCCGATACCTTACCACGGTAAATATCCCGTAAATAATCGTAATAACTTCGGTTAAAGATTTCTTGCATTCACGCGTGACACTTCTTGTCAAGGAAAAATTGACGAATCTTTTTAAATTATTGCTTAACTTAGGCAGGGCGCAAACGTGGACACTTTTGTGACTTGTGTCGGATACAAGCTACCAATGAATATTTGATTTCTATTTAAACAGTATAAAATCAGCCACTCTCTGCGCAGACTTTGTGTCCAGTTGCTTCCACTTAATTGGTACTGGGTGTGCCGTGGCGGCAACAAAACGTGTCTACGTTTGCGCAGCGCCTTATCGAGCATATATGCATAAGATGTTAAGTAGGTATACACAGAATTTTTGAGCAATTCCAATTGAGTAAAAGTTTTATAAAAATAATACTCAAGTACTCAAGTATAGTGCATCAATTTTGAACAGAACAGATTTTGATTTTAAATACACCGAACATGAGAAGGACTAACGAAAAAATTGTATACATGACAAATTATTATGAATCTTCTTAATATTTATGTCTGAGGCATCGATGCCCGTCTTAATAGCTGCGAATAAATTTAATGTACGCACGCAAAAACACAATGCATACATTCTCGCAACAATTTATTCCGTTACAAATAAAAAAGGTATAAAGTACATTAGCAGCAGCTTCTTTGTCGTGGAGTGGAACCGATTTTGCATCGTTATAAATGGAGGAAGATTGATTCCCGCACAAAGGCTGTCAGCCGTTGATGAATAAAATGCGAAACTCATTGTTGTTACAACAAAATGAAGTCGTAATGAGTAGGAGTGAGACGGTGCAAGCTCGATTGTGGAGAATGTCGCTCGATTGAATTAAAATTGCTTCGATATTGTGGCTTTAGAACGTTGACATTTGACAGGCGTTGCTGACGGCTGTCAGTCGGCGGTGACAGGCCGCGAGACGCCGCGGGCAGCGCACCCGCCGGAACGTCGCACCTAAATGCATAATGATCGTAATGTCTAAGTAATTTGATTACCAGCTCGTTGTTTATAAATAGAATTATTATTCTTGAGGATTTGTTTTGAATCAAGATTGTGTAATTCGTGACAAATTGTTTCTTTGATTTAGCCGTGATTACAAATATTATAATTAGGGTTTTGATGAAATCTAACAAAGCTAATGAATTAATCGTAGTTTTGTCAGTAGGTAACTTTTGGTTTTATTGTCAACACTTTATTTTTAGATGTTGATATATAAATTATTTTGATTTAGTTTGGAAAGGAAAAATTTGCGTGTGTGTAAATTGCAGTTACAAATCATCATCATCATCATAAATTATTTTCCACACACTATTAAATTAGGTCTCTTCGTAGGCGCGTCTTCTTTTCTGGACATACGCCAGTCTCATCTTGGTTTACTGCCGCCTGATGTCATCTAACCAGCGACCTGGAGCTGGAAATATGTCCAGTAGTCGCTTCCTGTTCGGTGGCCAACTATTCTGTGAGTGTCTCTCCCTTTCTGGCTTATCTCCACTTGAGTCTCGTAATCCGTTTAACCATGTCTTCGACCAAATAAGAATTTGAAAGATAAAAACATGACATGTCAGCAACGAATCCCTGGTTCATACTAATATCCTTAGTCTTGAGCATCGGCGCAAAGTTGCTAGTCTATCGGTTTTTTATCGTATACATTTCGGAGAGTGAACATCGGATTTGCATGATCTAATTCCCTCCTGCCCATTTTTCTATCGGACTGCCAGAACAGAAATTCGAAACGAAAAATTTATACCGCTTTAAAGTAGATATTCCGAAAACCCGTACGAAGCGCTTTGATATATGTAATGTTTATCACAACTGCAGTTAAACCGTGCGGCAGACAAACCATCACATTTCCATGAGTGATCAGCTTTTCACAGAATATGACATAGCAATACTTAAGTTGACATGGAATATGACATAGTAAGTGCGTAAATGGCGCAGGTTATGATGTAGTTTGTAAGTGAGTCGGCACAGATTACGCGATAGTGTCTACGTAAGTGTTGGTGTCTGTAAAAAAGCGAGATGTGGAGAACGTGTGTAGTTAGCGGTAAGACTTTTGTCTTGTTTGTTATTAACAACAATGAGCCGATCCGAGGACCATACGGTTGGTAGAAAAATAACTCTTAGTAAATCTTGGATTTCACTAAAACTGTGAGTACAAGTTTTCACAAGACTTTTGTGAAATATGAGTAAGTAGTTGATAATATGAATGAATGTTTTTTTGGACATATCCGATTAATCGATGCTGAATAATCAATGCTGAGTTAAAGTTTCATTTGGAAAAATGGCCTACGTAGTCAGATGACATAAAAACTACAATTTCAGTACTTTCTACTTTAAAAGTATTTCCTGTTATCTTTAAAACAGTCTTATTGCATGTACCTACCTAATTTTAGTTCGGGAAAAAGTATTTTTGATACTTTTCCCTTTATCTTTAAAACAGTCTCTTCATCTAAATAAATAAAATAAATATTCGGGACATTTTTGCACATACGGTCATCTGACCCCAAACTAAGCAAAGCTTGTAATAAGGCTGCCATAGACTGATATAGGTACATACATATTTTAAATACATACTTAAATAAATATTAACACCCAGATATAGAACAAACACAAATGTTCATCACATGAATGTTCGTCCTAGGTTCCCACCTATCGAATCCACGCCACCAAGCGCAGAAGGCAGATTCACTACCAACTAGACCAACATGTACCTACCTAGTTTTAGTTTGGGAAAAAGTATCTTTGATATCTACCTAAGATTATTTATACTCAACTGTGTGTAAATGTTACAGTAAATAATAAAACATTCTATGACCGAAAGGATTTGATCCAGGAAAACCTTAGGTCGTTTTGCTGGCAGCCTCCAAATTCTTGAATTGTCTTTTTGCAACTATAATCTTAAAAGATCAATTGGATGGTTGTCATTATCCTGGTTTGAATTCAGCCAGTCGTTGAATTTTTGAATTATCTAAAAATTTACATAAATTTTAAAGTGTAGAACACTTTAACATACTACATATAAAAAAAATACCTTAGCGGTAACAGGGTTTCTATATAGAGTCAAAGGGAACTAACGCAAAACCTCCTAAGGGCGGGCGACTTTGGTTCATCAAGTCTAACAACTTTTGGGTATACATGATTTCGAAATACGCAAAAAAAAAACTGCTTTTTCACACATTTTGTTGGGAGTGAATATTTTTTTGTTTTCGAAATGGTTCTTGTTCCACCTACCAAAAACTTCATTTCTCCAATTCCTCCACTACAGTGATCTGTGACCAAAGTAGTCAAACACACTGTGTCGCTCTATTTTTGAATCGCTTCCTTGATATTTCACACGAAGATATCATGCGAAATGACTGATTATCGATCGTAACCCCAAACAAAAGTCGCATTTATAAATAATCATATCAATTGTTAACGCAACGAGTGGTTTAAACTATTATAATTTGCATGATTTTTTCTAGCGAAATCATAAAACGGAGCCTCTGTAATATCGATATTATGTAGCCTGTAACTTATTTGAAACCTATAATTGAGATAGGCGACGATTCCATTTTGATTCTAGGTGCCATTATGACTCCCCCTTCCCCTACGTAGTACCTAGTCTGCTCGTGTTCCGGTTGGCGCCACTTTGCAGCTAACGTCAAGAATTTCGCTTGGCCGTTACTTCAGTTGGCGTTTGATTTTCGTTGCGAGCGGATGGGTGCAATAACGACGAAGTCGTTCGTACAAAGTATATATATAAAGTTAATTATAAAATTAATTTATAATGAGTGATAAAGCTCAGAATGACTCTCCTGTTGCGGGACCGAGTGGAATACGGAAGATTAACTACAAGCGTACGCGGCGGCTGTACAGTAGCAGCGATGAGGGTAGCCATGACGAGGATACGTCATATCTGCGGCCGTCACCTAAGCGTGGGGTACAAGGACCAACGTTCAGGATCAAAGGTTGGATTATATTCAAAAGCAGGTCAGTGAACTAAAATACCTTATAACGAGGAATTTCCGAGAAGCCTCTGAACCCACAAGTGTAACTAATCGGGTTGATGATGCATTATTTAACTGCGAAGAGGATAATGCTTCTGTTTCCTCAGCGCTGATAAGACCTATTGATCATGATTTCGATTGGAACGAAGATACGACTGCATCTGAATCTATCAAGCAGACTTCCGAGTCTAAGCTAAATTATTTGCGGAAGGTTCAGCACCTTGATAGTACCGGATGGAATAATGTCCGCTATACAGAGGTTCAAAAGAAATATCTCTCATCTCCCGGCTTTACTCATTTGAACCTAAATGATGAATTATTAGCCTTTGAATCAAAATTCAACCATTTGAGATCTTTAGATCAAACTTTTGGAGCATTAACAAGCATGATCGTGGCACAAAAGGAGGCTTTGCAGAAAACATTAAAAGACCTATTAGAGTGGGGCGCAGATAATAATTTACAGCTTACAAGTGCCTCACTTTCGACAAAAGTACGTGAATTGTTTTCCAATGCATGCCCTTACATGGATATTTCTAAGGATATCGCGCAGATTGTATGCGGTAGGCGTGCTAACGTGATTGAAAATAGAAGGGACAGTGCTCTATCTGCCGTCAGAGACAAATACAATAAGGCGATATTGCGAAAGATACCTCCAAGCTGTGAGCACTTATTTCAACCAAAGGAGTTTAGCGAAGCTGTAACCAGATTGGGAGGTGGATCTAAAGTTTTTCACAGATCATATCTACCTGCCGAGGGTAGTCAGCATGGTAATAAACGGCCATATTTGCCTGCCGAGGGCAATCAGGCCGCTCATAGGCGGTCTACCGACCCCTCGATGACTTTTCGTGGGTATAACCGAAATAAAATCCAGCAAGCACCCGCTTCTGGAAAGGGCAAATCATTGGCCGGCAAACGAAACTATTTCGCTGCAAAGAATAAACCTTTCCAAAAACCAAGAGATGACTACCGAGATCATCGAAAACAATGACTATGCCATGACATTTCAAGCCGGCCAATTACGCCTTTTTCTGCACACCTGGCAATCAATGGACGCTCCAGCCCATATATTAAAAATAATACAGGGATACCGAATACCCTTTATCGAGAAACCACCGCTACGGCTCAAATACAAAGTTCGGCTGTCAACTACTCCTGCATTAAAAGGCGAGATAAACCAAATGTGGAAAGATTCGGTAATCGAAAAAGCACCAAACGACTCAGGCTTCCTGTCAAGTTTGTTTCCGGTAAGAAAAGCAGATGGTTCTCAAAGACCAGTATTGAATCTCAAGGCCTTAAATCGATATATCAAACCAAAGGCTTTTCGGCTGGTAAATATGCAGAGGGTACCTCAGTTTCTTCAGGCCAGGGACTTCATGATGAAAATAGATATCCACCAGGCCTATTTCCATATACCAATAAAAAAAAAAACACACCGAAGATTCCTCAGATTCACTTTCAACGACATAACCTATCAAATGACCTGCATGCCGTTCGGGCTCGCCAGTGCTCCGAGAACTTTTGCCACATTATCCAATTGGGTGGCCCAGAAGCTCAGAGAGAAAGGCGTGAGAGTTCTCGTGTACTTGGACGACTTCCTTCTGGTAAATCAATGTCCTCTACTACTCAAAGAACACATGAAACAGGCCATCCAGCTAATGACCAGCCTAGGATGGGTGATAAACAGGAGAAAATCGTCCGTAGTACCGTCTCAAGAAATCGAGTTCCTTGGAATTACGTGGAACACAAATGTAAACAAAAAATGTCTGCCAAAGAAAAAAGTGTTCTCGCTAACGACTCGTTTGCTTCACGCTCACAAAGCAAAAGATTTGACACTCTTAGAATTGCAAAAGCTGGTCGGTACCCTACAGTTTTCCAGTTTTGTGGTACATCACGGAATGCTACACATGCGACATCTGCAGTCATGCCTCCATCAGGCTCTGATAAAATCAACGGCCGTTCCACTAACGCCGTTGGCCAAAAAAGATGTGGATTGGTGGCTGAACGATGCCCATACTACCAGCGAAATTTGGACAGACCCCGTATCCTATCACATAGTGACGGATGCTTCAGGCGTAGGTTGGGGTGCATATGTAAACGGCAGTCATATCCAGGGTACTTGGACGCCAGAAGAGCTTCATTACCACTCCAACGTAAAGGAGCTTCTGGCTGTCTACAAAGTATTGTCGCAAAGCAATTTTGCCAGGGAATGTCAGAACAGAACTATAATGATCCAAAGCGACAACAAGACAGCTTTGGCTTACCTACGCAGACAGGGCGGAACCAAATCAAAAGGCCTGATGCAGTTGACACGAATGATTTACCACATTTTGGAGATGCACAGCCTGAAGTTAGTAATCAGTTACCTCCCGGGTCCTCTAAACGGGATAGCAGACGGGTTGTCCAGAAACAAATTGATAGCAGAATGGCATCTCTTACCTCGAGCTTGTCACCTGATTTTCAACAAATGGGGAACACCTCACGTAGACCTGATGGCATCCAGACAAGCTCATGTGGTACCAAGGTATGTGACATTGGATCTGTTGGATCGGCGAGCAATTTACCACGATGCGTTCAGTCGAATCTGGAAACACAAGTTGGCTTGGGTTTTTCCGCCACCTTGTCTGATGTACAGAGTCCTAGCAATGCTGAATCAAGCCCAAGGAATATACATTGTAATATGTCCGAGATGGAAGAACGTCTTTTGGCGGGCCGACCTGAAGAGAAAAGCGATCAGCCCACCATTCACGATACGGAACCTGAAGTCTGTGCTGATAGACACAAGAACCAATCGTCCCCCTCCACAAGTAGATGACCTTGTATTGGAGGCATGGAGATGTCAGGGTGGAACGATCTTATAAGAAACTGGTCTTCTTCTGAAATTAATGTAATCGAGTCTAGCTGGCGGCCCAGCACACTGAAAACTTATAAACACGCTTGGACACGTTGGTTGAAGTGGTGCAAAAGTTCGGACGTGGATAATAAAAACCCAGGTGGAATAGGTTTATCAAAATATCTCATTTATTTACATACAATTGAAGGCTTAAGTTATAAAACTATACTGGTACATAAGTCAGTTGTGTCATCCTTTTGTCAGCCGGATTTAGAAGTCAAACTTAGCTCTCACGTATTGGTCCGGCAAGCTCTAAAAGGCATAGCAAATATATGGGCATCCAAAGATAAGGTTAAGGTGCCGGTATGGAACCTGCAAGTTGTAGTTGAATGGCTTCTGCAGAATGAACCAAGCCTTGATAGTTTGTTTGACGTGTCTCGACGTTGTGCTACCTTGCTGCTGTTGGCATCTGGTAGACGAGTTCATGATTTGACGCTATTATCTATCGAGAAAGATAAATGTATTATTAATGACAATTCTATTACTTTTTGGCCACTGTATGGGTCAAAAACCGATACAGTTAAACATACGCAATCCGGTTGGCAGTTACTATCTGGAGAAAATCAGCAGATCGACCCCGTCTTTTGGATTAAAAAGCTAATAGACATTTCCCGGCCAAGAAGACAGTCAGGGAATGGTATCAACAATTTGTTTATAACTACCAGAAGAGACCCAAAATCGGCCAGTCGAACTGTAATTGCTGGATGGATAAAAACTGTGTTGGTGGAGGCCGGAATTCAAGATTCACCTGGTTCTATCAGATCTGCCGTGGCGTCTTTAAACTGGGTTAATGATATGCCATTGGAAGAAATCTTGGCTAGAGGTAACTGGACTGCTGCAAACACGTTGATTCGGTTTTACAGGCGGCCTGTAAGAACATCTCAATCAACGAATGTACCTTCCCTTGTGAATAGATTTAAACCAGTGTAATAAGCTCTATACTATGCATCATAATGATTACCTTTGTGTTGATTAATATCGTAGTTAGTACAATAATCTACGTATAGATACAGAAATAATTTCGTTTACACAATTGTAGAATGTAAACTTTATATGGTGTTGATTCTGTCACTGGATATATATTATGTGATTATAATAATTATATTGTTATTTACTACTTACTTTGATAATCAATAAATTTATGTGATCTGAACATTACGTCTCATTTAAAATATCACAGTTGGCGTTCTCTCTACAAATATACCTAGTGGTTGGGCCACCATGCGAGAATAGACAAGTCTCAATTATAGGTTTCAAATAAGTTACAGGCTACATAATATAAGAATTTTTCCTGAAATAAAAAAATTACTTATTATGTACCTAACTTATTTGAAACCTAGTGAGTGCTGCATGGTAATTGATCCTAACTGAAGTAACGGCCAAGCGAAATTCTTGACGTTAGCTGCAAAGTGGCGCCAACCGGAACACGAGCAGACTAGGTACTACGTAGGGGAAGGGGGAGTCATAATGGCACCTAGAATCAAAATGGAATCGTCGCCTATCTCAATTATAGGTTTCAAATAAGTTAGGTACATAATAAGTAATTTTTTTATTTCAGGAAAAATTCTTATATTGTATAAATCACACACACTAGCCTACGAACGCACATACTAATTAATCTTATTACTAGAATATATTTATAATGCTTTACCTATAGATTGTTTTGCGATCGCTACGGGTCCTAGGCCGGCCGGCCGTGTTGCGGGAGTGATTAGCCGCGGCCTGTAATCAGCCCTGCTGCCCGGGCGTCTGCGCCGACGCATCCTCCCGCCGCACCCCGCCTCACACAACCTGCCTTCAGGCCAAATATCTTCACGGCAAACGAAAAAAATACAAAATGACAGGAACGTCATTAGTGGAGACAGTATCTGAGGTTGAGCGATTTGTGGAGACTGCATCTTAGTGGTCTGTACACAATTTTATTATTATTTTGTATCGTGGTCATGGGTAAATAAAACAGAGTATACGTTATTTAATCTAATACTAAAAAATAACGTTCTTCATTGTTTTATCATCATCATCATTTCAGCCTATCATGTTCCAACTGCTGGGACACAGGACTTCTCTCAGGAAAAGAGGGTGGGCCTTAATCCACAATGCTGTCCCAGTGCTTGTTGGTGAATGTAATAATGTCTTTGAACTTTTGAGGTTCTTGGAAAGTTTCAATGTCATCAGTCAAAAACTTTACCGTTTTTGACCGATGGCATCGAAACTGCACATAATTTATTTAAGTACTAAATAAGTCATTGTTTGGTATGACAATAAATAGTGGGAAACCGTAGCTTACTATCAAACGAGTTGGTGGGTAAACGTTCATCCACGTCAACGACAAAAAAAAAGCTTTTAGCTTTAGCAAAGAACATCTAATCCGCCATCTTGAAGCGGCAGCCATATTGTTTTTTTTTATGTAACTTACTTTTTATCTTTTTTTGCTCTTCAAGTTCATTCATTTGAAAATCATATTAACAGGGTTGACAAAAATATACATACACCATTCGTCATCTTGTGGGGCGACCATTTTGAAAATATTACAATATTGGGTTTTGAATATTATATTGTCACAAGAACTAAAGATGTAGAAAATTATCTGAAAAATTGGTTGAGAGGAACTGGTTCTATATCAACTTATAATATTTGACATAAACAAACATACTAACATACAAAAAAATATATGCAAGTTAAATAAAAGCTTGTAAGCAAAGCACAACTGTGGGGCAATTCTAATAAAACTCATCATAATAAAACTATTATCCTAATTTTATCAGGTTTTGATTTTGACATTATTTTACTAAACAAAGTGACTTTTTGGAGCGGTAAGCTGTTTTTTGGAGCGTTAAGTTTATTTTGATAATTATATTTTTTTTTATCTGTACAAAGTGGGTTTAGTTTATTTTTTCTAAAGATAAAGGATTTAAGAGCCTACTATTAAAACCATTAGAGACAAAAAACGATGTCCTGTAAGACTGGATGCATGTAGGCGTGCATGGGACTTTCCCGCTTGACTGAACCTCGATCACTGACTCAATGGTGCGACACAACCTTCGCCGTGCGTACTCCGTTAACGACCGACCAGTTTTCGATTGTGGGAAGATTTAGCGAATTTGAATTTCGATTGCTCGATGCCTCTGCCCGCTCCATCCATCACGAGAATTGATGGATTTGGGGCCAAAAAGATGCGAAAAACCCGGCGAGATGAACGTCGACCGTTCCAAGAGCGGTATTAGTAAGCGATGCTATTATGCGCTTTTGTTTTTCTGTTTGCCTCTTACTTGTGAATGAGTTAGAAGATCGATGGCGTTAAAAGTAAATTAGAGTCGAGAGTTGTCCATTTGTTTAGTGCTTAAAGTTTTTATTGTATTATAGTAAATAAATTACGAAATTACCTACTTTCTTGGTGGAATTGAGCTCTTAGAGATTTTAATAATAAATCATACCACTTCACCAGTTGAAAAAATAATTAGAATATGGAGGTATGGAATATTTAAAAATTACTGACATAGGTATCATTAACAACTTGATCAATGATCTTTATTTCTTCTTAATGCCTCAGGTCTTCACAATTTATTTCAAACGCACATTTAACCAGCAACTTTTATAAAACTTTACAAATAAGGCAGTACATTGTTTTACTCGTGACTTTCGTGCTAGTTTATTTATTATAAATTATAACTTTATTTTATTTTACTTAATATGTATCTATCTCCAAGGATACCAGCGTCCGTGACTTTTGTTATTTTAATTTTTTTTACTTAAACGATTTTTTTCTCTATCGACAATACATAGAGAGGAAAGTTAGTTAAATCTTAATCCAAGGTTATATTAAACTTTTTCTCTAATTTCGCGCACACACTCGTATATAAGTATTTTTGTATTATTTGCAGGTTATTTTTATAATTCAATTAAATCACGGCTCACGGCAATTACGGAGTGTCTTCATATTATTTTATGCGATGGCCAGTAAAGTGAGCCGGTGCTATTGTGTGAAGTTAATGCATTTCGGTGCCTCAGCGTCTGT